>OX393556.1:22591912-23130059 GCA_947650365.1 Chamaelirium japonicum
AAAGTTATAGCATTTATATGCACACTGCACACAATTCTTGAATGACGATTTTTCCATTGTCATTCCTAATTTATCGAATTCTTAATCCTAATGCATGCCATGATAATGTTTTGTATTCGTTGACTAAGGCCCGCAAGTTTTTACAAGACAATGGGTTGCAAATGACAGGAAATCACATGCAGAAGTAAAATTGCTCAAGTTACCTCCGTTCTTCTGCGCTTCAGCAATAACATGAAGAGCAAGAGTAGTTTTCCCAGATGCCTCTGGGCCATATATCTCCACAACACGCCCCTGTCAAAGCCAAACAAGATGGATAAAATTAATGGAAAATTAGAAAAATATTACCAGTAAAAATCATCACTAAAGTAGGAGCAATATATAGAAATCACCATCAATGAGAGAGGGATAGATTAAATCATGCTAACATGTGTTTTCACTTTAATATATAGAAACTAGACATCAGGAAACAAAAAAGGAAGAACAAAAGGGAAGAACTATGAAAATGATACAAGACACTGACACAGTAAAGATGAAGAGTAATGACATAAAACCATAACCAAGAAATCAAATCCCATCAAATTTGGAATTTGTTTCGTAATAACTTCTTTGTCACTGCCTGTTATATTTTCAGTCACAGCACAGATTATTCCTTTCCTCACAACTTCAATTCAGGTTTTCATACAGGTAAAAAAAAATTCAACCAGATGTATTACTATTATGCATCTAGAATAAGAGAAAATAAGGGCCATTAAAAGAATTTTGATAATATTTTTGCATAATCAAGAATTAAGTATAGCACACCGATAACATAAACCTTAAGTTGCAGCATGCAGAAGAATTCAGAATCTTCCATCTTTCTTTTGCTAGTTTGGTTTTATTTTGGGAATACACTCTTCAGAATACTTCTCTATTGGCGTCTTGCAATAAAGTATGATTGTTTTATGTTATATGAATTTTCTATGGAAATTTCGATGCGTTCATGTCCAACCTATTAATACACTTCTATTGTCTTGGCACCTATGCTATCAAAATCGGGAGTAGTCGGCGATTAGTCCCCAACTAGTCTCCAGTCGGTATTTTTCCGACCAACTAATTCCGATTCTTTCATAGCTGGGCGGAATCCTGACTAACCCCCGATTAGCAACTGGGACTAGTCCCCAGGCGGGCATTCTGCAAGCTTTTTTTTTTTTTACAAGGAGTCTCTGCAAGCAATTTTGTTTGGATTTTTTTGCATTACCTCAAAGTCTTGAGTCGCAACTATGACTCTTCCCTATAATCATCTGTTGAGTACCTGAGAATCTAAGATAAAAACATAGACAAATAATAATTATTTATTTGTTTATATTCATATAACCCTATAATCAAACTTGGGGTTGTTCACAGATTAAACATCAGCAAACAAATATTGTGATGAATTCTTAGTTCTGAGTCTTCTGACATGGGCATGACTGCCATGAAGCCAATATGTATTCTGTTACTTATGTATTTATACCCATGCTGTGAAGTGTGAAGGCATGCATTTTTATTGACCGACTAATATCATATATTTATTAACATTTATGCTAGTTCATATATCATATATGTTTATGGAGGGGGGAGGGGTTAGAATAAGTTTTGGCTGACTAGTCCCGACTAGTCCTAGTCGGCCCTTGGCCGACTACCGACATTGATTACATAGCTTGGCACATTGCCAATTTCAATATTTCATTAGTACGATCCATACCACGTGGTAGCACGGCTAAAGATCTATAATTTCACTACCACTTGAGAATCAGCTGTAGAAGCTTATTAAAATTTACATTAACAAGAGTGAAACAGAACAGTGGAGGATGGCAATAGATGATCAACATTTTGGTGCTTTACCAAAAGAGTTTTGACCTTATATTACAGAGGGGTACTTCAATTAAAAATGCTCTAAAATTTCTGGGCTTGGTTTCTTACATACATATATCAAGCTCCCCCACTTGAAAAAAGAGTTCATTCTCGAGTTGTTTCTGGTCCTGAACTTTCTCTTTAATCCACCACCAAAGTACTGATGATTAAAATTTTCAAATTACAGAGAGCTCTGAAGGCACTAAAGAAGCATTATGTTTTTTGGAAACTTTCAAAATTTTCAAATTACTTTTTTTTTTTTGAGAATTCCTCTCCGAGAGGGAGAGGATGGGGTTAAGCATACCCCAAGCTTTTATTAATGGATGAAAAAATCAAAGCTTAGAAAGAAAAGGGAGGATACAACCCGAGAGTTTGACAGGAAAACCTAGGGACCAACTCCGAACCAACGATACAAAGTCAACCCAGAAAGTAGCGATCGAGGCCTCCTTTCCTGAGAAAACTCGAGAGTTGCGTTCCCTCCAGATGCTCCAGCATAGCCCAATGGTTAGCAGATCCCAAGCTGGCCGAAGCTTCTTGACCACTCTTCTGGATCTCCAAACCGTCCAAAGGGAACGGATAGAGGCCGGGTGACCTCTGATATTGAACTTCCGTTTCAGTTTCGACCACAGCTCCCTAGAGAAGGGGCATCTCAAGAGTAAATGGTTAACATCCTCCTTATGACCGTGACAAAGGGGGCAGGATAGATCAGTCACATTCAGATTGTTCCTCCTCCTCAGATTGACCCTCGTCAAGATTCTCTCTCTGATGGCTAACCACATGAAAATCCTGGTTTTCAACGGCGCTGGCGATCTCCAGAGGTGGCTCGCGATGGGACAGATAGTGCCTCCATTATTGAAGAAATGATAGAACGACTTCACCGAGAAGATCCCTGAGTTGTTCCATTTCCAGCTGGAATAATCCCTGTCTTCTCCCAGAGAGAAAGCTTCCACGATACTGTGAAGGTCCGCTAGATGACCCTGGAGTGTGGGAGGGATACGCCGCCTAAATTTCACTGACCAGGTACGGCCCGACGCTAAACCTGACGTCTGGGAGCGCACAGAGGCCTGGGGATCCCAAGCCAACTCGAACAGATCAGGGAACAGTGTAGCCAAGCTAATATCGCCGACCCACTGGTCAAGCCAGAATTTGATAGACTTGTCGTTCCCGAGAATAAGCTTGGTGCCAGTCCGAAAAGGGGCCCCGACTTTACAAATACCCTTCCAAAAAGTGGACCGAGTTCCCGATTGCCTACACCGAGCTTGCAAAGGAGAGAAGCGTCTGAAATATCGGTCTCTGATAATGGACGACCAGTGGTCCCCCTGGTCATTCTGTAATCTCCACCACCACTTCCCAAGGAGCGCTCTGTTAAAGTCTCGCAGGTTGATGACCCCTAATTCTCCCTGCTCCCGCGACTTACAAGTAACCCCCCAATCCACCAGATGAAACCTTAGGGAATGTTTCACTTCAGCTCTATAGCTTATAATTTAATTTTTGCCACATGACAAATGCGATTTCTATATCAAAGCTTGCTTTCTACCGTCTTTGTCTAGAATATTTCCTAGCCTACAGGGACCTTGGAGGGTCTTTGGTTGCATGAACTTAAACTCGGTAACCAATGAGATAGGCCTCTCGACCTGCCGACTTGCTTTCTAGGTTTCTTGGCAGGCCCCCCTCTTGCCAAGCCACCTTAGGTATAGGTACCAATCTTAGATAGTTGATCAAGTTTAGAAAATTATTGTCAATCTTTTTCTGAAGTGGCACCAATCTTAGATAATTGATCAAGTTTAGAAAATTCGTGTCAAATCTTTTTCTGACGCCACTTTTAGAATTGTGCTCCATAGTCTACCCCATCTTAAAGAGCTAAGACATGGATAATGGCTGCAATGTGATACCCACACCAAATTAGAATTCCCGAATTCCAGCAATGAAAAACAGATAACCAAACGAGATCTACCTTGTAAACATGAACAGGAGCTCTGTTGTTAGTATCGTACGATACACGATACGTATCGTATGATACGATATGATACAGGAGAAAAACGATATGTATCGTGTTCACGTATCGTTTTTCTCCTGTATCGTACGATACACGATACAATACACGATACGGTCCGATACGGTGAAAACATTTTTTTTTTTTTGAAACTTTTAAAATGATTTTTTTTCTCTTAATCTCCCAAAGGACTATATAGGTCTGAGTTAAAAAAATACTTAGGAATATTTTCTAACCTAGAGTGAAGTGATACTAATTTTTTTTCAGAAGTTTATAGGTGTTTCACAAATCTTTCTCTAGAGTTGTCGGAGTCCAATGCCATTTGTTTTTAAAAATTTTCTAGAGATTGGAGCACCAAATATCTACAACTTCGCTAATTTTAATAGTTATATATATATATATATATATATATATATATATATATATATATATATATATATAGGGAAATGAGTTCCTATGACATGTCATAGGGAATACCCTATGACATATGGTGAGTTAGTAACCCTAGAATATTTAGAATGTTCTGAATTTTTATGAGGATGATGACCCTATCTTAGATAGGACCCCCGCAAAAAATCGGCTCATTCTAAAACTTCTAGATGCATCAAATATGATTTTCAATTTAACGGTTAAAATGGATGGCCGATAAAGCTTCTAGCATTTGATGCCCAACAAGTTTTAGAATGCTTTGATTTTTTGTGGACATTTTATCAAAGGTAAGGTGATCACCCTCAAAAAAATTCGGCACATTCTAAACATTCTAGCATTACTAATTCAACATATGTCATAGGGTACTCCCTATGACATGTCATAGGAACCCAGCCCTCATATATATATATATATATATATATATATATATATATATATATATATATATATATATATATATATATATATATATATATATATATATATATATATGTGGTACTTTTTAGTAGAGGGCTAATGGATCTATGTTCATAAAGGAAGGCTAAAGGAAAGAAGTGGATGACTTTGAATAAGACAATGAGGATGAGAATGAATATGAATAAGAGGTGCAAGAGACATTCGAGAAAGATAAAGAAGCAAGTGGTGATAAATTATCTATTGGTGATGATCAAATTGATGATGTACATGCGGTGGAGATTGAAAAATAAAACCTTCCTACTTTTTGAGTTTTTGTTGGCATCATTGACCATTCGAATATTTTGAGAACAATAAATTGATAGATCATAGATAATACTTATATATGATTTCTTTTTAATAGAAATATATACATCATATTTTTTGTATAGGCCAATGTTATGTTTGATGTGAAATTATAGGGAATGTCTTACTCTTCTACTTGACTTTTTATATTTAATATTCTAGTATGTACTTTCTATATTTATTATATATATATAATAATATATATTTAACCGTATCTTACGATACACGATACGATACACGATACAGAAAATAGGGAAAACGATACATGATATGACAACCTTGAACAGAAGAATACAAACAATTGCTTTGTAATTGCACAAAGAAAATACAGACGAGCAATATGTTTAACTTTAACCCAGTATTATGTGAAGGAAGTGAAATCACGATTACGGAAACATTTGGAGAGCCAATAATAGCAACAATATAAAAGTGTTTTTAATGCATACCTTTCCTACACTCACCAACTGCAAAAAAGAACACTAAAGAATTAAGGCGTCCATCTCAAAGATAAAATCTTGAGATTTTATTCCATTAACAAATAATGACAAATAATTAAACTAGGCATATCTAAGAAGACCCGGAAAGATTAATTTACAATCACTATTAGGCTATTAGCTTACGACACCTTAGGAAGTCCACCAATTCCCAACGCAATATCCAACGCAAAAGATCCTGTAGACACAACAGGAACTTCTCTAGGAGCATGAGAGCCACCAAGCCACATAATTGCCCCTTTACCAAATGAAGTTGTAATTTGATCTAAGGCTTGCCGTAGAGCCAGGTCTTTCTTAGACATATTCTCCTCACCAGAATCACTTCCATCAGGCTTTGATTTTCTCCCTAGGAATAGAAAGAATTGCAACAATTGTTCAATTCAGCCAAATGACAAAGCGGGGAAATAAAGCTAATACAGGTCCATAGAAAATTTTAAACTATAACAATGCAAGAAGTCCAGCAATAGCCATATTAGCACCCTTCATGGATCATAAAGTAGATCATGTACTACCAATTCACATCCAAGATGCCAAGATCCATGCTACCATCCCTCATGTCAACAACAGCATACATGCTTGGGAAAAGTGCATAATGCTTGGGTTTCATGCAAGCAATGTGACAACAGCTGGAATGGATTTGTTCCAAACAAAACGTAGCCGGCTAGGAAGCATGGACACTTACCTAGTGGTGCTGTGTCCGTGTCCGTGTCCATATCCGACAGGTGTTCGACATCGACACTCGTCAGACACATCTTGGACATGTGTCGGATACTTCTCGTACATGTCCATTTTTTTATTATCTATTTTTTTCACCGGATACATCTTGGACACTTCCTGGACACTTTAAGAACATATGTGGCACGGGGTTGAAAGTATAATATTTTAAAAAACATAGCTTGTTTTTATAGTTTAGAAATGTTTTGGATTCCTTCTATAAAAGTAAACTCATTTGGTGGTTTATTAATAGAAAAGACCAAGTTAAAAAAAAACATGAGTTTTTTAAAAATACAAGCTTTTCTTTCTTATGATATTAATTTTAAATGAGAGACATAACAAATGTTAAATATGAAAAAATCATGTTTTCTTACGAATTTACTGTCTATGAATCCTCCTCGCATTATTTTTATTGCATGTCCTTTTTATATATATTTCAGAATATGTGTATTTATGTATAACTATATGTGTCCATGCCGTTGTATGCGCAGAAAAAGATCCAGATCGTCTTTATTGCAAACACACGAAGATTACAAAGGCCGGGACTCGGGGTGGTGAGCCGGGTGCGACAAATATTCGATCAGGAGATTGTGGGAGAGATCCTCTGGAGGGTCCCTTTGATCCGCGTCTCCATGTGGTATTTGTGCGAGAGCTCTGAAGGGGTTGCCCAGGACAGAGATCTTTACAGGGTGAGGGTTTTTGAGAGGCTAAGGAGTAGTCGCCGTTGCTTTTGTCCCTTCCGTGCTTCGCGCTTTCTCGGCTAGGGAGTTTTTGGCTTCGTTCCTCGGTCTTCGTGTCTTCCTCGATCCTTGCTTGACCTCGGCGTCCTTAATCGTCGGTTCGCGGCATCGATCGTGCTTTTGGCGTCGGCTTTGGCTTTGGCGTGCCTCTGGCTTTTGCTTTGCTTTGGCGCTTGCGCTTGGACGTAGACCAGGGGAGACTTGCGATGCTTTCGTTCTTCCGGACTTCGCGTCGTATCGGCTAGAACGTGCGGTACTTTTGCTCGTGATCGGCGTAGTCGCTTGGCTTTGGCACTTGCGTTGCTTTGGCACGGGCTTTACCGGGGCTTTTGTTTTGGCTTCTTGCGTGGACTTTTGCTTCGGCATCGACTCGATCTTTTTCTCGAACGACGGTGGCTACGTCTTCAATGCTTCTGGCTTCCTCGACGGTTTAGGTGTCGACTCGACTTTTCTTCTTCTCCGGACTTCTTTGGCCTGATCGGAATCGAAGGGTTCCTTTGAAGACGGCAAGGGTGGCACCGATCTCCGTGCGACGGTTGTAGCGTCGGCTTTGCTTTGAAGACGACGGGTGTAGCGACGACTTTGCTTCTCTTCTTCTCCGGACTTCTTTGGCGTGATCGGATTCGAAGGGTTCTTTTGAAGACGGCGGGGGTAGCACCGATCTCCGTGCGACGGTTGTAGCGTCAGCTTTGCTTTGAAGACAACGGGTGTAGCGGCGCTTCGGGTGTTCCTCTCCAAACTTTCTTCTTCGTGGATAGAGTGGACGTTTGTCAAAGGCGACGAGTGATGACGCTTCGGTCTTCTTCTCCGGGCTTTTGGGTTTGATCGGAGTCGAAGGCTTGTTGGAGACGACGGGGTGGTGCCGCTCCGATCTTCTTCTCCGGCCTTTGCTTCTGGCGTCTTCGAAGTCGAAGGGTTCTTCTTCTCCGAGCTTTCTTCTTCGTGCACGGAGTCGAAGGCTTGATCTTCTTGTGCAAGGGTCTTCACGTTGATGAGGGTTTTCAATGGACTAAGCCGGTCCCGAAGGGATAGGCTTGCCCGTGCCTCGTGAAGCCTTGGGTCGATGAAGAGCACGTCTCCTCTTTTGCAGAGCTTCCTCGCTTCGTCTTCAGCTTCCGACCTTTTGAGCCTTCCCCCTCCCCCTCTATTTATAGGTGAAGGGGGGAGGGGAGAGATATGGAAAGTTTATTTTGATCCCTTTAATATCTCTCTCATAACTAACCAAGATTTATTCTTCAATTGAAGAGGGGAATAAACCTTTATTTGCTTTTCTTTTCTGGCGAGGTAATTATGGCTCAATCATTTTTGGATTTATTTTGAATCTTGCATATAAAGTCGATGGCGACCCGGCTTTGTATCTTGTTCGTCGGATCGAGGAATCGGCGCAGATCCACACTTATGTAGACGTCATACGCAACCTCTCCCCGCGCATGGCGGTATTTGTTTCATTTTCCTCCTTTTCTTTCCTTTTCTTTCTTTCTTTCTTTCTTTTATTTTATTTTCTTTTCTTTTCTTTTCTTTTTTTTCCGGCCACCCCCCTAAAGGGGTTCGGATTTCTATAGGGGGGCCGGGTGGGCCCCACTTGGGGATGGGCCCACCCGGCCCCTTGTTTGGTGCGGGTCAAGTCCGGTTTGCGTGTCGGGTTTGCCTCCGAGCCGCTGCATGCGAGTCGGGTCCGGGTCCGAGTGCGTGTCGGGTTTGCCTCCGCATTGGTGCATGCAAGTCAGGTCCGGGTCCGAGTGTGTGTCGGGTTTGCCTCCGCATAGGTGCATGCGGGGGTCCGGGTTAGACACAATTTGTGTGTCTACAGCCGTGTCTGTTCTACTTCTTCAGGATTTGTCGTGTCCCGTGTCCATATTCATGTCAGTGTACGTGCTCCCTAGGTAACCGATAACATAGTTCAAAATCGTCCTGCATCAAGCCATGTAAAAATGTAGAATAATACGCCTAGAAATCAAATCTTCCGAATGCACATCTCAAGAGGTTTAAAGACCATGGTATCAGCCAAGCCAATACAACATGTTCAGACAATACATTGTGCATCAATTAAAATATAGGCAATACTAATCATAGTGGCTTTATTTGTATTTTCATTTTGTAAATAAGAATTAAGAAGTTCATTCTTTTGTTATACGCTCATCCATAAGGGTAATGCAATGATAAACATAAAGTGCTAACCCATCAAATGGGATGGGACAGCAATTGCGGTTGCATCTCAACGATAGGCTCGTTGTTTCCCTCTCAGGCTGTTGCAGGATCAAATCCCGAGTTGTCCTCAGCCACTATGGCGTATAATAATGTGGTGCTACTATGGGCAAATTCAAGGCTGGACATACGCAAAAATATTTGCAGGCCTGTGGCTATTACAGGCTTCAATCAGTGGTCTCTCTTGTGTGTGGACACTAGCAGGTCCTAACCGGACAAGTATGTTCCGAACAAAAAAAAAAAGATGAAATGGGACACAGAGCACAACTCTAATCAAGAAGACTTGGCAATAGTTAAGGTGAATTTAATGACCTATGTCAACCTAGTGTCAACCCTTTATGTGTAGCCAAGGCAACTTTTAGAAAACAATGTACCCCACCCTAAAACACAAGCCTCGGTGGTAGTTGGGAAGACTTGGCCTTGCTTATCTGGTTTAAGCTAATGGGACTAGACAAGGAGAGCCTAGAAAAAGTTAAAACACAAGTTACGCTAGTAGAAAATACACCAAGATCCTTAGCACCAACTTTGGGAGGGTTGGCATCAGGCAAACTATTAGAAACTTTCTGGGGAACCCTTTGGTGGAGCCCTCTTGTGCTCCATCAATTGCTGGGATAAGGCTAGAGGCACTAAGTATATGACAAAGTGTTAGTTTGAAAAACAACCACGCTCAAAAAGACATTTTCATGAGACAATATCATTAGAGTGATACTGTCTTAAACCCATCATATGTGCAGGAACAATTTGGTGTATGTTTCTTTGGACAATAGAGTGTTGTCCTATGACTTTAGAGAAATGATACATATTATAGTAGAATAATATAAATTATCAAGAATATCAGGTCAAAAATTTACCATATCAAAATGATACATGGATGTAACTTCACTAGGGATGGCAACGGTGCGGTTTCGGTGCGGTTTTGGGCAAAACCGAAACCGCACCGCAACACCAAACCGCCACACAAAAACCGCACCGCACGACAACGGCATACCGTATGTAAAACCGAAACCACACCATGCAGTGCGGTGCACCGCGGTTTAACATTATAATGGTCTAAACGATGCAGTTTTTTGTGGTTTTGGGCAAACCGAAACCGCACCGCAACACCGAAACCGCACCACATCACGACGGTTTTTATTTTGGCAAACCAAAACCACACCATGCAGTGCGGTTTTCCGCGGTTCTCGGTTTGAAACCGCACCGTTGCCATCCTTAAACTTCACTATGGTAATGTGCCGATTCGAGGATATTAGAATGTGCAATAGTGATTCTATTTATCAAATGATTAATAAATAGATGAGGACGTTTCAAATAGGACAGAAGTAGAGTTGATCAAATGACACCTCCAGAGTTAATATGATTGACAAAAAAAAACAAAGAAAAAGTAAAACGATAAGGACTATCGAGGTTGATGGAAATGTTATCAAACATGAGTAGCAAATAGGAATAAACACAAATGATAATTTTTCCAACAGAGTTAGAGGAGCAAGGACAAAGAGGATGCACTTCTGGATTACTATGTGGTCATCCCATGCCGATGAGGCGTGATGGAAGATTTTGTCAGAAGTATAAGACTTGTGCTACAACAAAAACAAAAGAACATGTGCAACAAAGAGGCTATATGTGTATAAGATGAGCACAAAGGATTTGGATATGTCATATATGCGTAGCAAGTTACATAAGGATAGAGAAGTAGGAATAGCATGAGAGGAACCAGTGGAGATGACATCGTCACGCAGAACAAAATCCAGAGACCTCTAGGTTAATGAGGGAACAAAACGTGGACAGAATCTGAGAAGGGTCAAAGAATGCAAAGGAATCAAAGAATTCAAAATGATACTCTTATGACAAAGCAGTCCATGCCAGTAAATACGAACTGATGGCGAAATAGGATTCATAAACCTCCAGATTTCGGCAATTGGTAATATAAAATATGCTACAGGATTTGACATAAATGATACCAGCAAGACGACTGTCATGAGGACTTAATAAGTAGCAGCACAGGGCAAGAGCTGGACTTGCTAAAATGATTAGCCCTGGAAAACCAAAAGGGAAGAACTAAGTACCCCAGTAAATACACAACCCGTAAGTCAGTCACAGATGAAAACTCAAATGATGGTGTCCAAGACACTCAGTTATTCTCACGAGTCACAGCATACTTTCAGAAATAAAGAAAAAGACAGTTCAACGAACTTGCTGTATACATGAAATATAAGATCTGCAAACCAATAGAAGAAATTGTTTTCCACATATAGTATTAGTAACCAATGAAGATGTTGGTTATTGGATAAAATACAACATATACTTCTGGATAAGTAGGCAAAATAGATACGCATTTTGAATCAAATATGAGGAAAATTAAGGCAAGGAAAATGTTTCAGCACCTTTAGCAGAGAAACTACGGCAAAGGAAAGCTGACCCTGAAATCCCTTGCCTATAAGCCTGCCAGGATAAAGTTGTTATAAGAACAGTGATGGTGCAGAAACAAAATACTACTAAGACAACATAATGTTGTTCATTTTGTGGCTTAAGGAACCCAAGGATTCCTATGATATATCCTCTGATGCACCTAAATTGATATTGGATAGCAGCAGATTTCCCGCACAAGGCCTAGTTCCCCTTGGGCCTAAGATTGCCTACTTGCCCCTCTCTCTTTTTGCAAACGTCCACCCTAAAACCCTCTGTATCTGATCATTATATTTATTATCAAGTTCCATGTCATTCAAAAGTTACAAACTATAAAGTACTACAATCGAATACTAAAGACGAATAGATGATAGATCACTCATCAAGGTTCACTCCACAACGAAAACCCCAACTTATATAATATCCAAAAGCAAATAAATTAGAAATGTAGGACAATCAATCAAACAAGAGAAATCTCCCTTGCCTTTCAAGTAAGCAATGCACCAAAATGACCATGGCATTTTATTTTCTGTAGAACACGTCAGAGTAATGGCTACGCAAAAATAACCAAAAGGCCTTGAGATTTTCCCACCCAGCTCTACCCCTTGCTCTCGTCAACATTTTTTTTTGGAATTTTTTTTCAAAATACAATTTAAAAAAGAAACATTTAATTCAATAGCAGCAAACAAGAAGCATTTAGCATACTAGCGCTATGACAGCCATGTAGCAGGTCAACATCGTAAAGCGAGCCACGTCAGATTTTTTTTTCATGATTCTCGGTTAAATCCGGTAGTTGGGTTACCGGTTTAAACTCAGAATCGAACCCTTACACCACTTCTCACCCTTAGCCGATTCCACGTTAGGGTGGGTTTTCGGTTAAACCCGATATCCAAAATACCGAGTTTAAACCCGGTAACCCAGATACCTAGTTTAACCGAGAATCAGAAGAAAAAAAATTCTGACGTGGCATGTTTTACAATGCTGACCTGCCACATGGCTGTCAGAGCGCTAGTATGTTAAATACTTCTGATAAAATGCTATTGAATTAAATTTTTTTTTTAAATTATTATTCTGAAAAAAAAAATCTCTTTTTTTTTGTCCATTCAAGAGAAACAAACCTCAATAATTGCACTGAGATTGATGCTAGAATGCCTGCACCTTAACATGTCTTTTTATATCTCCAACTGATAGCTCAATTGGTAAGACATGCAATCTGTGGCCTTGGTCAAGGGTTCAAATAAAAATCAGGGCATTTCTCTCACTCATGTAGCGAATTTCGATCTTGGTCTATCTCATGCCGGCGCACTAACAGGTGATGTACTGATCATTCAAAAAAAACGTCCTTTTAAACAAAAGAGAATGTATTAAAAAAAAAAAAACCTCTCCCAAGATGGGTTTTCCTTTTTTTGAAATTTCAAGACTGTAGGCAAAATGGGTTTGTTTTTTTTTCATGAATTTCAGTAAGATCCCTGAACTCGACCCTCCCTCCCAACAAGAAATTCTGAATTTTTAGAGCAAGGACATGATGAAGAACAGAGGAAGTGATCGATAATGGGGAAAACGACGACCTCTGCGGACATGAGAGCCCGTCTCAAGCAAGCGCTCCGGAGGATCCTCGCCATGGCTCAGTCTGGCATCATCAGGTCACAGCTTGGAAGGCGGCCATGTCGGTCAGGGGAATCGGCTTCCCTTCGGGTCCGTGCGGAGGAGGGGAGAAGTAGAACCCGCACACAAAAAATTTCTTTTTATTCTTCTAGGGTTGACAATGGATCCGAATCCATCAACAATGGATCCGAATCCATCCCAGGCGCTCCACAGTCCACATGGCACCACAGAAAGGATTTTGTTTCAGTATAGTTTAATTGGATATTGATGAGAGACATGCTAGCAGTATAAAAACAATTAGAAAATGAGGTTTGATACACAAGTAAGACGCATAAGCGGACACACACCAACGTGGCGTACATCTGAGCACGCCATGTCAGCATGTGTCTGTCTTTTGTGTCGCTTGTGTGTTCAAATAGCTACACTCAATCCAATTTTTCCATCCATAAAGTCATGTTTGTATTTTTCAACAGTAAAGCAAAATAAAACTGTAAAAAACAAAAACAGTAAAGTAAAATAGGTTTCATGGTGGGAAATTGTAAGATTGTAATAGAACTATAGTAATTAATGTGACCAAAATGGCTACAAAGTCCTTTACCTTTTTTGTTTCAATGGGTCTATAATAAAATTAGACAATTTATGACTTACTGAATATAAAAAAGTTTATGTTTTCTGTGCTTGTTTATGTTACTTTATCTTCTTTTTTTTTCCCCCTAATCTTGCAAACAATTTGTTTCCATCAGCCTGAGGAGGGGCATTGCAATCAAGGATTGCCCTCTCTGTATTGATCATACTCAATTGTTCTCCACATTTGAATCGGCTACTACTTTTAATCAATTATAATTAGCTACAATTAACAAAAGTAAAAAAATTATAGGGGGACTTAGTGATAGGTCCTTGAAACCAATCGGTTTAGTGAAAAGGACCTATAATTGTGACTTAGTCCCTCCTCCTGAAAAGATGCAATTAAAGCAAGTTCCTATTTTGACTTTTATCCCTTTTAAATGACAAAAATGGACATTCACATCATGTTCGTCCATTCCTATCGCTACAGTCACTCGCAAATTTTTGATACAATGATTTCACGATAGCAATTTTTTTCATAGAGAGATTTCACAAAAAAAAAATTGCTCTAGTGCATGATTTCACTATAGCAAACGAGTAACAAATATGCACAGATTATTACTGTACAAAAATTGTTTCGCTGTTTGCAAAGATTGTTACTCTTTTGCTACAATGATTTCATTGTAGCTAGCCAAAAAAAAAAATTCGACGAGATTTCTCAAAAAAAAAAAATGCTAAAGTGATTTCATTGTAGCAGATTGTTGCTTAACAAATATTGTTACTCAATCTGTGCAAATTGTTACTTAACAAAGATTGTTACTCAATCTGTGTAGATTATTACTCTTCCACAACAGTAATTTTACTGTAGCAAAAAATTACGGCGAGATTTTACAAAAAAAATTACTACAGTGGTTATTCTGTAGCAAAAAGAGTATTATAATATGTCCAAATTGCTACTCTTTTTATTGTAGTGATTTATGTCAACATCGGATTGGTGCTAGCATGTACAACTGCACGTAGAGGTAAATTGGATATTTTCCAAAAGGGGTGGGGGGACCTAACGTTAAAGTTTATGTTTGTCTGACTTTATCACTAGACCGATATGTTCTCTGGGACCTAATAACCCTTAAATTCTATCTAACAAGGTCAAACTGAAAGGACCAACTTTTCCCTAATACGGAGTATTAGATATAACAAATCACCATAGATTTTTCATTAAAGGGCTATTTGTGATTTGACCCCTACAAAGTCTAATTGTACATTAACCTCTGAAAACATTATAATTGCATAACATTCTGTCAAACCATAAAAACTCATGCATATTCACCCTGTCGGTTAGCTACCATCTTAAATAGACAAATACGCTCAAAATATTTCCCTATTGATCGTAAGGTGTAAATGTGGAGGCCAGGGTTGTCAGACCTGTCGAACGAGTGTAGACGGTGACCGGATGAATGTGGAGGGCTTTACGAGTAGGGGTGGCAATCCTTGACCCGACCCGCCAACCCGACCCGAAGTTAGCGGGTTTGGGTTTGCTCTAAACGTGTTCGGTTCATAAGCGGGTCGATCTGATTGACCCGTTTATTTAATGGGTCGGGTATGGGTTTGTCCTTACAACCCGATTGACCCGACTTGACCCGTTTACCAAATGGGTCGTGTCAACCCGACCCGACCCAACCCGAGCCAACCCGAACCGATCTGACCCAACTTGAACCAACCCGATCCAACCCGGCCCAATCCCACCCGTCTTGACCCAACCCAACAGATTTACATAGGTTCTGTTGGTCCAACTCGAGCCAACCTGACCCGACACGACTCAACCTGTTTAGGAAACGGGTTAAACGGATCCGGTCGGGTCAACCCGTTATTAGGCGGGTCGGGTTCGGGTTTAAGTTTTTGACCCGTTTATTAAACGGGTCGGGTCAGGGTTGGATGTTTTGCCCTTTACCTATGTCTCAACCCGATCCATTGCCACCCCAATTTACGAGCACAGAGGGTCGACCAGAGTGTAGTTAGGATTGGGATACTTGCATTGAAAAGAACTGAATTTAGTTAATCCAAGTGGTAGGTCACCGTTTGACCACAGATAAAATGGTCATTTAGACCATAGTTAAGTTTTTTTTTTTTTTGGTAGTACAAACAAATTGGCCATTATCTCGTGACCTGGATGTCCTCCCTAAGAAGAACTGTAACGAAAACCTGGAATGCGTGTTGGTAAATTGAACCCAAATTGTCTGCCCAGCCCTCTCTCTACCCCATCATCTGCACCCCACGTCACAGTCAATCGTAGCCGTTCCTTTGCCTGCTGGCTGACGCTGAGCACGATCACTGGTCGGGTATGGGTGCAACGGACGGTTGTGACGTGGGATGCAGACGACAGAGAGAGAGAGAGAGAGAGTGTAATTCCGTCTCGTAAAAGGATTCAGGATTCAAAGGGGGCGCTCGTCATGAAGAAGAAGGAGCAGCTCTCTCTCTCTCTCTCTCTCTCTCTCTCTCTCTCTCTCTCTGCATCAGCCATGGTGGTGACCAGTGGTTGCAGCAATCCGTGGTCCATGTTACCCAAAGAACTCCTAGAGATGATCCTGGCAAGACTAGACCTTGCGGGCCATGCCCGCTTCGGCTGGGTCTGCTCCAGGTGGAGATCGGTGGTGGCGGATCATCCTCTCATCAGCAACCAGCCTCTCGGCCCGCAGGTGCTCTCCGACAACCCATGGAGCCTCGTCCGTCAGCTGCTGGCCCCCTTGGGCCAATTCTGGGGGGAACCAGCGCCGGGGTTCATCGGTCCTCGTCCGTCGTGGGAGACGGCACGGCTCATCGGAGGCTTCGAGGGATGGCTGGCCGCCCTGGTCCCCGGAGGAGGGGTGTTCCTCTTTCACCCTGCTTTCGATGAATCGATCCCAGTCCCCCGACCCCCCCATCAGGTGGAGGGGCTATCCGGTTACAAGGTGGTCATGTCCGCCCGGCCCTCGTCGAGCAACTGCACTCTTGTTCTCCGGCAGACCAACCCCGGCGGCCTGGCGACGCTGGCGTTCTGTCGGCCGCACAAGGAAAAATATTTCACTACGTTCTTTCCACGGCAGTGGTGGATGGTCCGCCGCCACGATTTCATAGTGGACATGGTGTTCTACAGGCGGCGGCTGTACGTGAAAGACGGGTCGCCGGGAAACGTGATCAGAGTGTTTGATTCTGGGCTGATGGAAGAGCCAACCGAGCTGCCTTTGCCTCCGGCCGCTGATTTCTCCGTCAATAGCCTGGTGGTCTCCGGCGACAGGTTACGGGCCGTCGGGTGGGACAGAAGGTCCCCGGTCCGCCGCCTCAGGGTTGTGGAGCTTGATCCGAGCAGCTCGAGGTGGGTGCAGGTGGGGAGTATCGGGGAACACAACGTGCTGCTCCTCAACCCCATGTGCTCCCTGTGTCTCTCCGCCAAAGACTTTGAGGGGTTCCGAGGGAACACCGTTTACTATAACAGATATGATGATGACTCTGCTTAATTAGATAACAAGGTTGATTAGTTTCTGAGACTGATTTACTAATTAATACTGATTACTGTGGGGGAGGATTTCGGCCGTCGTACGTGATCCTCCTCCAACAGTCGATTGAAGGTTTTGTTGGAAATATAACCGTTCTATACTAGCAAATTTAGGAATTAATCAAATTCTTAAGATTAAAAATTGATTAGCAAATGTTATTTTAGCAAACAAGGACAAATCTCAAAATTCTTTTAGAAATGGTTTGCCAAGGCAGAGCGGGTTCTATGGAACCGTCATTCACCTTGCCGAACTTTTCTAAAAGTGATATATATATATATATATATATATATAATTCTAAATATTATTTATCGCTATTTAGGTTTTGTATTAGATACAAATTGTTTTCATGGATTAAATAATTGCAAAGAAATGAAGTTAGAAATTCTGGCCTGATAGTCGAAGCACGATAGGCGTTGTCCCAAGAAACTTATTGCCCCCCCTCGTGCGGGTCTCGTGGCAATGGTTCTCGGAGATACGACGACCCCAGTCAAGCGACCTCCTTCTCGTCGGCACGGCTCCAAGAAGGCTTTGCGAACCTCGATTGACTCACAGGAACCCAGCGACACTAAAGAAAACCGATAGAAGAAATCCCTCCGAAAATGAAGAAGCGGAACCGCAGCACTTCTTCTTGACCAAAATATGAGAAAGAAATTGCACAGAGTTTTTAGAGTGGAAGATGATGATTTTTCTATATCAAAGCATTGGTCTCAAGTGGGTTTTATAGGCTTTTTCCAAGGTTTTACCGTTGGGCAGCCATAAGTGGTCATCAAGCCGTTGGATAGCCATAAGTGACCATCAAGCCATTGGGCATTTGATGCATGGGTTACTGTTTGAGCCCATGTGACCGTTGGATGAGAGGCCAACGTATACTCATCAAAGGCTTTAATGGTGCCAACGGTCAAATGGGCAAAATGTGATCTTATACCCAACGGTTAAAAGATGGATC
Source organism: Chamaelirium japonicum (assembly GCA_947650365.1). Classification (NCBI taxonomy): domain Eukaryota; kingdom Viridiplantae; phylum Streptophyta; class Magnoliopsida; order Liliales; family Melanthiaceae; genus Chamaelirium; species Chamaelirium japonicum. The sequence continues at coordinate 22,610,167 of OX393556.1, forward strand.
TGCTCTATACCCAACGGTCAAATGGGCAAAAGTGCTTTAAGGACAACAGTTGTACTCCACTGCACTCATTGTTTTGTTTTTAAAACATTTCTCTAACAATCCCCCACATGTTTTAAAAACATCAAATATTAAAAAAAAAAAAATTAAATTCAAATAAATAAATACTTTTGCTGGATTCCTTATACTACGCAGTAGGTGTAGGTACCTTCCGGTTTGAACCTTCACTTAGTACAATTGTATACATCCGTGAGGACTTGGTGGACTGCGCCTTGAACCAGCCTCATTTATCGGGTTTCTACAGGTTGTACACGTAGTACAGTTTTCGATGGTTCTAAGCGGGTTGCGCTATTAATGGCCTTGCGCAGATATCTTTTCGTGTATGTTTCTAGGGAGCAGCCCTGGTCCCAGAGTTGCGGCCTCACAACGACATACATATAGGTAAGTCCTAATAGGGGTGTGAGCAAGGCGACACCCCGCCTCATGGGTCTTGGACTTATTAAGAGTTTTAAACTCATCCTACCCCTTGCTTTTAATAAGCACTGACGTCATAGGGACGGGAGCATTATTCAGTGCTCCTCATTTTCAATCACTACTACAGTTTGTTTCTACCCATTGAACCTCCGTGAGGTTGGGTTCCCACTGCGGTGATTTTTCTTATGGGCTTAATCCCATCCCCCTCGACGATTCTAAGACCACTGTCCTAGAAAGGCCCTTAGTTAGATGATCCGCTAAATTCTTTTCGGATCTAACAAAGTCTAGGGCAATTATTTGATTTTTCATTTTATATCTGAGAGATCTATGTCTCACTTTCATATGTCGATTTATTTTTACATCAGCATTCTCTTGATTACATTTATCAATAGCTGATCGACAATCACAATGGATAGATATAGCCGGTAAAGGCTTTTTTATCAATGGGATCTCATATAGGAGATCTCGAAGCCATTCTGCTTCTGTGCTAGTGGTATCTAGCGCTATCATTTCCGATTCCATGGTACTCCTAGCTATAATGGTCTGTTTGGTGGATTTCCAAGATATGGCTCCACCTCCTAGTAAGAATACAAACCCGATTGTTGACTTAATATCTATCGAGTCGCTAATCCAGTTGGCATCAGAGTATCCCTCTAATACAGCTGGATATCCACTATAGTGGAGACCGTATGATATGGTTCCCTTAAGGTATCTAAAGACTCTTTCTAACACATTCCAATGGGACAAATTCGGGTTAGACGTATAACGACTAAGTCTATTTACCGCGTAAGCGATATCGGGTCGAGTATAGTTTGCTAGAAAACCTAGCGATCCTATGATCTGAGCATACTCGCTCTGTAGTCTAGGAAGTCCAATATTCTTTGTCAGATGGGTATTTGGATCATATGGTGTAGATACCGGTTGACAATCGGGATCGTAAAATTTCCTAAGAATTTTCTCGACATAGTGGGATTGGGATAACACTAAACCATTGTCCTTTTAATGATCTTAGTGTTCAAAATAACATCGGCTTGTCCTAGATCTTTCATGTCGAAGTTTTGGGACAAAAAATGTTTGATATCATTTATGATTTGTATATTTGAACCGAATATTAAAATATCGTCAACATACAAACATAAGATGACAACATTATTATCATCTACTTTATGGTATACACATTCATCCGTTGAATTGATATCAAATCCATAGGATAAGATAACTTCATCGAATTTCTTGTGCCATTGTTTTGGGGCTTGTTTAAGTCCATAGAGGGATCGAATTAACTTACACACATTTCCCTCTTGTCCAGGTGCAGTGAATCCCTCGGGTTGGTCCATGCATATTTCCTCATTAAGGTCGCCATTCAAGAAAGCAGTCTTAACATCCATTTGATGTATGACTAGCTTATAGATTGAAGCTAAGGCGATGAGGATCCTAATCGTGGTTATCCTAGCGACAGGTGAGTAGACATCAAAGTAATCTACTCCAGGTTTTTGGGTAAAGCCCTTGGCTACAAGTCGTGCCTTAAATTTATCTATGGTACCGTCGGGTCTAAGCTTTTTCTTAAACACCCATTTACATCCTATGGTTTTACAACCAGGAGGTAAATTGGTGAGTTCCCAGGTATGGTTTTGAAGTATGGATTGGATCTCGTTATCTATGGCTTCTTTCCAAAAGGGTGAGTCTATGGACTTCATTGCATCTGTATAGGTGGAGGGAGAGTTCTCCACCAGAAGTGCATAGAAGTCATCAAAGACTTTCTCTACACGGGCACGTTTACTCTTCCTAGGTTCGGTTTGGGTTACCGGTTCAGTCTGGTCTTCAGGTTCTAATTGGACTTCAGGTTCGATATTAGTAACCTGATTAGAACTGGAGGCCTGGTTACTAGTATTAATCCTAGTGTTGATCCTAGTCTTATAAGGGAAGATATTTTCGAAGTATGAGGCATCTCTAGCTTCGATTATGGTGTTATTGGCTATTTCGCTTATTTCAGAGTTAAACACTAAAAAACGATTAGCGTTACTATCTGAAGCGTAGCCAATAAAGATGGCATCTACAGTCTTAGGTCCTATCTTCTTCCTTTTGTTATCGGGGATTTTTACCTTAGCTAGGCACCCCCACACTTTTAGGTATTCTAAGTTAGGTTTTCTATGTTTCCATATTTCGTATGGAGTCAAGTCATTATGTTTGAAAGGAATGCGGTTAAGGATAAAACAGGCCGTCATTAGGGCTTCCCCCCACAAGTTCTCTGGCGCTCCAGAGCTTAGTAACATGGAATTGACCATGTTCATTAGGGTCCTGTTTTTTCTCTCCGCTACACCGTTGGATTGGGGAGTGTAAGGAGCTGTGACTTCATGGAGTATTCCATAGTCTTCACAGTACTCACTTAACTCATTTGAGGTGTACTCCCCTCCTCGGTCTGACCTAAGGATCTTAATGGTTTCGTCTAATTGGTTTTCAACCTCAGCTCTGTAAATTTTAAATTTACTGAGTACTTCATCCTTAGTCTTAATAAGGTATAGGTGGCAATATTTTGAAGCGTCATCTATGAACGTTACACAATATCTATTGCCACCTCTCGAGGTTCTCCCAGAATCACAGACATCGCTGTGAATTAATTCAAGTATATGGGAGTCTCGATCGATGGTTTTAAAGGATTTCTTAGGTTGTTTCGCTTCTACGCACATCTCGCACTTGTCGAGATTCCTAGTATCGGATTTGGGAATGATGTTGAGGGTCATGAGTTTCTTAATAGAATTATAATTTACATGACCTAGTCTTTGGTGCCAAGTAACCGAAGACTCAACATTTAAGATAGTAGAAGAAGGATTGAATACATTTAATTTCAATAATCCATCACATAGAAATCCTTTTCCAATAAAATTTGTTCCCTTAGTTATTACAACTTTATTGGACTCGAATACAAGCTTATACCCATGTTGAACTAACAAAGACCCACTTATAAGATTTCTCCTAATCTCCGGAACGTGGTGGACTCTGTGCAGGGTCAGGGTCTTCTCCGACGTCAGCTTCAGGTCGATCCGTCCTATCCCTAGCACACGAGCCTCAGCATTGTTCCCCATGCTTACAGCTCCTCCACTTGAGACCTGATAGGTGGAAAACAAAGATTGATCAGAGCAAACATGGATGTTAGCTCCTGTGTCAATCCACCAATCAAATGCTTGAAAGGTCATGTTAACTTCAGGGGTGAAGAGAACAGACCTGAAAGCGGTCCCAGAAGAGCCAGCTCCAGAGGTCACCATGTTGACTTGGGAGCCGGGTGGCATTTGACCATTCCTTCTTGGATTTGGAGGTGGTGCTGTCTTCTTGTAGAAGCATTGGTTGGCTATGTGATTGGTCCGACCGCAGACATAGCAGCAATGTACTCCTTCCTTCTTTTGGTCCTTGGGATGGTTTGGATTATGGTTACTATGGTAGGGCTTCTTGGTATAGGGTTTAGGCTTAGGGTGGAAGGGTTTCTTTTGGAACTTATGTCTAGGTTTTTGGAATGGCTTGGATGGTTGACTCTCTATGATGTTGACCTTAGGTTTGGATTCGGAGGATCCCTTTTCCCTGAGCCTATGTTGCTCCTCAATTCTAATAGAGTTTAGAACTTGAGTTAGGGTTAGGTCACCTTGGGTATGACTTAAATGTTTAGAAAACTCGGACCAAGAAGCAGGTAGTTTATCTATAAGACAGGCTATTTGGAAAGTTTCATCAAGGGTGGAACCATTAGTCTTCAGATGTTGGACTAGGTTCTCAAACTCATGAATCTGATCATTCATGGGTTTGGAGTCAACCATTTTGAAGCTGTTGAAGTCTGACGCTTTGAAGCGTTTTACTCCAGCATCATCTAGGCCATACTTACGCTCTAGGGTATCCCATAGGTCTTTAGGGTTTTGAATGGTATAGTAGATATCATATAGTCTATCAGATAAGGCCCCTAGGATCCTATGAAGGCCATGGTAGTTGATTTCTTCTGGGGTCCTAGTGGGAATACCAGAAGTTGGTTCGGATTCAGGTTGGGATGTGGAGGCTCGGGTACGGCGAATTTGGCTAGACCCATTGGATACTCCTGGTGCAGTTTCACCTATGGCTGACAGTAACCCAAGTGTGGTTAGCCAGAATCGCATCTGGTTTTGCCACCTCTTGAAGTTAGACCCGTCAAACTTCTCGGGTTTAGCACTAAGGGTTTCACGGTTTGGTGAGGTCATTTTGGATCAAAGTAAGGAGTTGAAATCTGAGGATTGAAAAATAACTTTTGTCAAATTTAAAGCACACTTAGATAGATTCGACTTTTAGAAGTCCAAATGAAACTTCCAAATCCTAACGGCCAGATGGGCTCCAGGTAGGAGGTGGAGCACTAGGCTCGCTCAAATACCAAGCTACCTTGGGCAATTTAATGCCGGTTTGACAAGCCTTTCTAGACACCGTAGGCAGTGGAATATTCCAATGACGACTTTTAGTCTTTTCTATAATCTATGCTTCTAATTAACCTTGTAAATAATAATTTTGCAACTAGTAACTAGTAGCAACTAATAGATAGCACGGAATAATATCTAATAGATGATCACGTAGGCTAATAGATGATTAGTGAGCACGTTACAAAGAAAATAATAATTAATCCTTTTTACTAATATGGATACTTATGAATGATTAAATTATAGCAATAAGTTTCTTGGATTGTTGGAAATATAACCGTTCTATACTAGCAAATTTAGGAATTAATCAAATTCTTAAGATTAAAAATTGATTAGCAAATGTTATTTTAGCAAACAAGGACAAATCTCAAAATTCTTTTAGAAATGGTTTGCCAAGCAGAGCGGGTTCTATGGAACCGTCATTCACCTTGCCGAACTTTTCTAAAAGTGATATATATATATATATATATATATATATATATATGTATATATATATAATTCTAAATATTATTTATCGCTATTTAGGTTTTGTATTAGATACAAATTGTTTTCATGGATTAAATAATTGCAAAGAAATGAAGTTAGAAATTCTGGCCTGATAGTCGAAGCACGATAGGCGTTGTCCCAAGAAACTTATTGCCCCCCCTCGTGCGGGTCTCGTGGCAATGGTTCTCGGAGATACGACGACCCCGGTCAGGCGACCTCCTTCTCGTCGGCACGGCTCCAAGAAGGCTTTGCGAACCTCGATTGACTCACAGGAACCCAGCGACACTAAAGAAAACCGATAGAAGAAATCCCTCCGAAAATGAAGAAGCGGAACCGCAGCACTTCTTCTTGACCAAAATATGAGAAAGAAATTGCACAGAGTTTTTAGAGTGGAAGATGATGATTTTTCTATATCAAAGCATTGGTCTCAAGTGGGTTTTATAGGCTTTTTCCAAGGTTTTACCGTTGGGCAGCCATAAGTGGCCATCAAGCCGTTGGATAGCCATAAGTGACCATCAAGCCATTGGGCATTTGATGCATGGGTTACTGTTTGAGCCCATGTGATCGTTGGATGAGAGGCCAACGTATACTCATCAAAGGCTTTAATGGTGCCAACGGTCAAATGGGCAAAATGTGATCTTATACCCAACGGTCAAAAGATGGATCTACTCTATACCCAACGGTCAAATGGGCAAAAGTGCTTTAAGGACAACAGCTGTACTCCACTGCACTCATTGTTTTGTTTTTAAAACATTTCTCTAACAGGTTTGACCCTTCAGGATGTGGCGCGCTTCGAAGCGCTGAGTTGTGACTTGCTGGGCTGTCACACATGCACTATAAAATAGAAAGGTAGAGAAAGAGATGACACAGGATATGGTGACAAAGTTCGGCCGAAGCCTACGTCTCCGTGCGGTAAGACGTAACCTTTGAATCCACTATCTCTGAGTAAACAGTAGAGCTACTCTCGATAGGCCGAGGAGTGCTTCTTACAAGTAATCAGAGGGTGGAAAAGGAGTCTGAAAACTAGAAAACTCAGGGAGCTCTGGAGAACAGAAAGTGGGTTTCTGGTCTGGAATTTCGGATCTGGAATCATTTACAGGGTTTGCTATTTATAGTAGTTTGATTCATGTAAGGAATATTCCAAGAATATTTCTCAGAGTATCCGGGGTTTAGTAAATTTCCGGGGGGATTTACCAGACCCCAGATAGTGCAAGTGGGTCCCAGGCGGGGCTGCGGGTCCCACCGTCGTACTCATGGGCCCCAGGCAGGGCTGCGGGTCCCACTGTCGTATTCGTGGGCCTTAGCAGGGCTGCGGGTCCCACTGTTGGACTCATAGGGCCCAGGCAGGGCTGCGGGTCCCATCGCTGAGTGTTAGCCAGATTTTGCACCCACAGTTACCCCCTCCCAGCTAGATAGGTGTTAACCTAGCTAGCTGGGATTTCCTGGTGCAAAGCCGGTCGCTCGTCTGCCGCCCCTCTATCCGGGGTTAGCCGTTGGGCCCGCCGACCTGGCCCCGTCGTCAGTCTGCCGACTCCCTGTTCGGGGTCGACTACTGTGTGTCTGCCGACCCGTTGCACGGGGCTGACCATCGTCAGTCTGCCGACCCCCTGTCCGGGACCGACTACTGTGTGTCTGTCGACCCGTTGCACGGGGCCGACCATCGTCAGTCTGCCGACCCCCTGGCGGGGCCGACTACTGTGTGTCTGCCGACCCGTTGCGCGGGACCGACCATCGTCTGTCTGCCGACCCGTTGAGCGGGGCCGACTGTTGTGTGTCTACCGACCCTTTGCGCAGGGCCGACCGCGTGTGTCTGCCAACCCTCTGCCCGGGGCCGACCGTTGCGCCCGTCGACCCCCTACTAGGGGTCGACCGGGTGTGTGTCTGTCGACACGTTGCGCGTGGCCGACTGCATGTGTGTTACCCCCTCCTAGTTGGGTAGGTGGCAACCTGGTTGACTGGGATCACAGAAATAGTCACGCGTTGGGCGGTTCATGCCAAAAATATTAGGAGTAGGGAGTTCTATGCAAAAAATAGGGGGCAGAGGGGTTTTTGACTAAAAATGTCAGGTGGAAGGGGGTTCGGTCAAATATTCTGGGATGCAGGAGTTTTTGATCAAATATTCTGGAGCAGTGGTTTTTATGTAAAAAATCCGGAGCAGTCAAAATTGGTGGTCGAGGGGTTTTACACAAATTTGTAAAGGATGGGTGTTGTTTTGCAAAAAATAAAAAAAAAATGGGGAATCGGGTAAGAAGAACAGGGGTGTGGGTTGTCGGCGGCTAGGGTGGCTGGCGGCTCGGGTGGCAGAGGCGGCCGGGCGCGGGCAGCGGCGGCGGGGCGCAGCAGTGCGGCCGGGCGCGTGCACCGGGGGGATAGGGGGGGAGGGGGAGGTGGCTGCGGCGGCCGGGCTCGGGGAAGGGGGCTGGCGGCGGCGGCGCAGGTGGCTCGGGCGCCGGGGGGGGGGGGAGGAGGTGGCTGCGGCGGCCGGGCTCGGGGAAGGGGACTGGCGGCGGCGGCGCAGGGGGCTCGGGCGCCGGGGGGGGGGGGGGAGGTGGCTGCGGCGGCCGGGCTTGGGGAAGGGGGCTGGCGACAGCGGCGCAGGGGGCTCGGGCGCCGGGGGGGGCAGCGGCGGTGGCCGGGTGGTGGTCTTGGTGGTGGTGGGGATGGTGGATGGTGATGATGGTGGGGATGGTGGTGTTGATGGTGATGGTGATGGTGATGGTGGAGGTGGTGGTGATGATGGAGGTGGTGGTGGGGATGGTGGTAGTAGTGGTGATGGTGGAGGTGGGTGGTGATGGTGGTGGTGATGGGGCGGCGGGAGGTGGCGCCGGGTGGTGGGAGTCGCCGGAGATGGGGAAGAGGGGGGGGTCTATTTTGGTGTATGTGTTGAGGGGAGATGTTGCAAGGGGGGGTCTTGCAAGAGGGGGGGGGGGGGGGGTTCTTGCAAAAGATTTGCTTGCATCGATGGAAGAACAACGGGCCGCTGCATTGTGCATCAAGTGTCACACTTCATTTTTTTTTTTTCACCCTCTCACACTCAAGCCCTCTTTCACACCCTACTCAAAAATCCAAGAGAAGGGACTGCATAGCTGTGACCGAAGGGAGTCGACACAAGCCGAGCCGAGCATAGCTTTGACCTGCTTAAGCTTGCGTTGTAATCCAACAAACACAAACGAACTTGTCGGCGCATGTTGTTCAGAGTAGACGGTCGAGCTCGCCGATGTGTTGTCCAACGATGGGCAACGCGACTGCCGCCACGTTGTCTAGCGTCGGTTGTCAAGCCCGTCATTGTATTGACCAGCGCATTCTTTGTTGGGAACCGAGGCGGCGACGACAGCCTCGGACTTTGTCTTCGAATGCCGAGGCGAAGGTCGCCTCGGGCAGAGTCATTGCCGATGTCCTGGGCTTCGTCAGGTGCCAGGGCAGTGAAGCCTACCTCGGACTCTGTCTTCGAATGCCGAGGCGAAGGTCGCCTCGGGCCAAGTCGTTGTCGATGTCCCGGGCTTCGTTAGGTGCTGGGGCAGTGAAGCCTGCCTCGGACTTTGTTGTTGTGTCCCAAGGTATAGCCTTGGACTTACTGGTTGATGGTGATGAGAGTTCAGAGTTCTCAGCATGACACTTTTGTATTGGTCAGACTTAGGCGAAGCGCCTTCTTAGTTGGGCCTTTGTCTTTGGAACGTAGCTTTGTACTATTGCCGGTTAGCCGGCGGTGTCGCAACGCGAACCGAACTAACTATGGTGAGGCATTAGTGCATGTGTCCTTACGTGACAACGTTAGCACGTGCGATGCAAATGATTCGGAGCACTTAGCGTAGTGCCCTTGTATCGGTTGGACTTAGGCGAAGCGCCGTTTTAGTCGAACCTACGTATCGGGACACATATCTTTGTACTGTTGCAGGTTAGTCGGCCGTGTCGCAACGCGAACCGAACTAACTGTGGCGAGGCATTAGTGCATGTGTCCTTACATGACAACAGGAGCATGTGCGACGCCAATGATTCGGAGTACTCAACGTAGTGCCCTTGTATCGGTTGGACTTAGGCGAAACGCCGTTTCAGTCGAGCCTACGTATCGAGACACATAGCTTTGTACTATTGCAGGTTAGTCGGCCGTGTCGCAACGCGAACCGAACTAACTGTAGCGAGGCATTAGTGCATGTGTCCTTACATAACAACGGGGGCACGTGTGACGCCAATGATTCGGAGTACTCAGCGTAGTGCCCTTGTATCGATTGGACTTAGGCGAAGCGCCATTTCAGCCGAACCTACGTATCGGGACACGTAGCTTTGTACTGTTGCAGGTTAGTCGGCCGTGTCGCAACGCAAACCGAACTAACTGTGGCATTGAACAGGACTTGAAGTTGAATTTAATAAACTCATTGAATCTAAAGTGTTAGCCTTTTCATTGATAGCTTGATGGAGATTACATTCATTGATAAAACTTCTTGAGATGTGATGCATTCCATGCTCTTGGTAGCTGCTGTCCTTCCGGCGTCACTAGTCGGTATGAACCTTTCCCTCCGGCCGACTCGACAATGTATGGTCCTTTCCAGTTCGGAGTGAACTTGCCGCTGCCATGTTCCTTTGTGTTTGGGAAGACCGCTCTTAGAACAAGTTCTCCGATGCTGAACTGTCTTCTGCTAACCTTTCGGTCAAAAGCTGACTTGATCTTTTGTTGGTAGTTGGCGATGCGTACGGCTGCTTGATCACGAAGTTCGTCTGCACAGTCGAGGTCGCCGATGCGAAGTTCCTCGTTGATCTGTCATTCGATTGCAAGGGACTTGATAGTTGGGCATATGGCTTCGATTGACAGAACTGCTTCCGACCCGTAAGTTAGGCGGAAGGGTGAAAATCCGGTCGATCGTCGAGGTGTGGTTCAATACCCCCACAGCACTTCAGGAAGGACTTTCTCCCAAAGCCCTTTCTTGTCTTCTAACTTCTTCTTAAGTATGCCAAGGATGGCTCGGTTGGAGGCTTCCGCTTGACCGTTGCACTGAGGGTATCTCGGGGTTGAATAGAAGAGTTTGATCCCATATTCTTGGCAAAAGTCCCGAAATTTGTCCGAATCGAATTATGCTCCATTGTCAGCAATAAGCACTTGGGGCGTGCCGAATCTTGAGAAGATGTTCTTCCTGACAAATTTGATGACTTCATTGTCTGTTTCATGGAAGAGAGGCACAACTTCGACCCATTTAGTGAAGTAGTCAGTTGCCAGCAGTAGGTACTTCTTCTTGCTGGGAGAAGGTGGGAATGGGCCAAGAAAATCCAACCCCCATTGATGGAACGGCCAAGGACTCGTCAGAGGGTGAAGCTCAGATGCAGGGAGATGGATTGATCGAGCGTGCCGTTGGCAGGGTTCACACTTCTGGACGAACTGTCGTGCATCCTTGGCCATAGTGGGCCACTTGTAGCCTTGGAGTTTGACTTTCCCTTCGAGGGATCTGCCGCCAGAATGGTTACCGCAAGCTCCGGCATGGATGTCTGCTAATATCATCTCCACTTGTCCAAGGCTGACGCATTTGAGAAGGATTCCGCTGTGTGACTGGAAGTAGAGATCGTCTCCTTCAAGGCGATAGAGAGGGAGTTTCCTTTGAAATCGTCTAGCTTGAATCGGGTCCTCTGGCATTTTGTTGTGCTTGAAGAAGTTGAGGATTGGCCATCTCCAATCTGACTGATCTTCGCTTAGGGCGTAAGTGAAGATCGGCTGCCTCCAACCCCTTCTTCCGCTTGCCGAGGCAATAACTCCGTGTTGCTCAAGGTTTGCCTTGGGTAACTCCTGGTATTCGATGCTAATCTGACGTTGATTGACTGGATTTCCCAACACTGAAGCGGCGTTGGCGAGGGCATCAGCTTCGCGATTATCTGCCCTTGGTATTTGGATGGACTTGATGTCTACGAACTGCCTCTTGAGGTGTTGTACGAGGTCGAGATAGTGCAGCATCATTTCACCTCGTGCAACGTAATCCCCATTGATCTGTCTGATGATCAACTGGGAATCACTATAAACGTCGAGGAACTCTACCCCCAGTGTTCGAGCAGTCTCCAGTCCCAAGACGAGAGCTTCGTATTCGGCTTCATTTTTGGTGGCATTGAACCCGAGGAGGATAACTTTCTCCAGGTGGTCTAGTTCGAGGGATATCAGAACTATCCCAATTTCCGAACCGATAGCACTTGAAGCTCCATCGGTATAGAGCTTCCATCGTGATGCGGGCGCTGATGGAGCCTCTAAGCTCGGACAAGGGGCCTCAGGGCCTGGACTAAGGCATTCCTCATCCTTGCCGTTGAGGTGCATCTCAGGATCATCTTCAAGGGCGATAGAATCTTCCACAGGGAAGTCTGCTAGGAAGTCGGCTATGGCTTGCCCTTTGATAGAAATGCGAGGTTCGAATTGGATACCGAGCGAACTCATTTCAATTACCCATTTGGTCATCCGACCGGCTCGACCAGTCTTGTCGAGTATGTCTTTGAGAGGATGCTCAGAAGAGACGGTAACCAGATGAGATACGAAATAAGGGCAGAGTCGTCGGGAGGCCGTCAGTAGAGCCAAGACAATTTTTTCTATCTTCGAGTAGCGAGTTTCGGCCGGCTAGAGGGTGTGGCTGGTATAGTAGACAGGACGTTCGATGGCATCCCTTCTGCTGACCAAGACTGCACTGATGGCTTGACCGGTGACTGCGAGATAAAGCCACAGGGGTTCCGCTAGCAACGGTGTTGTCAGGATGGGGGATTGGGTGAGATAGAACTTGATTCTTTGGAAAGCTTGTTCACAAGTCGTGTCCCATCCTGATGTGTCAGTCTTGCAAAGTTTATCGAAGAAGGGCTTGCATTTGTCGGAGGATTTGGATACGAATCGATTGAGTGCTGCTAGCCTCCCTGTAAGGCGCTGAACTTCTTTCTGATTAGAGGGTGATGGCATGTCGAGTATTGCTCGGATTTGGTCAGGATTTGCTTCGATGCCCCTTCTGGTTACTAGGTGACCCAAGAACTTTCCTGATTGTACTCCAAAAGCGCATTTGGCTGGATTCAGCTTCATGCGGTATTTTCTTAGGATTTGGAATGTTTCGGCGAGGTCAGAGAGGTGTTCCGCTCGAGTTAGGCTCTTGGTAAGCAGATCATCAACGTAGCCTTCGACGTTGCGACCGATCTGTTCTTTGAACATCTTCGTGACTAGCCTTTGGTAGGTTGATCCTGCATTTTTGAGGCCAAAGGGCATGACGTTGTAGCAGTAGAGACCCCTATCCATCACGAAGCATGTCTTCTCTTGATCATCCCGATGCAGGGGGATTTGATTGTAGCCCGAGTATCCATCCATGAAGGATAGTAGCTCGTGCCCAGCGGTGGCATCTACGAGTCTATCTATCCTTGGCATGGGGAACGGATCTTTGGGACAGGCTTTGTTGAGGTTGGTGAAGTCGATGCAGACTCTGATCTTCCCATTTTTCTTCGGGACCGCGACTATGTTTGAGATCCAAGTTGGATACTCAACTTTGCGGATAAAGCCAGCAGCAAGTAACTTGTCGATTTCTTCTTGAACTGCAATCCGTCGCTCCAGTCTGATGGTTCAAGGCTTTTGTTTGACTGGGTGTGACCCTTCTTTGATTGTGAGCCGATGACATGCGTCGTCCGAATTGATCCCGGGCATGTCTTCAAAACTCCAAGCGAAGACATCTGTGTTAGATTTGAGGAACGAAACCATATCTTGCGTTTCTTTGCTATTCAGGCCAGTGCCGATGAAAATCTCCCGAGGAGGACTTTCGTTGCCGAGGTCAACTCGAACAATTTCTTCGACTGAGGGTGGAGCCTCCCATTCTAGAGGTGCAGGCTCGGGCATTGGGGGCTCCCTTGATTGCTATTTGGTCGAGGGACCGGCTTCGCTAGCAGAACGCTTTGCTGGCGTAGCCTTGGGCGTTGATTGATTTCGAGCAGCCGCCGCTTCGCATGATCGTCCCGTTTGCTGACTCCCTCGGATACATCTGATGCCCTCTTCGGTTGGGAATTTAAGAAGTTGGTGATTAGAGGAGGAGACAACATTGATCTGATGAAGGAAAGGCCTGCCTAGAATGATGTTGTAGTTTGATGTCCCCTCAACTACAGCAAAACGGACGGACACTCGCATATCGCTACTGAGATCGAGTGTAAATTTTGCTTCGCCCATTGTCATGCTCTGCTCTCCGTTGAAGCCGATAATGATGGTTGGGATTACGTCAAGACTCTCGTACTTATGACCGAGACATTTGAAGCAATCAGAGAACATGATGTCGATGGAGCTACCGGTATCAATGAGGATCCAATTGACCGACCTCCCATCAACCATGAGTCGTGTGGGGGGAAATTTCCGAGCCGCCTTGATCGGGAACCCCGCCCCACAGCCTTGATTGAATGTTGATGGTTTGTATGTTAGAGATTAGAAAATTGAGTAGGAAAGAGAGTAGGGAGTGATGACACAATGATTGGTGACGGAGTTCAGTCTTACGACCTACGTCTCCGGGCGAGAGGTGCCACCTGATCTTCACTATAATTTGAGTACAAAGGGTGGGCGTTCTCTCGACAGGCCGAGAGAAGCTTCGTACAGTGGGGTTGCACGGAGCAACTAGAAGAGAACAAGGTGGGGAGAATAGAGGGCTCTGGCTCTGGCTCTGGATCCTCTCTTCCTCTGATCGAATGACCAACCCCCTTCCTGGATGCCTTGGGGGTCCTTTTATAGCGTAGGCACGTGCCCGATATGGCAGTGATGACGTGGCGCTGATGACGTGGCACTGGTTTTGGGCCTCCTTGCTGGGCCCTTATTGGGCCGTTGTTCGGGCCCAATAAGGGGTAGGGCTTGATCTGCGAGCCTCGTAGAGTGGGCCCATGTGAGCCCAGGCGGGCTTACCCATTTGGGCCGTTGCGCGGGCCCATGCTGCTCTGATCTGGTCCGGTATAATTTTTGCACCCACAGTTACCCCCTCCCAGTCGGGTCAGGACCACCTGGGTCGGCTGGGATTCCAAGGTGCAAACGCTTTAGGATCCTGGCGCGGTTGGCGAGGGTTGTCGGTGCCGCGGTTCGTATTAGCAGAGCCTTCTTCCGCCGATGCCGAGACCCTTTTTGGCGCGAGCCAAAAAGTCTCGGTTTTGCGAGGGGGTGTTTCCGAAGAAATAGTGCGTTTTCCGACCGAGTGGATACCGAGAGGGTACCGAGTGCATACCGAGTGGGTACCGAGAGCATACCGAGTGGTTACCGAGACCCTTTTGGTGCAAGCCAGAAAGTCTCGGTTTTGCAAGGGGGTGTTTCCGAAAAGGTAGTGCGTTTTCCGACCGAGTGGATACCGAGAGGGTACCGAGTGCATACCGAGTGGGTACCGAGAGCATACCGAGTGGTTACCGAGAGGGTACCGAGACCTGTTTGGTGAGAGAATAACTTTTCTCTTTATTCCTTCTTTGGCTTTGACTCGGATGAGAGCAAACGTCGCTCTCTCTCTCTTTCCTTTCTCTCTCTCTCTCTTTCCTCTTTGGCCTTCGTTCGCGTGAGAGCTTTGGTATCCCATTCACGTGAAACCGTGAGAGAGCAGCGCATCCCGCTCTCTCTTTCCTTTCTCTCTCTCTCATTCATTTATTTCACGTGAGAGCGTGAGAAAGCAGCCCGCTGAGCCCGCGCCACTTGCCTTCACGTGCGTCTGTGGGGCGGGGTTTACGTGAGGCTGCCCCCGCTCTCTCTCTCTTTCCATTCTTTCTCTCACTTTTTCTGCTCTGTTTTTTTTTCTTTTCTTTTTGTTCGCGTGGTACAGCAGCAACAGCAGCAACAGCGGCGGCAGCGTGGAGGTCGGCGGTGCGGCTCCGGACGCGGGCGGAGGCGGTGGCGACAGGCGAGCGGCACTGCAGCAGCGGGTTGCCGAGCGACGCCCGCGGAGGTGGTGGTCGGCGTGCGGCTCCGGACGCGGGCGGAGGCGGTGGTCGGCGTGCGGCTCCGGACGCGGGCGGAGGCGGTGGTCAGCGGCTTCGGGCGCGGGTTCCGGCCGGGTTGGAGGTGGGCACGGGCGCTGGGCTGCGGGTTGCACCCCGGCGCCTTCTCTTCCGTGAGAGAGAGAGCAGGCGTCTCTCTTTCTCTCCTTCCCTTCTGTCTTCTGCGAGAGAGAGCGGGGGCGAGAGAGAGCCCTCGGCGAGAGAGAGGGTCCGCGTGAGAGAGAGCGGGTGCGAGAGAGAGCCCTCGGTGAGAGAGAGGGTTCGAACGAGAGAGCGCGTGGGGGAAGAGTCGGCTTCCTCGTCCCCCCCTTCACTTCATGTCTCGGGTCGCG
Organism: Chamaelirium japonicum; assembly: GCA_947650365.1. Classification (NCBI taxonomy): domain Eukaryota; kingdom Viridiplantae; phylum Streptophyta; class Magnoliopsida; order Liliales; family Melanthiaceae; genus Chamaelirium; species Chamaelirium japonicum. Next base: position 22,625,810 of record OX393556.1, read on the forward strand.
CCACGTGAAGAGGACGCATGGGGGGGGAGTCGGGTCCCACCTCCCTCCGTCGACCGGTCCAGCACCGGGATGAGAGAGCGCACGTGGGGATCGGAGTGGGATCGTGTCGAGGAAACGATGGAGGTAGGCCTCTGCCGCATAGAAGGAGATGGTGTGGGTGGCGGGCACATCGGCGAGCGCATCGTGGCGGCTGATGTTTTTCGCGCACAGGCGGGTTGACTGCGTCTCCTACCCAGGTCGTCGTGGGCCGTCACACGAAGGGGGGGTTTGGTTCATCCAACCCCTTGTCCCCGTTCCGACCAAGTACCCATGCTCGCGAGGAGAGGCATGCATGAGTTCTTCTCTTAGGCGCAGTGTTTGGCCTGCTGCGAGTTGTTCGCATGGTGAACCAGGTTGAAGGCGTCAGTGTGACCGCCGCTGCCGTGTAACCTCTCTGAAGTTGGTCTTTAGGAAGAAATGTCTCGAAAACCTCCGACAACCATAACTTTTCATACGTGCGTCGGATCGATGCGTATAAGGTGCCGTTGTGTAGGCGCCGAAAAATCGATCAAAGTGGACGTGAAACATCGCACACCTTGACGTGTAACTTTTTCGAAGCCTGTTATAGAAGATAAGACCCTTGTAAACTTCCGGCAGCCGTAACTTTTCATACATACGTCAGATCAATGTGTATAAGGTGTCGTTGCGTCGGCGTCGAAAAACCGGTCAAAGTGGACGTGAAACATTATACACCTTGACGAGTAACTTTTTCGGTAATCGCCTTCATAAAGAGATGACTCTAAAGAGCGCATCGGCCGAGTGTCCTACGCGTGTCTTGAAGAGGCATCGATACGCGGTAACTCATCCGTCTCTGTTCGACACCCAACTGCACCTAGTTACTGTATTCACTAGGGACTGCAGTCGGGCCCTAGTGATGACGCGGCGGTTACCACGAGTCCACCCCCAGATAAGAAGGAAGAATTTTGCTTGTGAAGTTTGTACAGCCAACTCAATAGGTTTGGATGAGATGCTATCCAACCGACCAAAAGGAAGATAGCTCTTCATCTTTGGCTGATCCTTGCGTGCGAACGCCACTTGAATTGGATTGACTAATAAGTTTGGATGGCGCCGAGCACCCCCCCTCTCGGTTTTCTGTCGAAACCGAGGGATGGGCTGCTGATGGTGTGCCGTCGCACCCTCCCCACTTGGTTTTTCTGCGAAACCGAGGGGGGGCTGCTTGTTGATGTCGACACTACCCCCTCTCGGTTTTCTGACGAAACCGAGGGGTGTGCTGATGGTGGGCCGTCATCCCCTCCCCACTCGGTTTTTGTGCGAAACCGAGGGGGGGTTGCTTGTTGATGCAGACACACACCCCCTCTCGGTTTTTGACGAAACCGAGGGGTGTGCTGCTGATGGTGTGCCGTCACCTCTTTCCTACTCGGTTTTTGTACGAAACCGAGGGGGGGTTGCTTGTTGATGCCGACACTCACCCCCTCTCGGTTTTCTGACGAAACCGAGGGGTGTGCTTGTTGATGCCGACGCACACCCCCTCTCGGTTTTTTGACGAAACCGAGGGGTGTGCTACTGACGGTGTGCCGTCTCCCTTTCCCCACTCGGTTTTTGTGCGAAACCGAGGGGGGGCTGCTAGTTGATGTCGACACCCCATTATTGGGGCTGCTAGAAGAGGCCAAAAAGTGTCGGTATTGAAAATAGTGTATTTTTCGAATTTTAGCCCCATTTGAAACCGACACTTTTTCGGTAAAACGCTGGTGCGCGAGGATGTCGGCGAGGGACAATGCTACATTCGAGGGGGTTTCTTAGAGATAATCTAGGATGACACCGCATGATGGCCAGCCGGTCTTCACCCAATGTATTACCGTACCTGGTTACTGTATTCACCAGGTACTACGGTCGCGCGAGGGTGTTGACTTGGCCAGGATCAAGGAAGCACCATTTTATCCTGTGTTACCCACCGTCGACTGCACCAGTGTGGAGACACGCACTGACAGAGTCAGACCAACCACCCCCTGACCGGCTTGGAACCGTTAGTCGTCGAGAAAAGGTGATGGCCATTGACAATCTAATGCTTGGACCTGAGTGACAGGACTAAGCCTGGACTTTTGATCGAATGCCAATATGTCGGCGACGACATCTCGGACTTTATCTTTATGTGTCAAGGGTAGGGCCTTGGGATTATAGAGTGCCGAGGTGTTGGTCGCCTCGGACTTTGTCTTCGAATGCCAAGGACTGGGCCTTGGGCTCGTAGAGTGCCGAGGCATTGGTCGCCTCGGACTTTGTCTTCAAGTGCCAAGGACTGGGCCTTGGGCTTGTAGAGTGCCAAGGCATTGGTCACCCCGGACTTTATCTTCGAATGCCAAGGACTGGGCCTTGGGCTCGTAGAGTGCCGAGGCATTGGTCGCCTCGGACTTTGTCTTCAAGTGCCAAGGACTGGGACTTGGGCTTGTAGAGTGCCGAGGCATTGGTCGCCTCGGACTTTATCTTCGAATGCCAAGGACTGGGCCTTGGGCTCGTAGAGTGCCGAGGCATTGGTCGCCTCGGACTTTGTCTTCAAGTGCCAAGGACTGGGACTTGGGCTTGTAGAGTGCCGAGGCATTGGTCGCCTCGGACTTTTATCTTCGAGTGCCAAGGGCTAGGCCTTGGGCTCGTAGAGTGCCGAGGCATTGGTCGCCTCGGACTTTGTCTTCAAGTGCCAAGGACTGGGACTTGGGCTTGTAGAGTGCCGAGGCATTGGTCGCCTCGGACTTTTATCTTCGAGTGCCAAGGGCTAGGCCTTGGGCTTGTAGAGTGCCGAGGCATTGGTCGCCTCGGACTTTGTCTTCAAGTGCCAAGGACTGGGACTTGGGCTTGTAGAGTGCCGAGGCATTGGTCGCCTCGGACTTTTATCTTCGAGTGCCAAGGGCTAGGCCTTGGGCTTGTAGAGTGCCGAGGCATTGGTCGCCTCGGACTTTATCTTCGAGTGCCAAGGGCTACGCCTTGGGCTTGTAGAGTGCCGAGGCATTGATCGTCTCGGACTTTATCTTCGAGTGCCAAGGGCTACGCCTTGGGCTTGTAGAATGCCGAGGCATTGGTCGCCTCGGACTTTTATCTTCGAGTGCCAAGGGCTAGGCCTTGGGCTCGTAGAGTGCCGAGGTATTGGTCGCCTCGGACTTTGTCTTCAAGTGCCAAGGACTGGGACTTGGGCTTGTAGAGTGCCGAGGCATTGGTCGCCTCGGACTTTTATCTTCGAGTGCCAAGGGCTAGGCCTTGGGCTTGTAGAGTGCCGAGGCATTGGTCGCCTCGGACTTTATCTTCGAGTGCCAAGGGCTACGCCTTGGGCTTGTAGAGTGCCGAGGCATTGATCGCCTCGGACTTTATCTTCGAGTGCCAAGGGCTACGCCTTGGGCTTGTAGAATGCCGAGGCATTGGTCGCCTCGGACTTTGTCTTCGAGTGCCAAGGGCTGGGCCTTGGGCTTGTAGAATGCCGAGGCGTTGGTTGCATCGGACTTTATCTTCGAATGCCAAGGGCTGGGCCTTGGGCTTGTAGAGTGCCGAGGCATTGGTCGCCTCGGACATTGTCTTCGAATGCCAAGGGCTGGGCCTTGGGCTTATAGAGTGCCGAGGCATTGGTCGCCTCGGACTTTGTCTTCGAATGCCAAGGGCTAGGCCTTGGGCTTGTAGAGTGCCGGGGCATTGGTCGCCTCGGACCTTATCTTCGAGTGCCAAGGGCTAGGCCTTGGGCTTGTAGAGTGCCGAGGCATTGGTCGCCTCAGACTTTATCTTCGAGTGCCAAGGGCTAGGCCTTGGGCTTGTAGAGTGCCGAGGCGTTGGTCGCCTCGAACTTTGTCTTCGAGTGCCAAGGGCTGGGCCTTGGGCTTGTAGAATGCCGAGGCGTTGGTCGCCTCGAACTTTGTCTTCGAGTGCCAAGGGCTGGGCCTTGGGCTTGTAGAATGCCGAGGCGTTGGTTGCATCGGACTTTATCTTCGAATGCCAAGGGCTGGGCCTTAGGCTTGTAGAGTGCCGAGGCATTGGTCGCCTCGGACTTTGTCTTCGAATGCCAAGGGCTGGGCCTTGGGCTTGTAGAGTGCCGAGGCGTTGGTCGCCTCGGACTTTGTCTTCGAGTGCCAAGGGCAGGGCCTTGGGCTTGTAGAGTGCCGAGGCATTGATCGCCTCGGACTTTGTCTTCGAGTGCCAAGGGCAGGGCCTTGGGCTTATAGAGTGCCGAGGCGCTGGTCGCCTCGGACTTTGTCTTCGAGTGCCAAGGGCTGGGCCTTGGGCTTGTAGAGTGCCGAGGCGTTGGTCGCCTCGGACTTTGTCTTCGAGTGCCAAGGGCAGGGCCTTGGGCTTATAGAGTGCCGAGGCGCTGGTCGCCTTGGACTTTGTCTTCGAGTGCCAAGGGCTGGGCCTTGGGCTTGTAGAGTGCCGAGGCGTTGGTCGCCTCGGACTTTGTCTTCGAGTGCCAAGGGCTGGGCCTTGGGCTTGTAGAGTGCCGAGGCATTGGTCGCCTCGGACTTTGTCTTCGAATGCCAAGGATGTCTCCTTGAACTTGGTGCATGTCAAAGCGGCGACGTCTGCCCTGGACTTATTCTCATCGCCTCGGATAAGTATAGTTGATAGTTTAGCTTGACCTGGATTGTTAGGAGCATTTTTATCTGACTTTCACCTTGAAAGGGCGTAGCCGAATTGCCTTCGAGCTTCCGACTTGAATGGGCGGAATCGAAGGTCTTTGGTTGACCTGGGTTGCCAGGAGCCTTTTATCGGACTTTAGCCTCGAGAGGGCGTAGCCGAATTGCCTTCGAGCTTCCGACTTGAATGGGCGGAATCGAGGGTCTTTGGTTGACCTGGGTTGCCCGGAGCCTTTTTATCGGGCTTTAGCCTCGAGAGGGCGTAGCCGAATTGCCTTCGAGCTTCCGACTTGAATTGGGCGAAATCGAAGGTCTTTGATTGACCTGGGTTGCCAGGAGCCTTTTTATCGGACTTTAGCCTCGAGAGGGCGTAGCCGAATTGCCTTCGAGCTTTCCGACTTGAATGGGCGGAATCGAAGGTCTTTGGTTGACCTGGGTTGCCAGGAGCCTTTTATCGGACTTTAGCCTCGAGAGGGCGTAGCCGAATTGCCTTCGAGCTTCCGACTTGAATGGGCGGAATCATGGGTCTTTGGTTGACCTGGGTTGCCAGGAGCCTTTTTATCGGGCTTTAGCCTCGAGAGGGCGTAGCCGAATTGCCTTCGAGCTTCCGACTTGAATGGGCGGAATCGAAGGTCTTTGGTTGACCTGGGTTGCCAGGAGCCTTTTTATCGGACTTTAGCCTCGAGAGGGCGTAGCCGAATTGCCTTCGAGCTTCCGACTTGAATGGGCGGAATCGAAGGTCTTTGATTGACCTGGGTTGCCAGGAGCCTTTTTATCGGACTTTAGCCTCGAGAGAGCGTAGCCGAATTGCCTTCGAGCTTCCGACTTGAATGGGCGGAATCGAAGGTCTTTGGTTGGTCTTCATCAGCAGTTGGAGAGTTGTGGGCCACAACCCCCGCTCTTTCAGCTACCTTCTTTAGGGAATCCCTCTCTTGCTCGAGGGCTGCGTTCCTCTTGAGAAAGTTCAACAGCTAGAAATCAGCAGCCGAAATTTGGTATGTAGTTAGATCGTGGTCCCCTTGGGTGGCGTGCTCTTTGCCAGATTGTTGCCTCGGGAATGGTGGGTCCTGCCGATTGCTGTGGCTTCCCGGATGACTTCCTTGTGGCCCCAGTCGCTTATAAACATTTCTTCGATTGGTTGCAACCGAGACTTCTTGTTCTTCTTCGATTAGCACGTCGATTGTCCGATCAGCACCCGCCTTTGGAGGGTTGGTGCTGGCCTTCACCATTGAGCGTGTTGATGTCGGCATGATGAAGGCATTGAGGTTGATTTGGAGGAGGACTTGTGGCTCGTCACCACAAGCTGAATAGGAGTCGGTAGAGGTGTGGGTAAGACCTCTATCGATATCCCACAGACGGCGCCAAAGATTGTGGGGGAAAATTTCCGAGCCGCCTTGATCGGGAACCCCGCCCCACAGCCTTGATTGAATGTTGATGGTTTGTATGTTAGAGATTAGAAAATTGAGTAGGAAAGAGAGTAGGGAGTGATGACACAATGATTGGTGACGGAGTTCAGTTTTACGACCTACGTCTCCGAGCGAGAGGTGCCACCTGATCTTCACTATAATTTGAGTACAAAGGGTGGGCGTTCTCTTGACAGGCCGAGAGAAGCTTCGTACAGTGGGGTTGCACGGAGCAACTAGAAGAGAACAAGGTGGGGAGAATAGAGGGCTCTGGCTCTGGCTCTGGATCCTCTCTTCCTCTGATCGAATGACCAACCCCCTTCCTGGATGCCTTGGGGGTCCTTTTATAGCGTAGGCACGTGCCCGATATGGCAGTGATGACGTGGCGCTGATGACGTGGCACTGGTTCTGGGCCTCCTTGCTGGGCCCTTATTGGGCCGTTGTTCGGGCCCAATAAGGGGTAGGGCTTGATCTGCGAGCCTCGTAGAGTGGGCCCATGTGAGCCCAGGCGGGCTTACCCATTTGGGCCGTTGCGCGGGCCCATGCTGCTCTGATCTGGTCCGGTACAATTTTTGCACCCACAAGTCGAAGGACCAAAGGATCTCGGTGAGGAGTGCATACTCCGTGGAGATCCTGATCGGTAAAGATGATTGCCGGCCATGGGAGGCCTTTGATGGGCTTTTCTATCCAGGAGTCTTCAACTTGAGCGAGAGTGCGAACGTGATGGACATATCGTACTTGCCGCTCAACCTCCTTTCGAGTTGGAGTTTGATGATGTAGGTTGCCGTGGATGCCGTAAACATTCGCTTGAACTAAGATAAGAGTTGCTTGAGAAGTGACCGAGCGGATCCAGAATGCCTCCTTCTCCCTTTGGGGAGGGGGAGGAGGAGGGTGTGAACCGCCAGCCCTGCCTGTCTCAGATTTAAAATCCTGAAGATGGCCTTGCTCTTGAAGGTCTTCCAGGTGGTACTTCAGACTGAAGCACCGAATGGTAGAGTGGCCGTGGCACCGATGAAAGTTGCAATAGACTGACTTGTCTTGCGTTTGCTTGGTGCCAGGCTGAAGAGGGTATGGCCTTCTAAGATAGCTCTCGTGCTGGATCTGTTCAAGGATAATGTCGATGGGCAAGTTCCAGCTAGTGAAGGTTGTTCTTCGAGGCTTGGTGGGTCTATCGTTTGCCCTTCGTGGCTTTTTAGAGGACTCCTTCTCTTTAGCTTGAGCGTTGTTCGCTCGGGCTGGTGGTCTTGCCGGCTCTTTGTCGGATGGACGCTTCCTGAAGTCTCGCCCCTTGCAAGTGACTTGATCATCCTCGACTTTGATTTCTCGCTGGATCCAATCAAAGAGCGTTCCAAGGGAATCGGGGGGGTTGCGGATGAGGTCGTTGTAGATATGAAGGTCATAGCACAGAGCATTTTGGAATGCCAGCATAATTGCCTCATCGTCGAGATGGCGTTCGGAGAGCGCTGCATGCTCATTCCGGAACCTCCGTGTGAATTCTCGGAGGGTTTCGTCCGAACCCATTCGCAGCCGGTAGAGGGAGTCCAGTTTCTTCTCTGGTTTAAGGTTCAGCCGGTAATGCTGGACGAAGAGATCTGCCAGGTCTCCGAACAGGTTGACAGAGCCTGGGGGAGATTGTGATACCAATCCAATGACATGTCGTCCAAGCTGCCGGCAAAGGTGCGGCATAGAACCTGGTTGTCGTGATCGTATGGTGTTAATGCTTGTTTGAAGGCGAGGACGTGTAGCGTCGGATCTCCCGTCAGACAATTGAACTTGGGGAGAGCGACAGTCTTCCATCCTCGAGGAAATTGGGCCCGGAGAATCTGCCGGTGAAGCGGTCCTTCTATGGCGTGGTCGTTCCTTTGATCGTTCCGCAAGTCGGGGAGGCGTCCCGAAGGTCGAGGAGGAAGATGGGGCTTGGAAGTTCTTCCTTCTTGGTGATGCTTCACTTGGACTCGGTTGTTGCTGAGGTGGGACCGAGCTCCGGATTGAAATCTTCTGCTGCGAACATCCTGACGACTGCTTGAGTCAGAGGATGATACTGAGTTGAGTGGCTTTGGGTGACGAGTCGATTCGTCGAGACGTTCCCAGATGCTCTGTTTAGCCGGAGGAGGCGATGGTCCCCTTGAAGGGAGCTTGAGGGATCGTCGGGAGGTATCGACGACAGATCGTCTGGACGGAGCAGGGGAGACATGAAGCAGCCGATGGACGTTTGCTCCTTCGTTGATACCGGCCATCGATCGCGGAGGATCAGCTCTTCCTCTGACAGCGATTTGTTGGAGGGAGTCTCTCTCTACCATGAGGGCCGTATTCTGCTTCATGAGAGTAAGGAGTTGGAAGTCCTTTGTGGTGATTTGGTACGATGCTTGAGCATCGGCACCAGGAGAGACATGCGCTTTCCCCAAGCGTTGAGGAATTTGGTCAGCGAGTTGAGGTGACTGTCGAAGTTGAGCTTGGGCGGCACGATCAATCGACGGGCGACTCCTCGAATTGGCAGCAAGTTGCTGTTCCAGATGTTGGCTTGTTGTAAACCGGCGACTCATTGATCGAGTCGTCGGATGCTGAGTGTCTGGGTGCATGCCGCTCTCCTCTGGCTGGTCCATCGGTGTCTTCGCCATTCAGGTGTAATGATGGAGATAGACAGATTGCTTGGGCAACCGATAGCAACTACCAAAGGAGTTGGGAGACTTAGAAGTTGTAAGTTGATAGGATCGGATACCACAGACGGTGCCAAACTGTGGGGGAGGATTCCGGCCGTCGTACGTGACCCTCCTCCAACAGTCGATTGAAGGTTTGACCCTTCGGGATGTGGTGCGCTTTGAAGCGCTGAGTTGTGACTTGCTGGGCTGTCACACATGCACTATAGAATAGAAAGGTAGAGAAAGAGATGACATGGGATATGGTGACGAAGTTCGGCCGAAGCCTACGTCTCCGTGCGGTAAGACGCAACCTTTGAATCCACTATCTCTGAGTAAACAGTAGAGCTACTCTCGATAGGCCGAGGAGTGCTTCTTACAAGTAATCAGAGGGTGGAAAAGGAGTCTGAAAACCAGAAAACTCAGGGAGCTCTGGAGAACAGAAAGTGGGTTTCTGGTCTGGAATTTCGGATCTGGAAGCATTTACAGGGTTTGCTATTTATAGTAGTTTGATTCATGTAAAGAATATTCCAAGAATATTCCTCAGAGTATCCGGGGTTTAGTAAATTTCCGGGGGGATTTACCAAACCCCAGATAGTGCAAGTGGGCCCCAGGAGGGGCTGCGGGTCCCACCGTCGTACTCATGGGCCCCAGGCAGGGCTGCGGGTCCCACTGTCGTATTCGTGGGCCTTAGCAGGGCTGCGGGTCCCACTGTTGGACTCATAGGGCCCAGGCAGGGCTGCGGGTCCCATCGCTGGGTGTTAGCCAGATTTTGCACCCACGATTACCATCACAAGGCTGGCTGTTCTTTAATCTGTTCAACCCTTCAGGTTTCAAGCACTCTCTCTCTCTCTCTCTCTCTCTCTCTCTCTCTCTCTCTCTCTCTCTCTCTCTCAATGATCGTGCCTCTCCGCACGACAAAGGCCACCTTCGATGACAAAACACAACCAGCCACCTTTCACATCAACATATGTTTGATGGCAACACCCACCTCCGGTAGCCATGCCCTTGCGGACTAACGATCCGTACACCACCACTACTGGCCACCATCGGAGACTGATATTGCCACCGTTGCGGCCGCATTCGACTACAAAATACAATCGGTTATCTTTGGAAGTCATCACACACCTTCAAAGGCAACACACCGGCTCTGATGGCCTTGCCCTGACGGACCAGCGACCCCAACACCACCACCACCTTCCACCGTCGGGACCGTCTCGAGAGGGACAATAATGTGTGTGTAGACATAGAAAATTCTACCATTTAGAAAATTTTCTAGGTCTGAGACTGAATCTGAGAAACTTAGAAATTTTCTAAGTCTAAGAGGATGTTCCTCAGACCGTACCCGTTCAAGCTTAGGGACAGCCAAGTCTCTTGAAAAGAAAAAAAAAATAATAATAATAAATAAAGAAGAAAGAAAGAGCAAAAGAACCCGGATCAAAGATGTCAAGACACAGGGCTAAAAAAGCTAGGGATGGCTAAGCCAAGACCAACCAGGCCCAAATTCAGTCGAGAAGAACATAAAAAGATACAAGAAAAAAAAGAATAATCAGGAAATAAAGAATAAAAAACCGGGACCAAGGCAGGCCAGACCCATAGCCGACCAAGCCCTGCTGGCCAAGCCCAAAGTCAGCCAAGAAAAAAAAGAGAGAAGTAGAAAGAAAATTTAAAAAAAAGAAAAGAAAAGAAGAAAAATAAAAGAATGAAAGGAAAATGCCTATACCAGGGCTGGCCAGACTTAGGGCTGACCAATACCAGAGCTAACCCAACTCAGGGTGACCAAGCTCGAGACCAGGACCGGCCAGGCCCAAAGTCACCAAAAATAAAGAAGAGAAGAAAAAGAAAGAAAATAAATTAAAGGACTAGGAAATATCTTTCCTAACCCAAAACTCAGGGTAAAGGTTATAAAGGTTCTTTCCATGGCCTGTAAACCTCAGGGTTAAGGTTAGATTTAGGTTCGGCAGTGTCCGCAAGCAACGGCGTCGTTCGGTGGCGGCAAACAGCTCCAACGACGGTGAGCAGTTTGGTGGTTCACTGGTTCAGTGACATACCAAAAGAAAATTTGAAATACTATGAAGGTCAATTTCATCCACAATATTTTAAAGTCACTAGGCTTAACCGATCTCTTTGTCAGTGACGCTCACTACGCCGCCCCCCCCCCCCCCCCCCCCCCCAATCTTAATTTCACTCAAATGCACTTTACTTCTTTAAATACAACCATGCTCTGAGAGAACACATATCATAGCATGTTAATGATAGCGACCGTGAGCTAAGAGGCCTGCATGCATGTGAATAGCCTTTTGCCTGCTGTATGAGTGATACTACTTGTGTGCGTGAAATCAGTATTGTACAATCGTATCCTTCCTCTATATATAAAGGGGAGGTAGTCTTAGAAGTGTTCATAAATGAATTTCCTTTTTGGTTTAACATGGTATCGGGGCCAAACCAAGCGGGGTGGGGATGATCAAAAAATACATGCTGCTCTGTACTCGTGCGGATCGAGAACAGACTATACACAACTGGAAGCAATCAGAGGAACACAAGTACAACAATGAAGGCAACTAGTCATCATCTCTCCATACTTCACGAAGCAGCTGATACCTGACAGCATTTGCACCACCATTTCCCTTCGACCTGGCGGTTGGAGTTGAGGACTTATCAATGACGATTGCGGCCAGGGGCGAATCCAGCACGTCAAGCTCATCATCGCTCGTGTGGCACTTGCGGACCACAGATGAACCGCTCCTCAGCAGAGATGCGCTTCGAGCATCTCCAATGATGCCCTCAATCAAGGCAATCGGCGGTGGAGAATAAGTTATCGGAGAAGCGTTGCACGGGAAGTTTCGGATTCCGTCATCGCTGCCCTCCAGAGGGTCCTAAAGAAAGGTTTTGGAGCTTAAGGACAGCACACAAATGCAAATGAAAATATGATAGCAAGTAGAAACCAACCAGATGGGTAAGTACAAAAAGTTGAATCAGTTAATTACGGATTGGTTTGGTGATCATCATCATGAAGTCTTATCCCATCAAGATAGGGTCGACTATAAGAAAATTAATGAGAATCTTCCATGATCATCATCATGCAAGTCTTATCTCATCAAGTTGGCGTCGACTATATGGAAAATTGACGAGATCCTTCATCAACCATCATCATGCAAGTTATATCCCGTCAAAATGGGGTCGACTAGAGGAAAAGAGTACCTGAGATTGGAAGAGAAGAAAATCCACAGATCCGACGTTGTCGTCTCCCGCAGATTCAATGGGTTCTCCTAAATTTCAGTGGTGGCTCCAAAACGTACGTGTGGGGACTTCACCCTTTTACACCTATTTATATAAGATGAGGGAACCAATGGATACCCCGAGAATCCAATGGCTATTGGGTGCACATGATGGGATAGGTTTACCACCAAACAGGCATGCATCTTGGTTAAGTCGCCCGATTTGACCAGAATCGTGACAACTAACATGATCCATTTAGTTTGGTAACACTCCAGTAAAGGGCCACAAAAAGAAAACCAATAGTCTTATCCCATCAAGATTGGGTCGACTATAAGAAAATTAATGAGAACCTTCCATGATCATCACCATGCAAGTTCTATTCGATCGAGATGGCGTTGACTATAAGTAAAATTGACGAGAACCTTCCGCGACCATCATCATGCAAGTCATATCCCATCAAGATGGGATCTGACTATTAGAAAATTAACAAGAAACTTCTGACCAGCGGTCAAACTATAGTCACACCTAAAAGTGATGCCGAAAACTTAATCAGCTTAGCAATAGAGGATCATGCAAAGAAACCTACAAGGCCAATTGGCGGGTAGGGGTGGGTAGTGGAGACCTACCTTATTGTTACACAGTGTAAGCTGATGCAACAAGGGAACAACCCTCCAATGCTCCCTTATAAAAGGAAAGAGTCTCGAGTTAGAGGGGAGGGTAGAAGGCAAGATTTGATATAGGAAATTGCATTATCTCTGTGGCACAAATGATATGCCAAAGTACTGAAATAAAACTACCTTCCCACCGCCAATTGCTTTGGCAAAAAAGCGGATATGTTGCAGTTCTTTGTAGTGAGATATGACCTTCACATGCTATCTCTTGTTCTATAGTATTATAGTCTATAGCCAAACAATCATCTTTTCCCACTATTATTGAAGGTCCAAGTCTGTGCGACTAAAGATAAGAATCACATCTTCTCACATACATGGAAAATTTATGCATAGTGGATAGGTTAGTGACAAGATCTACTGCAGTCAAAGGGAACATCGTTCATGAACATGTTTTGTAAGGCATGGGGTGATCCTTTTCTTACTAATTTGATGGGTAAGGCTATGATGAAATGATCCTTAGTTGATAGATGAATCGAGATAAGGTCAATGTGAATTCATCATCAATAGGACCTTTAATAGTTCAACAGAGAGAAATATAATGTAAGGAATGTCAAGAGTTCAAACGAACTAACCTCAGAATCCAATGCTTCAAGCACCATGTCAGGTATTGGATCTGGACAAAACTCATCCGGGAAGAAGCTGCTAAGGATCCGCTTGATCATTGATGCACTAAATGCTGGACATACCTACCGAAAAGTAAAGAGAAAAGGAAAAGAAAGGAATAATTAATTAACAAACAATGACAACATCAGTGGCTCGCTATATATACCAATAGAGGAAGGGGTCTATTGCATGGATCAACCTCTTTCCTGATGGACCTCTCCAACAGCATATCCTTTGGGAGCATCAGAAGATCACTCAATGCGTTCAGGAGATGGAAAGACTTGAAGGATGATGCAACACCAAGTCTGTCATCCTCTTCCTCATTCTCATCTTGGGGGTAGTCCTCCGCATCCATACCAAATAAGTCGCTTAGCCATCTAGACCAGTTTCCAATCTAGCACCAAGAAAAAACAATTCAATAGCTACACTTTGCGCTCTCTCTCTCTCTCTCTTGTTTCCAAACATTTTTTGCTTCATATTAATCTAACAAATTTATTTGACCCTATTTACATGTGGGAATCAAATATACATATCTTCCTGTTCATGTTATTTGCATCTACACATAAATAGTATGGTGATGTTATAATCATAGAACACAATAAAATATAGATATGAATTATGAAGAGTATTATTACTATGGTCATGTTGTAGTCATAGAACACAATAATATATAGACATAGAATTATGTATTGTATTATCGCTTAGTGCTTACAGCATTTTTCAGTTGAGCTCCAGCACCAAAGCTTAATCTTCCTGATGGAATTGGTAGAACTTTAGCATCACTAATTGGGTCGGACACAGGGTCTGTCGGAATTTCATCATCTGATTCACGTAGGATAGCATTGAACATAGCTACATCAAGTCTTTCCACACACTGTTCCATGACCTGAAAAAGAAAATAAGAATCCTCAGATGCACATAGTAAAGCAAGACTATCACGTCACTGAAGATTTATGTCTACTTGTTGAGCTATACCTTTCATCTAAGTCAATGAAGGATAAACCTTTAGGAGTAAGTGTTAGATGACTGTGATGTTTTGTGAGCTCATTGTGCCACTCATAAGACAATCACAATCAACTAACGACTCGAATGTACCGTGCATGTAAAAGACAGTGTATAGGCCCAATTTTATAGACTCCATGAGCAAAAACCAATATTAAGAATGGAAGGGTACATATATGTTGGACGCTAAACTTGTAACTGCTAATACATGCACAAGACTAGAGGCTACTGCACTAACTTCTCTCTCCCCACTCCCTCATATTTTTCTCCCTGTTGAGATGCTGCACCGGGAAGTCCCCACATTGGCTAGGGGAGCAGGATTTAATGCTCTGAGAAGATGAAAAATGAGAAAGAGTGGAGTGGATACAATACATAATTAGTGCATTAAGGTAACTATATAGGGTACATGAAAACACATACACCCTACGCGTTAGACATCATACAGATGGTTGCATAGATATAATATACAATAGATATACAAATTTTGCATAAAATTAAAGAATATCATGGATGTCAATCCAAACATTCATTTTTTTTGTGAAATGCTTTTAAGGCTTGTTAATGTATAGAGATGGGTCGGGTTACATGTACAGTCGGGTCGGGTTGTATGGTATACATGTACATATATATTGGGCTTCAGTCCCTGAATGAGAGACATTCCATTCTCTCCAAACCCTAGCCGTCATCTCCTAACATGGTATCAGAGCTTTAGGGTTTTCTCGTGTGACGACGGCGACGACGGCAGCCACCTCCGGTCTCACCCTCCGCCCGGCAGCCCACCTCCGGTCTCCCCCTCCACCCGGCAGCCCCCCTCCGGCCTTCCCTCCGCCCGATAACCCTCCCCGACACCTCTCCTCCACCCGCCCGGCCCCCTCGACCCCTTTCCTCCGCCTGCTCGGCCCCCCCGACCCCTATCCTCCGCCCACCAGCCCCCCCGACCCCTATCCTCCACCCGCCCGGCCCCCCCGACCCCTCTCCTCCGCCCGACAGGCCCCCTGACCCTTCTCCTCAGCCCGACAAGCCCCCCAGCCTATCTCCTCCGCCCGTTACCCCCCCCCCCCGACCCCTCCCCTCCGTCCGATAGTCACTCCCGGCCCCTCCCCTCCACCCGCAAGCCCTCTCTCGGCTCCCCTCTCCTTTGTGTTCCTCCATGGCATCTCCTACTGTGTCGTCTGTCGTTGCGATCTCTCCACCGTTGAAGGCGGTCACCTTTCAGTTGTCCTCGACCAGCGACTGGCCTGATTGGTCGCTCACCGTCGAGGCCGCGCTCTCCAGTCGCGATCTTTGGGGTCACATCACCGGTGATGATCCTCCTCCGGCTCCTCCTCTGTCACCAGCAGCGCCGCGTCTTCTGCTGCGACTGCTACCACGACAGTCACGGCTGCTGCTCTCACGTGGGGTCGCCACGATCAGGCCATCCGGGCCTATCTTCTGGACTCCGTTGCTCGTCCGCTCCTTGCTCCCATCGGCCGCCTTCTTACCGAGCGCGCGATGTGGGAGAAACTCCGGGACCGGTTTCTTCCGCACAGCAGCGCACGTCGGCATCAGCTTATTTGTGACTCGTAGTCTGCCCGTCAGGGAGAGCGTACGATTCAGGACTTCTTCAGTCTGATGAGTGCTTACTGGCATGAGCTGGACTCCCTGATCCCGGAGCGGTGTGCTTGCCCACGGTCTAGGGATTTCCAGAGCTACCTCGATAAGGGCCACCTGCACCAGTTCCTGGCAGCGCTTCGGCCGAACTTTGCTCTCATCGTGCTCAGCTCCTGCACCGTAAGCCACACCCTCGGCTAGAGGATGCCCTGCTCGCCTTGGTCGATGAGGAGACTCGTCTTCAGACTCAAGGTACTCGTCCTCCTCCTCAGACACCGTCCTGGCGGCCGGGTTCTCCGATGAGCCTGTCTTTTGTCACTACTGTAAGGAGTTCGGACACATGAAGCGTGAATGTTCTACACGTCCTCCACGCAACCCCCGCTGGGGTCCGAATGAAAGAGCATCACGCTGGGCTCCTGCTTCCCGAGACGGTCGACGCGACGGTCGAGGTGGACGGAGCCATGGACGTGGTTCGTCCTCCTTCCGTCACTTTGGTAGTACAGCGGCTACTGTAGAGATCTTGACGCTCTCCACTGGTACCACTGCACATTCTCAGCCTGAGCCGGACCGTCTTCAGTGCCTCGAGGAGCTCCTCCTTCGCCACCTAGCCTCCACCGGCTCCGCGACTGCTCACGGCTTGTCTGTCACCTCTTGTACTACTGCTCCATGGATCTTCGATTCGGTGCCTCCTGTCACCTCACATTTGACTCCACTGTACTCACTGACTATTCTCCTACTCCCACTCACCTGGAGGTCCGCACTGTGGATGGGACTTTCGTCCCTATTCCGCAATGTGGATCCATCACTACTACCTCTGATCCTTCTGGTCGCCTAACCCTGCCCCATGTCCATCATGCCCCCCGTCTTAACATTAATCTGATTTCTATCACCTCTCTTTGCGACTATGGACTGACTGTCACCTTCACCTCTTCTATTTGTGTTGTGCAGGATTCGCGGACGGATCAGAGGATTGGACTGGGCCGTAGAGCAGGAGGACTTTACCAACTGGACCATCTACATGTGTCTTATGTTCCTGTTGCGTCTGTCATGTCTGTTACTTCTGATGCCGACCTGTGGCACAGAAGGTTAGGTCATATATCGAGTGATCGACTCAAAAGCGTTTTCCGTTCGGGCGCTTTGGATCGAGCGTCCTTCTCCCCTCTCTCTGTTTGTACGGGTTGTAGACTGGCAAAGCATCTAACTTTTCCCTTCTCTGTTAGTGCTCCCCAATCTAATGCTTTATTTGATGTAGTACATTCTGATATTTGGGGTCCTGCACCTGTTGCATCTATTTCTGGTTTCATGTATTATGTGTGTTTTATCGATGACTACTCTAGGTGCACCTGGGTTTATCTTATGCGTCACCGGTCTGAAGTCCCTCACATCTTTAGGAGATTTACCACTATGATATATACTCAGTTTGGTCGGCGCATCAAGACTTTTCGGTCTGATTGTGCCAAGGAGTATCTCTACTCTGAGATGCGTGAGATTCTTCAATCTCACGGCACTCTTCATCAGCAGTCCTGTCCCCACACCCATGAGCAGAACGGAGTTGCCGAACGCAAGCATCGTCATGTCCTTGAGACCGCACGAGCCTTGCTTCTCTCTGCGTCTGTTCCTCACTCCTACTGGGCTGAAGCTGTCATGACGGCCGTCCACCTCATCAATATCACTTCGTCCTCTGCTCTGTCCGGTGCCACTCCATATGAGCGCATTCATTCCAGCCCACCTGACTACTCTCTTCTTCGCACGTTTGGCTGCACGTGCTTCGTTCTTCTTCCTCTCCATGAGCGCATCAAACTCTCTACGAGGTCTGTTAGGTGTGTTCACTTGGGGCTCAGTCGGGAGCACAAGGGGTATCGTTGCTACGATCCCTTGGCTCGCCGAATCCGTGTCTCTCGTCACGTTTCCTTTGTTGAGGATGTCCCGTACTTTTCCCCTGAGTCTCAGAATCTTTTCTTGCCTCCTGCATCACCCTCCTCGACCTCATCACTTCTTCACATTCCCGTTCTACCTCCGTATTCTGCTGCCCCACCCACGTCTCCTCCACCTACATCTTCCCCGCCACCTCCACCACCACCACCACCACCAGCTCATCCGTCTCCCCCGCTCCCTCCACCACCACCACCACCTGTCACGCGTGTCTACGTTCGTCACTCTACAGTTCCTTCCTCCGAGTTGGTTTCCGCTGGTACCTCCTCTCCACCTGCAGCTGCTCCCCCCTGCCCGGTCGTGAATTCTGGCCCTGTTCGGCGATACCCCTACACGCGAACATGGCCCACCTGATCGCTATGACTACTCTCCTGACAGATTTGGCTACTCTGTGTTTACTCTTGTTTCTCCTGACACTTCTGGACACTCTGCCGTTGCCTCCTACTCTCCGTCCTACCAGGCCTTTCTTACAGCCCTTCACACCCACCGGGAGCCCCAATCGTATCGTGAGGCAGTTGTACACCCAGAGTGACGACAGACCATGACAGTCGAACTTGAGGCCTTCTAGCGGACTCAGACGTGGGATTTGGTTCCTTGTCCCACGGGCGTGGTTCCTATTAGCTGCAAATGGATCTTCAAGATCAAGACTCGGCCGGATGGGTCCATTGAGTGGCATAAGGCGCACCTTGTTGCTCGTGGTTTCTCCCAGGAGTATGGGATTGACTACGAGGAGACGTTTGCTCCGGTAGCTCGGATGACTACAGTTCGCACCCTCTTAGCTGTGGCAGCTGCTAGAGGGTGGCCTCTACATCAGATGGAAGTGACCAACACATTTCTCCTTGGTGATCTCTCAGAGGATGTATACATGGCTCCTCCACCGGGCATCCCTACTCCTTCAGGTCATGTCTGTCGTTTGCGCCGAGCCATCTATGGGCTCAAACAGGCCCCTCGTGCCTGGTTTGAGCAATTCCGCAATGCAGTCCTAGCCGCCGGGTTTGTTGAGCACCACTCTGACTATGCCCTGTTCACTCGCTCCTCCAGCGAGGGTATTGTAGTTCTTCTTCTCTATGTGGATGATATGATCATCACTGGGGATGACAGTGCCACCATAGCATCCTTTCAGCGTCACCTCCAGAGTCAGTTTGAGATGAAAGATCTGGGCTCTCTTCGCTACTTTTTGGGCCTCGAGATTGTCCGGTCAGCTCGTGGTCTGTTAGCCTCCCAGCAAAAATGCATCTTCGACATCTTTGCTGATGCTGCTCTTATTGACTCTCGCACTGCTGACACACCCATGGAGCTCAACTTGAAGCTTCTTTCTACATATGGTGAGCCACTCCAGGATGTCTCCCGCTACCAGAGGCTGGTTGGGATGCTCGTCTACCTCACTATGACCCGGCCAGACATTGCCCATGCTGTTGGCATTGTCAGTCAGTTCGTTCAGACTCCTTGTTCGGTTTACTATGCAGCAGTCCTTCGGATTATCCGCTACCTCCGAGGCACCATCACCCGCTCTGATGCAGGCACCGATAAGGCACACTACAATCCTAAACCCGTTTAGGGTTCTCTTTGGTCAATAGCTAAGGTTTAGTGTTCAATATAGCGACATATAACTCAAAAGGACAACAACTTAGATTATCTTACGCAGTTCTAAAAGTCCATGCAATCAACATATAGCAGATTTAAGACTTAAACAAATAAAGATGCAATATTATCACCAAAAAAATTTCAGCAAATAAAAGGTTAAATCGCAGCAATAGATATTGAAATTTAAAGAGAGGCTTGCATCAGAATTTTCACTAAAAATAGGTAAAGCATGCTTGCTAGGGTTACCGGTAGACTATAGATAGCAAAACTAGTAAATATGCATAAGTTAGGGCTTCAACTAGCGATGGAAAAGGGCGATGACGGCTGCGATGCGGAGCGGAGGCAATGGAAACAAATGGAAACGATGCGGATGCGAGGGAAAAATAAAGAAAAGGAAAGATACTGCCTGGGGTTTCCCGCCGTGGGTCGATTGCGAGGATGTGCCGATGATCCCGCACACGGAGCAAGGTCTGTCGTCGGGAGAAGCCGGAACATTCGGAAAATCAACACCGAGGCCTTCACGAGGCGAAGTCGCGGAAGCGGCGAGGGTCGGGGACACGAGTCTCGCCCGGAAGCTCTCACGTAGAGGCACTAATTTTCAGCAATGATCAAAAGACTGAAATCTCATTCTGTCTTCATCTTTTTGAAGCATTAGGGTTTTTTCTTTGGATGGCTAAGATCAAAGGAAATAGGGGTGGATGGTGTGGATGCAAGAGGCTAAGAAAGGCAAGGAAAAGGGAGAGAAACAAGGAGAAGAAGAGAGAGAGAAGAGAGGGGACGGAACAAGGGGGGCCGGCCTCGGTTTCCGCACGGGTAAGGTAGCGGACGGGTGGGTTCAAGGGAAAAGAGAAAGGGGGGGGGGGGGGGGGCGGTAATTGTAGAGAAAAGAAATCTCGTTAGGGTTAAGAAAACCCTAACAGCTTTTATATAATGAAATAACAGAATTACAATAAAGTCCACAAAGAAATACTTATTAATAATAAGGACAAACTTATTAATAATAAGGACAAACTTAAAACACTTCAATACTCCCCCTCAAGCTGGAGCAAAGACGTCAGACATTCCCAGCTTGGAAATAGTAGTAAGAAGACGAGTAGGTCCAATAGCCTTGGTAAAGGCATCAGCAATCTGGTCAGCAGATGGAATGAACACTGGAGTAATAGTACCAGACCGAACATGATCCCGGAGGAAGTGAATATCAACCTCAATATGCTTGGTCCGTTCATGAAGAACAGAGTCAGAAGCAAGCATAATTGCTGACTGGTTATCACAGAAAAGAGTCGAACAAGCTGACGTAGGAAAGCCAAGCTCTGATAAAAGAGAATGTAACCAAATCAACTCAGTGGTACCATGTGCCATAGCACGATACTCAGCCTCAGCAGAAGATCGAGAGACAACATGCTGCTTTTTACTCTTCCAAGAAATGAGATGGTCACCATAAAATGTGCAAACGCCAGAAGTAGAGCGACGGTCAGAGAGGGAACCCGCATAATCCGAGTCAGTATAACAGGATAACGTAAATCCATCCTGAGCCCGATAAAAAAGACCAAGACCAGGAGCAGCTTTAAGATAACGTAGAATCCGAATTGCGGCCGCCATATGGGATGTTCGAGGAGCATGCATAAACTGACTCACCACACTAACTGCAAAGCTGATATCAGGGCGAGTGTGAGTAAGATAAATCAAACGACCAACAAGACGTTGATATGAACTGGGATCAGAAAGAAGATCGCCAGATTCGGCATGAAGACGATGATTAGCATCCATTGGTGTACGAGCTGGTCGACATCCAAGAAGACCAGTATCATGCAAAAGATCAAGGGTATATTTTCGCTGAGAGATAGAAATACCCTGGCGAGAACGAGCTATCTCAATCCCCAGAAAGTAACGAAGAGGACCAAGATCCTTGACTTCGAAGGCATCCTGAAGGGTATTCTTGACAGCAATGATCTCAGCTGCATCATCCCCTGTAATAATAATATCATCAACATATACTAGAACAATAGCACGACGGCCCTCAGCAGTGATCTTAATAAAGCAGGTTGGATCAGCATAACATCGAGTGAAACCAATACGAAGAATCACAGCACTAAAGCGCTCAAACCAAGCCCTGGGAGACTGCTTCAAGCCGTAAAGTGACTTGAGCAAGCGACAAACTTTGCCCGAATACTCCCCCTGAAGACAATACCCTGGAGGGGGGTCCATATATATCTCCTCAGTGAGATCACCATAAAGAAATGCATTTTTGATATCAAGCTGATGAAGAGGCCAAGAATGTCTAGCAGCAAGGGAAAGCAGTAAACGAACAGTGGTTAACTTGGCAACAGGAGCAAAGGTAGCACCAAACTCATCAGCAGTCTGAGTAAAACCACGAGCAACAAGCCTGGCTTTGTAACGTTCAAGAGAACCATCAGCACGATACTTGACAGTGTAAACCCATTTGCAGCCAACAGTACGCTTCCCAAGGGGAAGAGGAACCAAAGCCCAAGTTCCATTCTGGCGCAAGGCAGACATTTCAGCATCCATAGCTTTGACCCACGCAGGATCACGGAGAGCCTCAGTAGTAGAACGAGGAATGCGAATAGAGTCTGTGGCAGTTAGATAAGCATGATATGCATGGGAAAGGCCCTGATAAGAGACAACACTAGCTAAAGGGTGATCAGTAACACAAGTACGCTTGCCCTTGCGAAGAGCAATGGGCATGTCATCAGAAGGAGCAGAAGGGATAGAGGAAGGAGGGAGACCTGACGTCGGAGGAGGCTCTGGCACAGTGAGAGGGCTAGACGGGACCACCGGAGTCTGGTGCGAGCGTCTGTGATAGGTCTGCGTAATAGGCGGGCGAGGAGGCAACATACTGATGGTAGGAAATACAGGCATAGGCTGAGCAGCCGTAGAGGGCGGAGGACCAGACTCAGGTGGTGGCCGAACCCGAAAGAATGACTCTTCCTCATGAAAAGTGACATCCATAGAATGGTAAACCCGACATGAGATGGGGTCAAAACAGCGATAACCTTTGACCCCAGAGGAGTAACCAAGAAAAACACACCGAATAGACTTATCGTCAAGTTTAGTCCGGGAAGGACGACGATCTTGGACAAAACACACACAGCCAAAAACACGCAAAGGAAGAGGAAAAAGTGGCAGGGTAGGATGGAGTAGATGGAACGGAGTTTTACCATTAAGAGAACGTGATGGAGTGCGGTTGATCAAATAAGCAGCAGTAAGAAGAGCAGAACTCCAGAAAGACTTCGGAACCGACATCCCGCGAAGAATACAGCGGACGATATTCAAGAGATGACGATGCTTCCGCTCCGCCACACCATTTTGTTCAGGTGTATAGGGACATGAAAATTGATGAAGAGTTCCCTGTGCTGCAAGATAAGAAGTAAAAGAGGAAGAAGTATATTCACCACCATTGTCAGAACGAAGAACTTGTATACGAGCCCCATACTGAGTTTGAACCATTGCAGAAAAATGACAGTACATAGTAAAGACATCAGACTTATGCTTTAACAGATAAACCCAACAGCAACGAGTATAATCATCAATAAAGGTAACATAGTAACAAAAACCATCATAAGCCGTCACGGGAGACGGACCCCAGACATCAGAGTGAACTAACGCAAAAGCAGAAGAAGACCGACTAAGAGAAGGAGAATAAGAACTACGAGTGTGTTTACAAAGTTCACACACATCACAACGAAAAGAAGAACTAAATGAGGACTCCGGACAAACAGAAGCCACAGTGAGGGGACTGGCATGACCAAACCGAGCGTGCCACAGAGCAGCAGTCGAGGCGGTAGAGAAGCGAGCAGGAGAGGCAGTAGAGGTAACAGGCAGAGCAGCAGCAGCGGCAGGAACAAGCGGTCGGTCCAGCAAGTATAGCCCATCACTCTCACGGCCCGTGCCAAAAATCCTCCTCGAAGTCAGGTCCTGAAAAACACATCCACCAGGAAAGAAAGTCACAGAACAATGCAAAGAATGGGTCAAACGACTAACAGATAGCAAATTAAGTGATAGTTTAGGAACATGCAGAACAGAATCAAGACTAACAGTAGAAGAAAGAGGAACACTACCCTTGCTGAGGATCGGTGTGACGGATCCATCAGCAAGGCGCACATTGCGCTGACGATAAGGCTCAATATGGGAAAGAAGACTAAGCTCACCAGTCATGTGGTCAGTGGCACCAGAGTCGATCACCCAGGGTGAAGAACTAGGATCAACCCCTGATGCTTGAAAAGCGAACGAAGTACCTGAGGAGGAAGCAGTGGATGCGGAGGGCTGAGAAGACGAAGGCTGAAGCTGCTGAAGCTGACTCATCAACTGCTGCACCTGGGAAACCATCTGACTCAAATCGGAAACACTAGGAGTCGAAGGAGATGGCGTCGACGAACTAGAGATGTCTGCAGCAGCCACAGTCGGTGAATGAGAGGCAGGTGGCGGGGTGGTTCGCAGATGTGGGTATAGCTGGAAACATCTGGAGCGATCATGAAACTGTTTGCCACAATAAGTACAAGGACCGGGAGGACCAGTAGTGCCACGACCACCAGGTATACCACGACCACCAGAGAGAGGGCGACCGCCACGACCACGAGCGTGCGAGAGCGGAGGACGGGAACCAGAAGCAAGAGCCATCCGCTCAGTCGGAAGATCACCGGAAGGAGAAACAACCACCCGCTGAGCACCAGTAAGACGAAGGCGACGCTCCTGATCAGCAACAAGAGAGAAGGCGTCGAGAAGATCGGGGAGAGGGGACATCCCAATAATTTGAACACGAATAGCCTCAAACTCGGATCGAAGTCCCATCAGAAACTGATACGTCTCCCTTTTCTCTTGGCGGCGCCGAGCAAGTGCAGCATCAGTAGGGTCCTGGAAAGCACTCAGTGGCTCCAAATCAGACAGCTCGAGAAAACGACTCTGAAGAAAAGAGAAATATTCTTGAACAGAACTGTCTCCCTGAGTAGCTGCAGTGATTTCCCGGTAGACTGCATAGATCCGAGCATCTACCCGAGTGTGGCCGTAAGTCCGTTGGAGAGCAGACCATAAACCAGAAACTGAATCATACCGCATGAACTGTTCATAGATTTTGGGCTCCATCGAGCATTGAAGCCAACCAAGAATCTGAAAGTTTTCGGTGGTCCACTTTAGCACGTCGGCCGGCTCGGTAGGTTTCGAGACACCAGTTAGCCATGCAAGTTTATCGCGACCGGCAAGATAGACACGAACAGAGTTGGACCAGGAAAGGAAATTCTTGTCATCCAAGAGAACAGTAGTAATGCGACGGGCGAAGCCATCGTGAGAGCCAACAAGGGGAGCGACCTTGGAATCCATGGGGTGTGAGAACAAATACTCCACAAGAGAACGGAGGGAGCCTTCACAAAATCAGGGAAGGATAGAGCATGTCGAAGAAAAGAAGCAGGAGCCGAGTACGTAAACAAAAAAAAATCACCACCCCATCCAAAAAAAAAAATAAAAAATAAAAAAAAAATTAGAACCAGAAGGGATCAGTCATCGGGAGGACGCAAGGGGGCACTGGGGGGGGGGGGGTGCGGGGTGGCACAGAGGGGGGCGCGGGAGGGGTTGTGCGAATGTAGGAGGGGCGGCAGGGCCAGGGGAGATGGCGGGGGGGTCAGAGATGGCCGGCGGGGGGGGCAGAAGGGAGTAACAGGGCGGAGATGGCCGGCGGGGGGGGCGGACGGGAGCAGCAGGGTCAGGAGGGGGCCGGCGGGGTCGAGAGGCGCGGCGGGAGTGACGGAGGAGACCAGCAGGGACAGGATGCCCAGTGGGAGGGTCGGTGGGGACCGGCAGGGGGGGCGGAGGGGTCCGGCGAGGTCGGGAAGGCCGGCGGGTGGGTCGGAGGGGACCGGCGGGGTGGTCGGGAGAGCCGGCAGGGTCAGGAGAACCGGCAGGGGTGTTGGAGGAGACCGGCGGGAGGCGGAGAGGGGACCGGCGAGGTCGGGAGGGTCGGAGGGGACCGGCAGGGGGGGCGGAGGGGTCCGGCGAGGTCGGGAAGGCCGGCGGGTGGGTCGGAGGGGACCGGCGGGGTGGTCGGGAGGCGGGAGGCCCGGCGGAGGCTCTGATACCATGTAGAGAAAAGAAATCTCGTTAGGGTTAAGAAAACCCTAACAGCTTTTATATAATGAAATAACAGAATTACAATAAAGTCCACAAAGAAATACTTATTAATAATAAGGACAAACTTATTAATAATAAGGACAAACTTAAAACACTTCAATAGTAATGCATTAGAAGCCCTATTGGGCTTAAGATAAGCCCATTTAATCCCTACTGAAGCCCATAACTTGCCACGTCATCTAAATGGAGCTATTTTGCTATCTAACCGTCGGTTTCGAGATCTAATCTCATCCGTCGGTACCCCGCAAACACACGCACCCAGAATTTTATTAATATCATGCAGAAACTCACCCGAGAAGACCCGGATTCAATCCGAAAAGCCCTCGGATGAGATCATGGACATCCCCATGAACTGGGCAAGAACATAAATAAAACTAAGTGCTGAAATAAGGCCAAAAACATGGAAAAATGGCCAAAAACTGAAATAGAATGCTAACAAGTCCCATACGGCTAATGTCATCCAAGCATAAAAATAAAAACGACAGTAAATAAGGTCTCTGGCGATGATCTGAAGATGCGGCGATGATCTGATGATGCTAATCATATTGCATCAACTCCCCCGAACTAGAAAGAACTCGACTCCGTCAAGTGGACGTCCAGCTGCTGTATGAGGTCGAGCCGCTGTGCTCGCAACTGTCGCTCATCCACCCAGGTACAGTCTGAAAGTGGTCTGCCTACCCACCGAACAAGGAACCGTCGGAAGACACCGCGGCGGGTAGCAAGCTCTCTGACGTCAACGATCTCCTGTATCTGCTCTGTCTCGTCTCGCTGTGCATCTGAAAACGAAATCTGTGGCGCTGAAGGCGTATCTGGCCGGTCTCCGTGGAAAGGAAATAACTCTGAGATGTTGAAGATCGGCGATGTCGGCATATCATCTGGTAAGTCCAGCAGGAAAGCATTGGGTCCCAACGCTCGGAGAACGCGAAAGGGCCCAAACTTCCTCTGGCTCAGCTTCCCATAAGAACCTGTGGGAAACCGCTCTCTGCGAAAGTAGACGAGGACCCAGTCCCCTGGCTGAAAAGTGCTCTCACGCCTGTGTAAATATGCGCTTGCCTTATACCTGGCATTGCTTTCCCTCAGTTTCTCAAGCGACTCCCGCTGTACAGTCTTGATGTGTTCAAGGAATTCATCAGCATCAGCACTCGCAGGACCTGTAGGCGGAAAGGCAATTCTATCCAGGAAATGGGGAATGACATGGCCATAGACGATTTCAAAAGGGGTTTTACCTACTGATCGATTAGTTGAACTATTATATGCGAATTCAGCTTGTGGTAAAACGACATCCCACTGTTTTGGTCTCTCGCCAGCTAGACATCGAAGCATATCCCCTAGGCTACTGTTGACAACTTCTGTTTGTCCATCAGTTTGAGGGTGATACGCGCTACTGTATTGAAGTTTAGTTCCTAGCTTTGACCAAAGAGTACGCCAAAAGTGGCTCAAGAATCTAGTGTCCCTATCAGATGTGAATGACTTTGGAATGCCATGCAGACGAACAACTTCCCTAAAGAATAACTCAGCTACATGAGATGCATCAGAAGTTTTCCTACATGGTATGAAATGTGCCATTTTAGAAAATCGGTTTACAACCACAAAGATTGAATCGACGCGCCGAAGTGTTCGGGGTAGACCTACAATGAAATCCATGGTGATATCCTCCCAAGGACGAGCAGGGATCGGTAGAGGAATGTACAAACCTGTGTTCTGCTTTCTGCCTTTGAACATTTGACAGGTTCGACATCGTTGCACAAACTTGACGACATCTTTCCTTAAGTGAGGCCAAAAGTAGCGTCGCTCCACTGACTCAATTGTTTTGGTTTGGCCAAAGTGACCACCCAAATTACTTCCGTGCAACTCATGGAATAACGTATCTCTAAAAGACTCGTTCGGATTTTCCTCAGAGACGGTCCCTTCATGGGTGTTCTGAACAAGACTCTCGCGAAGGGAACATTCAGGGATGCACAGGCGGGTTCCACGGAACAAGAATCCCTCTTGGATAATATAGGATGCCGTGGGATCAGTGTCCGCTTCCTGACAGGATCCCCAGATGGGACCAAAGTACAGATCAGTCGCGTACATTGATTTCAGAGCATCAAAAGAAACAACGATGGGCTGTAAAGTGACTAGCATCAGGCCTCGTCGACTCAAAGCATCAGCAGCTCTATTCAGGACTCCAGCCTTATACCTGAGGTTGAATGTGTACTCTTGCAAGAAATTTGACCACTTAGCATGATGTTGGTTCAAGCTACGCTGAGACTTCAGATAGCGAAGCGCTTCATGGTCAGAATTGAGCACAAATTCTCGCTGGATCAAGTAATGCCTCCAATGCTTGAGGGCTTGAACAACTGCATAAAACTCAATGTCGTATGTCGAGTAATTCAAACACGCGGCGTTCAGCTTCTCGCTGAAGAATGCGACGGGACGTCCCTCTTGACTAAGGACTGCTCCTATCCCGACGTGAGAGGCATCACAATCAATCTCAAAGACCTTTTCAAAGTTTGGGAGTGCCAAAACTGGAGCACTCATCATCTTGGTCTTGATGAGGTCGAAACTCGCTTCAACTTCGGGGGTCCAAAGGAAACCACCCTTCTTCATACAGTTCGTGAGAGGTGCAATGACGGAACTGAAGTTCTTAATGAATCTGCGATAAAAGGACGCTAGACCATGGAACCGTCGCACATCACTAACGTTCTTTGGAACGGGCCACGATTTGATGGCTTCGACCTTCTCTGGATCGACCCGTATCCCTTCGGAGCACACGATGTAGCCTAGAAAGGTCAACCTGTCTGTCAGAAAGGTGCACTTCTTCAGATGGATGTACAGCTTATCTTTCCTAAGCGTCTTCAGGACTTCTCGCAAGTGCTCGACATGTTGTTCGGATGTCGTACTATAGATAAGGATGTCATCAAAGTATACGACAACGAACTTCCCTATGAATGGCCTGAGCACCTGATTCATAAACCTCATAAAGGTACTTGGTGCATTCGACAGACCAAATGGCATTACTAGCCATTCATACAGTCCTTCCCGGGTTTTAAATGCAGTCTTCCATTCGTCACCGGGTCGTACGCGGATTTGATGATAACCGCTACGAAGATCGATTTTTGAGAAGATTTTCGCGCCATGTAGCATGTCAAGCATATCATCTAATCGGGGAATCGGAAATCTATACTTGACAGTTATTCGATTGATGGCACGGCAATCTATGCACATTCTCCACGTCCCATCCTTCTTGGGAGTTAGGAGTGCCGGTACTGCGCATGGACTCATGCTCTCTTGGATTAGTCCCTTTTGCAGTAACTCGGTAACCTGTCGACGCATCTCCTCATATTCAGATGGGCTCATTCGGTAGTGAGGAAGGTGAGGTAGCGTCGCTCCTGGAACTAGGTCAACGCAATGTTGAATATCCCGAAGAGGTGGAAGTCCTTCAGGTAGTTCCTCTGGGATGAGATCATTGAAGTCTTCAAGTAGGACTCGAACCTCATGAGGAATGCTAGGGCCCTCTGTGGTTTCTTTTGCTACGAGGAAAAAGATGGAGCGAGATTCTCGAAGCTCGTCCTCGAAGCAAGCTTGTGTCAGCAATGTTGGTAGGGCCTTCGGCTTCTCTTTTGGTAATTTCGGGGTGACGGGTGGGGGTGTCGGCTCACTAGAAATGGGTTTCAGGGGCTCCCTCTGAGGCACTAAAGTGATGTTATAGTCGTCTTTGCAGAAGGAGTACATGTTCTTCTCCCCATCATGTGTTGTCTTTCTATCGTACCGCCACGGGCGGCCCAACAGAATGTGACAAATGCCCAAGGGCGCCACGTCACACCACACAGCTTCCTTATACATCTTGCCAATGGTGTATTCGACTAGACATCGCTCTTTGATAGCGACATCTGATCCTTTCTTAAACGAAGACAAGTTGTATGGCTTGACCAGCTTCTCTGTCTTGAGCCCTAACTTGTCAACCATGATCTGGGCGACCAAGTTCTCGGTACTACCACTGTCTATGATGAGGACGCAATGCCTCCCCTTTGAGGTACAAGTGGTGTGGAAGATGTTCCTTCTAAGCCATCGATCTGGTTCAGGAGCTTGCGGGGTCGATAAAACACGGTGCATGACTAGTGCATGCGTTGCCTCATCAGCTTCAGCGACATCATGTGTTTCGTCATCCTCCTGATATTCGGCATCTCTAGGATCATCATCATGCCCTTCTCCAGCCATGTTGTTCAGGGTTTCCTCAGTTGGCTCTTCACTTTCTGTCAGATGGGTCTGAGGTCTCCTCTTTGGGCATTGGGCGATGAGGTGTCCTACTTCTCCACACTCGAAGCATTTGTAAGTCGCTCCGGGTGGTCGACTTCCTGTCGCACCTCGCTCACGACTTGATTGGTCAACCCGTCCAGGGGGTTGATTGGTTCTTGATGGAGTGGTAATCGGAGTGGGAACAGGTGGGGTGACTCTAGTAGGAGGTACTTCTCTTCTTGCTGAAGGGGCACCTGGGGGCACTAGAGGGGCAACTTCTCTCCTAAAGGCCCGTTGTTGAATCTTCTCAGCCTTAAGAGCTTGCCTAGATACTTCCGTCACAGTGAGGATGGTCTACATTGCGAGCGCATCCTGAATTTGGTAGCGCAACCCCGAGACGTAGCGTGCAGCTTTCTGTTCATCGTCTTCCGGGATGGCATTACGAGTGGTCAGGATGTCAAACTCTTCAGTGTACTCCTGTACGCTTCGATTGCCTTGTTTCAGGCTAAGCAACCTCTGGTACAGAGAGGTACGGTAGTCAGGAGGAAGGTACTTCAGTCGCATTTTATCACGCATCTTGGCCCACGTTGCGACCTTTGGTTTCCCTTTCCTAAGGCGACTTGTTTGCAACTCTCGCCACCAGACCAAAGCGGCTCCTTTCAGTTTAGTCGCCACGAGTTTGACTTTTCGATCGTCAGGGAGATCTTTCCATTCAAAGAAGTGCTCGACACTTTCTATCCAGTCGAGGAATGCGTCAGCATCATGGCTTCCCCTAAAGTCATCAATGTCAACTCGGATTCCGTAACCTTGGGATCTCTCAAGGGCTCGCACAAGACGCTCCTCCATGCCGTGTTGATCACGCGCATGCTGCTCTCTAGGGTTTCTGGGACGACCGAACTGAACATACTCTCGTTCAAAGTCCACGTCGGACTCGTCCAACTCAGCTTCAGACTCAGGGGGTGACTCAAGATAGTCAGCTCGATTTCGCTCGTGCGGCTGGTATCGGTTGTGATTCTGAGGTAGGGCTTGGTTCTGGTTCCGAGGTGGGTTTGGAATCGGATTTTGATTTACGCCCTGGTCCCGTTCTTGCTCTTCGACCCTATGACCCTCGGCACGTGGATTGGCCTCTGCCCCTTCCAGGTCCTCTTCGACCGGTCGGGTATTAGGGTCGACGCCTCTATCTTGTAACAGTAATCCCAGCCTATCTATGATCTCTTGCAACAAGGTTGCATGTCGATCCAACGTATTTTGGGTCGCTTCTTGCCAAGCACCACGAGGTTGTGGTCCTCGGGGAAAACATCCTCGATTCCGGGCATCCCGGTGCAGATGGGTACGATCAGCCATGGGTTATGAGGTATGCAGATGTTCACACGATGCAGTCCTAACACTAGATGCAATTTCAAGCACGCAAGATTATGCCCTATGAAAATTCAGCAAAGAAGACGATGAGGGTTGCTGAAATTCAACACTCAAAAGAAACCCGAACAGGTTCTTTCGACCTCTGATACCAACTTGATGCAGGCACCGATAAGGCACACTACAATCCTAAACCCGTTTAGGGTTCTCTTTGGTCAATAGCTAAGGTTTAGTGTTCAATATAGCGACATATAACTCAAAAGAACAGCAACTTAGATTATCTCACGCAGTTCTAAAAAGTCCATGCAATCAACATATAGCAGATTTAAGACTTAAATAAATAAAGATGCAATATTATCACCAACTAATTTCAGCAAATAAAAGGTTAAATCGCAGCAATAGATATTGAAATTTAAAGAGAGGCTTGCATAAGAATTTTCACTAAAAATAGGTAAAGCATGCTTGCTAGGGTTACCGGTAGACTATAGATAGCAAAACTAGTAAATAGGCATAAGTTAGGGCTTCAACTAGCGATGGAAAAGGGCGATGACGGCTGCGATGTGGAGCGGAGGCAATGGAAACAAATGAAAACAATGCGGATGCGAGGGGAAAATAAAGAAAAGGAAAGATGCTGCCTGGGGTTTCCCGCCGTGGGTCGATTGCGAGGATGCGCCAATGATCCCGCACACGGAGCAAGGCCGGTCGTCGGGAGAAGCCGGAACCTTCGGAAAATCAACACCGAGGCCTTCACGAGGCGAAGTCGCGGAAGCGGCGAGGGTCGGGGACACGAGTCTCGCCCGGAAGCTCTCACGTAGAGGCACTAATTTTCAGCAATGATCAAAAGACTGAAATCTCATTCTTTCTTTATCTTTTTGTAGCATTAGGGTTTTTTCTTTGGATGGCTAAGATCAAAGGAAATAGGGGTGGATGGTGTGGATGCAAGAGGCTAAGAAAGGCAAGGAAAAGGGAGAGAAACAAGGAGAAGAAGAGAGAGAGAAGAGAGGAGACGGAATAAGGGGGGGGCGGCCTCGGTTTCCGCGCGGGTAAGGTAGCGGACGGGTGGGTTCACGGGAAAAGAGAAAGGGGGGGGGGGGGGGGGCGGTAATGCATTAGAAGCCCTATTGGGCTTAAGATAAGCCCATTTAATCCCTACTGAAGCCCATAACTTGCCACGTCATCTAAATGGAGCTATTTTGCTATCTAACCGTCGGTTTCGAGATCTAATCTCGTCCGTCGGTACCCCGCAAACACACGCACCCAGAATTTTATTAATATCATGCAGAAACTCACCCGAGAAGACCCGAATTCAATCCGAAAAGCCCTCGGATGAGATCATGGACATCCCCCATGAACTGGGCAAGAACATAAATAAAACTACGTGCTGAAATAAGGCCAAAAACATTGAAAAATGGCCAAAAACTGAAATAGACTGCTAACAAGTCCCATACGGCTAATGTCATCCAAGCATAAAAATAAAAACGACAGTAAATAAGATCTCTGGCGATGATCTGAAGATGCGGCGATGATCTGATGATGATGATCATGCTGCATCACGCTCACTACTTTTTCCCTCCACCTCTCCGTTGGTGCTTCGTGCCTACTTCAATGCAGATTGGGCAGGAGATGTAGCCACTCGTCGTTCTACTACCGGATATTGTGTTCCTTGGGGATTTTCTTATTTCTTGGTGAAGCAAGAAACATGAGTCTATTGCTCGCTCAGAACAGAAGCCGAATACAGAGCTATGGCTTCCACCATCGCAGAGATTGTCTGGCTTCGCCGTCTTCTACTCGACCTAGGAGTTGTGATATCCGGGCCCACGCCTCTCTTCTGTGATAACCGGAGTGCTATTCAGATTGCTAGCAAGTTGGTCTTCCACGAGCGAACAAAACATATTGAGGTTGATTGTCACTACGTTCGCCAAGAGTTTCTCGACCATACCATCTCCTTGCCATTCATTCCATCATCGGAGCAGACTGCTGATTTTCTGACGAAGCCCCTTACGATTGCTCGCTTCCGGCATTTTATTGGCAAACTCTCGGTCCATGATCCACCGTGAGTTTGAGGGGGAGTGTTAATGTATAGAGATTGGTCGGGTTACATGTACAGTCGGGTCGGGTTGTATGGTATACATGTACATATATATTGGGCTTCAGTCCCCGAATGAGAGGCATTCCATTCTTTCCAAACCCTAACTGTCATCTCCTAACAAGGCTTAATGGGCTAATACTAATTTCCTCTAACATAGGAGATCAAAGGAGGATCCATCAGCTCAGATTATCCACTGTTAAGAATAACAATCCCCAACATGTGATACCACAAATCCCAAAATGTTGTTCTTCATATAAAGTGAGCAATGATCAAGATATCCACTAGGAAAAAAAAAGCAATGGCAAATAGGTCTTCATGCTGAATAACCTATGTGTCAGTCACTGTTGCTAACTTGGGAGGCTTGAATATTCTCATATCATAGAATGTGGCTGAATATAAGAACTCAAGGGCATACTTACCAATCTAGGCAGCATAGGTAAGCAGCCACACTCATGCCCTCCTCCCCTAACAGGACAAAGCCTTTCGCAGGCGTCCTTAAAAGCTTTGTTCCAAATTTCAATTGATGAGTTTGCCTGTTGCTGATCACCCAAACTGGATGTCCTTTCGTAGCCTTTCTTCAAGTGTGAAGGCACCTTTGGCTCATTGATGGGCTGCATATGTGGAGCTAAAGCCTTAAAATGACAAAAAAAGAAGGAAAACAATGTCAGACGTTCATCAGGAATCAGTAAACACATTATGTGGAAAATTTGCAACCTAAATACACAAAAAGATTTTGACCTGCCACCACATGGACTCGATGATTCGAGAAAATATCCAGGTCTCTATCCGTTCTAATGCATTTGTAAATGTGCACGGGTCTTCCCAGTCATCAAAGTCTTCAGTAAAAGAGAACACTTTCTTACGAGGAGACTCCCATTTCAATGGAGAAGATTTTTTCTTGAGTACCACTCCAGAACCATTAGCTGCAGGGTAAGGGCCAACAGAAATGGCGAGGTTTGAACGCGTAATTGATTGAGTGACAATTGCTCTCAGCACAACTGAATTTGATAACCAGAAAGTCAACCTGATGTGAGAAGACACCATGGGTGTCAGTGTATGGTGAAGTAAAGGTGTGATGATACATAGTGGGCTTATCTGTGGACAGATGAAAGAACTTCATATCTCCAAAAAGAAAGAAAACAATCTATCAGATTACCACATGAGGAAGACAGAAATCTAAGTGTCTAGTAACACATAACTCTGTAATGTTCAGAGCACCCGTTGGATGGATGGATATACGAGTAGTAGGTATGAAAATTCATCACAGGGAAGGAAGGTTACATGCCTTGGCACATCATTTCCACATGCTTTTGCAGCCAAAACTAGTCCAGAGACGACACTTCTCGCAGCACTTGCTCTCTTTTCTCGTGACAGTTGTTTTGATGCATGAATATATAATCTTGAAAGGCGTCGAGCAGGAGTATGGACCTTGTGTGCAGAGCTCCCATGCTCAGCAACTACGGAAAAAAGGCCTATCTCTATTGCAGCAGCTTCTCTCAACTCTCCCTCAAGCATCTCAACTTTAAGCTCCAACTCTCGGACTTTGTTACTGGAAAAACTGTTTCTATTAATCCTAGAAGCATGCTTCACTTTATAAGAACTTGAGCTCGTTTTCTCCTGATCGTCTGTTCTGTCATCAGCGATAGAGTTTATACCACGATTACGTACAT
Organism: Chamaelirium japonicum; assembly: GCA_947650365.1. Classification (NCBI taxonomy): domain Eukaryota; kingdom Viridiplantae; phylum Streptophyta; class Magnoliopsida; order Liliales; family Melanthiaceae; genus Chamaelirium; species Chamaelirium japonicum. The sequence goes on from OX393556.1 coordinate 22,660,522, forward strand.
TACCTAGAACATCAATTTCTTTCACATCTTCCATATATTGATCATTAGTTGCATATGTGATGCTCCCCAACATTTCTGGATTTGACCTGATAGAAAACATATTCTCTAGTTTATCACTAGTTGAGGTGCTATTACCGTTTTCAACTAGAACTCTTCGGCTAAATGAAGCCATGTCAGACAATGGCTTTTTAAGAGTATTTGGCAGATAACCATTCTGACGAACTGGAGAATGTACCCCTCTTGAAACTGGCACGGCAGTACGATCATCAGGACTATCAGGTAAGCAATCGTTTTCAATTGACCGATTTTCGGCTTCTCCAGTTTTCTCTTCTGATCCATTTTCTATCTGCTTGTGTTCAATGTTCTCCACAAACATGTCATGTGTACCATGACTACTTGAAACTTCATCTGACGAGTTTCCACTCTCCTGAAATTTCTGATCCTCATAAAAATCAGGTTCGGATCCAGCAGTTCTTGCAAGGTCCAACTTCTCTTTCTGAAGAGCACCATCTGAAGATTCCACTCTGTCTATGAATCCACTGATACCATTTTCCTTCTTTACATGGTTTTCAACAACATTTTCTTCACCCATACACTCCACCATATTTTCTTGCACTTCATGGAGCAAATCATCCCTCTCAACACCTTCCTTAGTCTTGCTAGATAGGATTTCCTCCTCCGTAACTTCACGTGTTACAGATGAAGAGAGATGGACTCCAGGGGTGTCTTCTTTTTCCATGACGAGTGTCTGAGTATATCGAGACAAAGAAGAATCCATATTATCCATTCTCTCAGGATCACCGGAAAATTCTAATAACAATGATTTGGGCGAAATGCCATTCTGATGGACTTCTGCATCATTAAAGGTAGAAGCCTTTGTTACTGATTCCATTTCTCGTGTTGCAGGTACAAATTCCAGAGGTAAGTTAGTTCCTACATTTCCCACGCCTCCGCTCTCCTCCGCTGCTTGTGATACATTCTGTAAAGCCAATGAAAACTAATCAGCATTATTTCATTAGTTTGTAATTGAAATAGTAACTTGCAAAACATTTGATTTAGTTTGTGCTTGAAATAGTATCTAATGCAAGGTTGTGTTTACCTATTTAATGCAATGTTTGTAGCATATCTTCACATTGTCTTGCATCCAATTCCTTAGATCCTTAAGGGACTCGTACAATATCGTATGATTGAGGGTATTAAGCAGTATGCAGGGTAGCAACGTATGTTCCCTTCACTCATTTGTCCAAACATAAATATAAGTGGCTCAAGTCACAGACACCACAATAGGTTTGCAAGTCCTGATAATGTTAACATGTGGCAATGCGCCCATGTATGCAGTTGACTCGGTCAAGGAATGACCAAGTCTTGGTACTATAGCACGTTGTGTAACGTGCATATGAGTAACTACCCACAAACCAGTCTCATGGTGTCATATCCGGGATGGATTGGGAATAGAAACTACATAAAAGAGAGTATATTCTTAGTTGATGAGTTGTTATCCACTAAGATAATATCCTGTGTAAAATCGCATGCTAGATGCTACACAGCCTCACAGCATTCCCAACATTCAAAATCTTATTCCAATATTGGTATCAGAGCTTCTTAGATCTTCTTTCTGTTTCATCGAATATTTGAGAAGATAAGGTCCCAGCCGCCCTCTTCCAAAGATCTTCTATCTACGCTGGTGTTCCTTGTTGCCGAGAAGAAGGTCCTCGTTTTTCTGCTGTGTCGATTTTTTGAAGCCCAAAATCCAACACCTAAACAATTGCGGCACATAAGGTGTTTGACAGTATTACTAAGATAAATCGCAAGTACCTGTTTTGAGGTTGCTACTGCACAAATACAGAGGTTCATCCCATAATTATTTTCGCAAACTTTACAGCATTAATCGGGTCAGTTCTTTCCATTAACAACTTGTTCAGTTACTTGGACGTTTTTTGAATCCTATAGATATGTCTCATAGTATGATTTTGAATGAAATGTCCAAACTAGAAAAGGTTAATGGACTTAACTTCGACATGTGGAAACGCAGAATTGGATATTTATTTATCCAAGAGTGTAGCCATTATGTCCTTACATTTTGGACCCACCTGTTCTAGCCTTCTAGGTGATGGCCATCAAAAGATGAAAAGACTAAACATGAAAAATTCTCAGAAGATGACTGATGCGAAACATAAAATGGGGAGTCGTCGTCGATGGTTCGCGATATCCAAATTAGGGTTTTTTCAAAGAGATAGTGGGGGAGGAGAGGAGATGAGGGGGAAGATCCGGAGTCAACCGGATTCGGGGAATCCACCTCTGATGGATTTCAATCCAAGAAACCCTAACAAAGCTAGTAAGCCGTCATTTTTTTTTTCATAATTCATAAGCATCTTCATCCATCAAATGAGAGACTTATAAATAGGCTTACATTACTTGGTCTCCAAGAAACCATAAAATAACTATCAAAAATAAAATGGGGCATTAGCAGTCGGTCCCCCATAAAAAAACCTATTTAGTGTGCAGGACACCCAAAAGTTGGTTTGAGCTGGGGTCCCTCCGCAAAGAACGGAACATCGCCAGCTATATTTAATCGTCAGATTATTTTAAAGACCCATTGATACCCTTCTAATTTTGCTCAAATTACAAACCTTGCCATCAACAGAAATCCAAACATATATAAACACTGTAGCAACCGTTACTTTTTATTTTTGAAATTTTATTATTTACTACAGTGAAATCATTGTAGCAACAACAGAATAGCCAGAGGAGTCAAAAAAGTCAGAGGTAAACGTAGAGTAGCCAAACCTGTCAGGAGAGTATGCATATCTGTCAGGAGGGTGATGTTCGCGCACAGGGTAGCGCCGAACAGGATCAGGATCTGCGACCGGAGAGGAGGGAGCAACAGGCAGCAGGCGAGGGAGTACCAGTGTGAACCGACTCTGGGGGAGGAACTGCAGAGCGATGAACGTAGACACGTGTGACAGGTGGTGGTGAAGATGGCGAGGGAGACGGGGGAAGGAAAGGCAGAGGTGATGAGGGTGGTAGGGACTCAACCGGGGAAAGCATGTTAGGAGATGACGGCTAGGGTTTGGAGAGAATGGAATGATCTCTATTGAGGGACTAAAGCCCAATATATATGTACATCAATATACAACCAACCCGATCCGACTGTACATAGAACCTGACCCGATATATACATTAACAAAGTGTATTACGGGGTAGAACAATCCTCTCACAGTGGTATTTTACTTTCCACAATGCTATCCTTCAGATAGGATATGTAGTTAACAAATTAGACCAATGTGTATATATCTTGAAGAATGGGACTAATTTACTATATTATCCTTGTACGTAGATGGTATACTACTAGCTAGCAGGAAATGATATAGACATGATTAATGAGACTAAATCTTGGTTGAAATCTCACGTTGAAATGAAACACATGGGAGAAGCGTCCTATGTTCTTGGCATAAAAATTACTAGAGACGGGTCATCAAAATTGTTATGCCTAAGTCAAGATAGGTATATTGACAGCCTTAAGAGATTCAAGATGGAAAATTGTAAACCCTTATTTACTCCTATAGAAAAATGATCAAAGTTAAGTAAAGGGATTGTCCTTTAGATGGACAAGAAAAACCCTTACTTACTCCTATAGAAAAAGAGTCAAAGTTAAGTAAAAGGGATTGCCCTTTAGATGGACAAGAAAAACTGAATGCTCCTTATGCTCAAACTTTTGGTAGTTTGATGTATGTTATGCTATGTACCAGACCAAATCTGAGTTATGCATTGAGTCTGGCTAGTACATATCATAGTAATTCTGGTATCAAACATTGGAAAGCAGTGAAAAGGATACTAAGGTATTTAAAAGGTTCAAAGCATTTGAAATTATGTTTTCAAGCTGATGAACTCAATGTTCAAGAGTATTCAGATGCTGATTTTGCTAGGGATAAGGATGATGGAAATCCACCTCAGGTCATGTTTTCCTCTTCGGAGGTGCAGCCATTTCTTGGTCTAGCAAGGAACAAGGGTGTGTCGCCCATTATACTCAAGAATTTGAGTATGTACATGTAGCATTGCTAGCACATACGCTGTTTGGATATAAAGCTTCATAAGTGACTTGAAGCATGGTATAACCAACGAGCCTGAACAAATATTTTGTAATAATACAGCAGCAATTCGATTAATTAAAAGTGGTGCTAATAGCTCCAAAGGAAGGCACATTGAAGTTGAATATCACTATATTCAACATATAGTTTAAATATAGTTGAAAAACAAGAAGTGAAAGTTAGTTACCTGCCTTCTACTGATATGGTTGCAGACCCGTTAACAAAAGATCTGAATGTGGAATTGTTTTCAAAGAATGTAAGATTGATGGGGCTTAGGGATGTCTAAGTCATTGATCTCCCAAAACTTGATAATTTGTCATGAAGGACATATGTGATCAAATCGTAAAAAACCTCATGACTGGTATATATTCATAATGGACAAAACCTGAAAGGTAAAACCTTATGACATATAATGGGCCTCATGGCCAAGTGGGAGATGTTAACATGTGGCCATGGGCCCATGTATGCAGTTGGCTCGGTCAAGGAATGACCAAGTCATGGTATTATAGCTCATTGTGTAGCGTGCATTGTGTAGCGTGCATATGTGTAGCGTGCATATGGGTAATATCCTGAGTAAAATCGCATGCGACACATACCTTCACGGCATTCCCAACATTCAAAATCTTATTCCATCAGATAATACATGTGAAATAAATTGCATGATGAAGCCAACATTCCAGTGGGTGGAATTCAGCTCGTAGCATTAAACCCTTACTGTAGAGTGTCGATATATGCATCGTCATCGTCGGAGTTTTATCTCATTAAGATGGAGTTGACTATGGAGCACAACTCTAATTAAGATGGATCCACAAAAATATTGACTTTTTTTTTTTTTTATTGGCTGCCAATTTGGAGTAAAGTGTAAACACTCTAAGATTGGTGCCGAAAAACTGTTTAATTCAACTTGGAAAATTAGGAGCCGATCAAGAAACCTAGAATTCAAGTTGGTGTGTAGGAAGCCTAACCTATCGGTTACGCAGTTTAAGCCCATGCAACTAGGAAAAACTTTCATGTAGCAAATTGCATTCATCTCTGTGGCACAAATTATAAGGTAAAAAAGGAGAATTAAAACAATATTACTAAACTTATTAGAATTATAAGTAGCAATCTTTAAAATAATCAGATTTGAAAGGTTATTTTTCTTGGTAATTATAACAATGGAAAAGCTTCATTCAGGTAACAATGGCTAAAAATACCTCATCAGGAGCCGGCTTTCCAGACTATTTTGAAGCGGCGGATCAGCAGCAGCCTCCAAAGCAGGGGAGGACTGAGCTGGCGAAGAATGCGAGGAGGCCTCGTCATCGGTGAAGGAGGCGATCTCAGCTTCGTCTGCATACTCTCCGGTCATCAGAGCCGAGACCGACTCCCTGTCCTGCCTATCCAACGACCCCTCCTTCGACAGGCTCCCCCTGGACGACGAGCCGGAGCCGTCCTTGTCGAGCGGCTGGATCCTGAGGTACACGACCGGCTGCGCCGTGTTCCGAAAGCTCCTCTTGCAGCTCAGGGGGACGCCGACGCTCACCGGATCCCCGATGACGCCGTGCTCCGCCAGGTCCACCGCCGCGCTCCCCAGATGCTGCCCCTTCACCCCCTTGTCCCTCCGGGGCTCGTACAGGTTCAGCTCGAGCACGTTCTTCTGGAACGCGCCGGAGTCGTTGCCGCCGCCCCTGCCCGGGGCCTCCCTCGACAGGGTGACGTGGAGCTTGAAGGGCTCGTTGAACTCGATCCTCCCGTCCCCGAGGGAGGGGGGCGACCGGGGCGGTGGCGCCGGAGTTCCGGTCCCCGTTCTCCCACTGCAGCACCACCGCGCGGAGCGAGCGCAGGGATTGGGAGGGCGGCCATGGCTTGATCTCCTGCAGGTGGACGATGTAGTCCAGCTGAACCGAGGCCCCCTTCTTGTTCTTTGATCGCAGGCCCAGAACCATGGCGGCGGCGGGGGGCGGAGGAATCCTTGCCGGTGGCTCCGCCGGCTCAGATCGTCGACTCCCTGAGGTTTCAACATCATTTAATACAGAAAAAATAAACGGATGTCAACCGAATGATTGGGATAATTTAATGCATACGGAAAATTCTCCCACATTACAGCGACAACAAATGTTAATAAAAAAAATCAGATCCAGAGGTCAAGAAAAAAAAAAAAAAAAACAGGGAAATCTGAGAATCCCAGAAAGATCAAGCGAGACATGTGAGGAGAAACGAAGAAGAGGATGACGAGGGAGATCGGCACTGACCGAAGAGAGCAATGGTGCATTGGGGGAAGGGGGGGGGTGGAGGTGTTGATCTGTTCGTCCCCGGCGAGGTGGGTGGAATGGATGGAGATGTGGGGATTGCCTCGCACCCCAGCATGGAGATTACTTTTTGTCTGTGGAAAGAGTAGAAAAAGTAGCACTGGTAGTTGCTATCATTATCTCATTAATTAAAAATAGTATCAGTATACTTAAGTTTAGAGAGAGAGAGAGAGAGAGAGAGAGGAGAGAGAGAGAGAGAGAGAGAGAGAGAGAGAGAGAGAGAGAGAGAGAGAGAGGAGAGAGAGAGAGAGAGAGAGAGAGAGAGAGAGAGAGAGAGAGAGAGGGGGGGGGGGGGGGGGGGGGGGGGGGGGGGGGAGGGGGGGAGGGGGCTAGGTTGGACCATATAAATGCACCCATGATTTTAATGTTGGCACCCAGTATAACTTTGGCCCCCCAACCGATTTTTTCGATTTGTAATGGCAGCCCTATCTCTAACCGTTCTGCAATCCCTACCCCCCCTTCATCCTTATCGACCCTTGCCACTCTGCTGCTGTAGCCGCCTGTTGACTCCAACACCTCCTTCCTCCTTTCTCCTTCTCCTTCATTCCTTTCTCCCCCCTTCTTTCTCCTCTTTTTCCATTCCTTATTCCTTTCTTCCTTCCTCTTCTTTTTCGTCTGAATCCTACCCAACACTAAAGTGTTGGTGGGTACAGACCGACATTGTTATTGTAATTTTGAAGGATACATGTCAATGTTGCCATTGCAATGCCTGTTGGAACTCATTGATATTGGCGTTAGGGAATGAAATGCCGATGTCGGTGGCTACATACCAATATTATAATAGCAATATCAGTGGATAAAGGGCTGTGACTCGGGCTGGTTGGGTCGGATTAGGGGTCAATCCAAGCCCAACCAAGTACTAGAACCCCTCAACCCTAACCCAACCCAAGATGCCCAGCCTAAGCAAAAATTTTCAAGCTCGAGTATACTTATTTTCGATCATTGTTTAAAATTTTGACATTTGAAGATCAAAAATTGAAAAGAACTTACTTATTAACACTACTATACAACTAATGTTATATTTCTATCCATATCATTTACTAGATCATCAGATAATATCTTTATTTGATAAATAAGAAGCAAATAATAATATGGAACTCGGTGAAACAGATGGTTGTAATTGTGACCCTCAATATATGAGTACTCGGGATAGTTGTGATTGTTACCTATATATCACAGACTCACATACATACATAAGTGCTCGGGTTCAGGTTGGGTCTGGTTGCTCGACCCCTCAACCCAAGCCCGACCTGAATTCAACTAGGGTTGTATTTTGTCAACCCTAACCCAACCCAATCTTTAAATACATCAAACCTGCCGGATTAGACTCGGGTTGGGTCAGGTCCAACCCGCCCAAGTTGTAGCCCTAGGTGGATCCAACTGGCATTGCAGTGGTGCCGGTGGTTTGTATCCACCGACACTTTCGTATTGGGTTAGGATTCAGACAAGAAAGAAACGGAGGAGAAGAAAGGAGGAATGAGGAGGGTGGCAGAGACGCTTGGGGCAAGAATGGATCGGGGGGGCATGTGCTCCTCCTAAATTCGAAAGAGAATCCTTATTATATTAGTATTAGTTATGATTATTTTCAAATTATATAAACTTGTCCCTCCTAAGTTTTTAACAAAATTTAAGACTCCGTCCTTTCAAAGATTTTTTCTAACATTCGTCCCTCTAGAGTTCGATTCCTGGATTTGTCCCCTGGCTGAGGGTGACTACGAGAATGGACGACGAAGTCAGGAGCGGGGCTGTTGCGTCGAAAAGGGGATGGGGGAGGTTTGATTTGTTGCATGTCAGGGACAAAAATAATTTAGAAATTAATTTTTTTTAAAAAAACTTATGGGGTGGCTACATTAAAGCCCTGGGTGCAAATAGAGTATCCCCGCTGTAAAGATAAAAAAATTCCAGTGAAATTCACCCTCACCCGTTACGCAAGAAACTGTATCCCACTGGGAGGACCCAAATCACTGTACTTATTGGTAATCAGTCACTGTTTAGGAACAGTGCCTTGCTAATTTGGGTGTGACCTTATCTTGGTCGATTGATTCGTTGGAATTATTCGCCGACAACTAGGGGCTAGATCCGTCTGACGTCAGCTCAAGAAATCCTTCGGTACGGTGGACGGATAGGGACGGTGAGAGTGCGCGGACGACGACCGTGGAGATTGGATTACATCCATTGGTTAGAGATCGGACGGTAAAGAGTGTGTCGGACCGCCATAACGGTTGGTGTGGGTGGCGGGAAGCTCGGGGCGGGAGGGGGGGGCAGTTGGAGAAACGGGCCCACGTGGCCGGGTTAAGTAGCGGATTCTTTATCCAGGCTACTTCTATGCCGTTGGTTGAGAGTTTGAGTGGGCCCGACCTGAGCTGTGCGTGCGGTGGGTGCGTTGGGGGACCACCTCTGCCGTCCAGGTTGGGCAGATGAGGTGCGCCTCTGATCAGGACTTGGGTAGAACCCTCACGGTGATCGTGACCGTCCAAACAATAGACTTTGTGCGATTGGGAAATTTTCAACTATTTTCCACTTACGTGACCGCACGAAGAAGTGTGCTTTTTTTATCCTTACTTTTATTTACTCAAAAAATATATAAAAAGGGAGTTATTGCTGATAGGACCTTCTAACATATGGTTTTTAGAGAGAAAGTTAATCAACATCAAGCCTAACCCCTACGGAGCAATGCTATTTGGCCCGAAGTTTTTTCCGATTCCACTCAGCCCGATTGATGTGGCAACATGCAACTGGTGGTGTGAAAGACTTAAATGTCGCTAGTGGGTTTCAGCCACTAGTTGCACGCTGTCATGTTAATCGGGCTGACAAAATCGAAAAAACCTTCGGGCTGAATAGCATTTCTCACCTCAACGTGCAGCTATACATGTGGGTCTGATCCAAGCTTGAGATAAGCACTGTAGCAAAAAGAGTAATAATCTTTGAAAATTATTACTCTTGCTATAGTGAAATCATTGTAATTTTTTTTGTGAAATTCTATCGAAAAAGTTTTTTTTTTCTACAGTAAAATCATTGTAGCAAAAGAGTAACAATCTGTACAGATGGAGTAACAACATGTGCAAATTGTTACTCTTCTGCTACAGTAAAATCACTGTAGCAATTTTTTTTTTTTGAGAAATCTGTTTGGGGAATTTTTTTTTGCTCCAGTAGAATCACGGAAGTAAAAGAGTAATAATCGTTGCATATTGAATAACAATATTTGTAGAGTAACAATCTATGCATATTGATACTCTTTTGCTACAGTGAAATCACATCCCAAAAAAAATTGCTACAGTGAAATCACTATAGCAAATCCGCGGACTGAGGCCAATAGCAACAGGGATAGAGGGCCATGCTCTAAGGAACAGTTTGGTCATTAAAAAGGGATAAAAGTCACGTGTGTGTCTTGCTCTAGCTACATCCTTTTTGTGAGAGACCTACTGCAACATCATCTTGTTGGTTGTCATTCCCCTTAAATCAATCTCTTGTCAAGGACTGTCCACTAAGTCTCAAAAAAAAAAAAAAAGAGAGGGGGGGGGGGGGGGGGGGGGGGGGGGCTATTCAATGAGTTGATAGAATAGAGAGAAAGAGAGAGGACTCTTCCATAACAAGCAATATGGGTTCAAGAGGTGTCATGATGCACCATAATGACCATTGCTTTGAACTCCTGCACGCTTATGTATATGGTCCATCCTTTTCCTCGATTCGCTTGGTTGGTGACGTGGTGGGAATCACAGTCGTATGATGAAGTCACAGTTAGACCTGAGTGTAATACATACACTTCTAAGGATGTCTGCCATCATACGACTGTGATGCACTGACCCCTAGGCCCCCACCACCATTTCTTGGGTCTGGTTTGTTTTTTTGGAATAATCACATACATATACCTACCCAGAGAGCAGCCATTGAGGCAAGGTGAGGAAATAGGAGGAACTGTTGTTTATTCATTCGTTTATTTTGATGGAAGGAGGCAGTTGAAATGTAAATGTCATTGTGGTTTAGCCTCACCTCACGATTTCAATGTATATCTACCTTGCTTATTTTTATGTCAACCAACCACCACTTCCAAATTGACATACTAATTTATCACAATGATGCCCACCAAACACAAGTGTCCCGTTCGAGTGTGACATGAATGATGGACCTAGCTTCCGAGCGGATCGGTGTGCATTCTCAGAGGGATTAGTCCGAACCAAAAGTGGGTCTATTGCCTGAAAGATTTCATGACACTTGTCGATTTCACAAACAAAAGAAAAGTGACAAGATTTGATGAATATAGAAAAGATGTGAATTATTCCCAAACATAAGATGAAATAAATTTAATCAACAAAATTTTCATTAATTAAAGAAATCAAAGAATATTTGAGTGAACAAATTCCTAAAGAGTATTAAAATTATGTAGTGAATATCTTGGCTAAATTATAATTCTATGGTCATTTATCCACATGAATTTGTTGATCTAACACAATAAAGATTAATGCAACTCGTACAATCTCCATCTACAATCTAAAAAACAAAACAGACCCAAGAAGTGGTGGCGAGGGCCAGGGGTCAGTGCTTGGTGACCCCTGGGCCCCGCCACCAGTTCTTGGGTCTTGTTTGTTTTTTAGATTGTCGATGTAGATTGTAAGAGTGGTGTTACTCCATAATAAATGTATCTTTTATGTTGCACGAATTTATGAACTTATGCCCAATTTTTTAGATTTTTTGGACTCCAAACTTTGTCCCGTTGGCTGATTTATTCTCGAAAATCAGACTTGTCATTATAGCATAATATGTCTGATCATTGTAAATGAAATGGTCAGACACATTATACAACCAAAATGCCCTCCACAGTATTTCGAATTTTCTTTAGTATGCCACCGAACCTTCGAACCACCGCTCGTTGCCGCCGGACCAACCTAAACCCAAGATCTATGGGCCATGGGATGAACCCTAGATCTAGGATTTCTAACCCTAACCGAACCTAAACCCTTCGGCTCTATTCCTTCTCATCTCCGTAGTTCACCTCCGCCGGGGCGGCGGCAGCGACCAGCTGCAACTCCAAATCATTGTGCCTATGCCGCTCGCGCCACTGCCATCTCGCCGTCGCTGCTCGCGTGCTCAAGGAGAGATAGGAAAAGGAGAGGTCGAGGACATTTTTGGATTTTTTTAAAAAAATCGGGGACCTATTGTTAGTTGAAATGTTGGGATGTCTCGTGAATTCGTGATAAGTTCTATCAAGACTGATCACCAATTAACCCATCTTGTAATCACACGTTGGATGTTTGGTATAGATGACTTGTTGGAGAAGTTGCCATCTCCAGGTGTCAAGTTAATTTTCTCTCATAGAAGAGCCTCCCTCATGGCATGCATGGATGGAAAGATACCAATAATAAAAGTAATAATTGTTACAAATAAGTTTGATATTCAATGATGTTTTGAAAGCTTCAAGTCTCGATCTTGGATCGATGTCTTTCAGACAATATTTATCCCCTTCTGGTATGTATGCGCCACAAATGTACAATGGGTCTTGAGAAAATTGCCTTCAGGATACAATGAAGTCCCGATCAATGTGTTGGGTTCGGAGTATGCACACTCCAACCACAGATACTCAAAAGTAGAATTATGATGATACCAAACACTTAAACACTGAGAGTGGAGAGCACATGATTTTTCAGTGTGGAAATTAGAGATCTAGGCCTCTTTTTATAGCCTATTATGTGCATGTTCATGAACACTCATATCCTATCCGATTAGTGGCGAAGATCTCCTGAATTGGTGCATGTTTCTTTGGACACACCCAATCAGTTCGAGGACTTCATTGTCGTTTGGTTGCCGTGCAAATGATGTGCATACATCTGCTTGCACATATGACATGTGTAATTAAAATTGCATTTGTTTAGGTGAAATTTTATTTGCATAGTTTTATGTGCAAAAGCTATACAAATTAAGCAAGTGTGTATCTATTTACATACAGCACGTCCTATTAACCAAATAGTCTGAGACTGTTTGCACATGTGTTTTCAGAATCACAGGCTATAAACACAGGAACCAAATTAATTGACAAAATTAGTACGCCTCTAAAAACGCCCAAAAGATCGGAAGCATCCAATCGATCGTCATATGTTGGACTAACTTTATGAGCTTCTCATCACATGTGCTAGTTAAAGGAAAAAATAGATGAAAGACAAACTTTAAAAGACACAAATGCCAAAATAAGCCTAAAAGACTAGAAACTCCATTTTGTTTAGAAAATGATCAACAAGAAATATAATATACATGTGCATTGTCTTATTGGTTGTGGTCCCACTAATTGTGAAAAACATAGGTTCATTCTTTGTGTTAGAAGTGGGACCGACCTATTATAACCATAAAGTGATAAACGGTGAAGGTCTGAACCAACACATGATGGTGACCTAACTCTGAAAAACCTTGTCTCCTCTTAGTTGAAGGCACCAAGCCAGACTTATAATAGATTAAACCATTATAAATATTTATTTATATAACTTTATGAAACTATCTTATCTATATGATCAAACTCGAGATTTTATGAATTAGGGAATTATCAGATATTGGGTTAAACAAAGATATATCCCTCGCGAAATAGGGGTGGGGAGAATTTTCGTGAATGTATAAATATCACATGGAAGGAATTTCATTCTATGTTTGTAACCCTACTATAGGTCTATAATTGGTGGTGTTCTACCATGATATTACATTCTCAAGTTGCTAATGGTTCAAATCATAATTCAGAACTTTTTTTCATTAAATGTGAATTATGGAATGTTTGGGTACGCATCGGATCCGGGATTATGGGAGCCCAGAATCCCTAAAAAACACGAAGAATCTGTTTGGATACTATTAATGTATAGAGATGGATTGGGTTCTATGTATAGTTGGATCAGGTTGTAGATGTATTGATGTACATATATATTGGGCTTGTCCCTAAACGAAGGATGGATTCCACTCTCTGTTGAGGGACAAGCCCAATATATATGTACATCAATATATCTACAACCCGACCCAATTGTACATAGAACCCGACCCATCTCTATATATTAACAGATACAATCGGATTCCTAAAGACGTTTCTTCAAAGAGCCCAAAAAGTGCTCCTGTGAGCCATCTTCCTATTACCTGAAATCAATACTCTAGGCTCCAGAGTCCCTTTTTGGGATTCTAGGATTCTGGGCTTAAAAAATCCTTGAACCAAAATCCTATCCAAACTAGGCCTTAGCTTCCACTAAATATCCTTAAATTACATTCAATATTCTATGTTTTTTGGAATGTATTAGGAAACTAATCATAATTAGCAAGAGCCATTAATCATAATAAGCAAGAGCCACTTCACCTTAATCTTTGAGTTTATGGTTCATGTTATAGGCAATTATACTTCTTTAGTGTTCTGGGCATAAGTTATCGATAATGATAGGGGGGGCCTCGCACCCTTGTCCTCGCATCAAATTTGATCTCACACCGACAATGGGTTTCATCTCACATATGGACCCAATTCCCTTGGGGACTAGATAAAGTAAGGGCCTGTTTGGTTCCTATGTTTTTAGCTTGCGAGTTTGAAAACACGTGCAAACCGTTTAAGATTGTTTGGTTAATGTGATGTGATGTGTGTAAATAGATGCACAGTTGCTTAATTTGTACATCTTTTGCATGTAAAATTGTACAAATAAAATTTCATCTAAACATATGAAATTTTAATTGCACATGTCACATGTGCAACGACATCATTTGCATAGCAACCAAACAACCCCAAGTGCAGTGCACGCTTAAACCTCTCTCTCTCTCTCTCTCTCTCTCTCTCTCTCTCTCTCTCAAGTGAGAATAAGAGCTCATCACCTTCTTCATATCCACTCACATTGCAATTGCATCAATTAGCTAATCAAGGACAAAAGGCTATGTAATTTAAGGAAACGGCATTGAATAACTTGGCACCTCTACAAGGATATAACAAACAGCCCAAGAGAGCAACATCTGCAGGCTTTGAACTGTCTTCCACCGGTTTTGGTTGAGGCTTGGGAGCCCGCGAAGAGCCGTCCTGACCATTGAGTTTCGATGTTGATGCTGATTTTGTGCTCAGAACCAGCATCAAGCCTGCGGAGCAACATCCGATCTTTGATCACCGTCAGCAGTCGCCTGGACCTGGGCAGCGTACTGCAGGTTCCAGAGCACATCTTCTATCGAAGGGCGGGTGGATGGTTCCGATGACAAGCATTTGTTTGTTATGGAGATCACGATGCACAGAGATTCTTGCGCGGATGTATTGAGAACAGTTGGATCGAGCAAGCGCTTTCGCTCCTCATGGCTGCTGAATGACCTAGCCTATGAAACAAGAACATTTCTGGGATCAAAATACTTGAATTCAGATATATCAAGAAAAAAAGGGCAGAAGATCCCTTGCACACTATTTAATTAGAATCTGAGAGATCAAGTATCATTCAAACGGAAATTGTTACCCCCAATTAGTCCGGGCGTTTGAAATTTGATCTATAGAAGAGCAATTTCAATTGCAGTTTGAGTTCAGACGACACCTTGCACTTAAATTATAAGAAAACTTTTCTAGGCTAAGGAACAGATGAGCACAACTTATTTTAAGAAGGCTCCATGAAAGATTCACAAGAATTTTCCGACCAACTATTTACCTTGTTAGTGAAGTATATCGTGGTATATATAGTATTCCCCCTTTTATTCCTTCATGGAGTATTCTCACGTGGTGACCACACTTATATAAATGCATATACTTGGCACTAAGGCTCTAAGGCCGCGTTTGATAGAAGGAAAGATTCACTAAAGACGGGGAAAGTAACGGGATTCCCTTCATGTGAGCACTATTTTGAGTGTTTGGTAGCCGGGAAAGTTTAATTAAGGAATGGGACAGCAAATCCAATCTTGTACAGAGACAAGGCAATCGGTGGGAAAGTGACAGGCAACACATTCCTCTCTTCACCGAGAGGAATCCTATTCCCTGGCTTAGCATTTCCTATCCCCTTAGTTAAAAACTTTTTGCTACTAAACGAGGCCTAAGTTATTTGTCCCAACACCCAAGTGGCATCACATCAGAAGTAGAGCACTTCTCGCCGGGTAACTTCTTGAGGATGTCTTGATCCGCAATCATCTCCACTTTCGCCAGGTTTACACCTATTGGGTTTGGCAGCCCATGAGTTCGGTCCAATTTTGGCGAGGTCTGTTAGGATTGCCTGACGCACAAACAAGGTAACCGGTTGCTTGGAGTGCAAGCCAAGCAACCGGTTGGCCTCTATAAATAGAGGAGAGTGTCCACGATCTGCAGTGGGCGACACACAGAGAGCCGAAGGAAACCCTAAAGGCATCATCACCGAGGGAGGAGCTGCCGAAAAGCACAAGAGCCTGGGGGGAAGCGCGAGAGTGACTTCCCCGGGGGGGGTGCCATGGAGCGACAACGATCGGTGGAGACGATGTCCCGGGGAGGTGCAGGCATAGCACTTCCCCCTAGTATTCCTTGGAGGCCAGCGTGGACGATCGACAGAGCTCGAGGCGAAATCCAACTCGAAGCCGAGCTGGACAGTCGGGCACCCGGGCAAAGTGGTCGCATCCGAGGCAGGACTTTTGGAGGCAAGGCAAGTGGTCAACGTCTTAACTTGATAAGAACTTTCACAAAGAATCATGAGCTTCGCAGCTTGTCTAACTCTTCAAAACACTACAAGCAGAAGAAACTCCTTCAAGCTATGTTCTCTGCAGAAAAATGGGCTTTAAGTTCTTGGGCAAAGAAACCTGAAGGCATTAAAGTAATGTTTGATCCCAACTTTTGATCTCATGTTGCATTTTGCATCAAGAGCACAATCCCTCTTGTGAATGTTTTGAGAGAGGTTGATTCGGAAGAGAGACCGACTATGGAATACATCTATGAGTTGATGGATTTGGCAAAAGAGAAGATTGCTTTTAATTGTGTTGGGAATGTGAAGAAGTATGGAAAAATTTGGAAGAAGATAAATGCTAGATGGACTCCACAACTTCATAAACCATTGCATGCTGCTGGATAATATCTAAACCATCAACTACGTTATAAAGAGAGCTTCTCTAATGTTGGTTAGAATATATCAAAAACGAGTATGAATATTTGTCAACCATGTATATAGGCCTAATATGTCCATAATAATTCTTGTATACTATTATTATTAATATTTATATTTTTAAAAAATTAAAAAATCAAAGGGGGGGGGCTTACACCCCACCCCACAGTTGGCAAAACGTCTCGTCTTATGCCCCCACCTATGAAAACACTGGCTAGATCCCCACAAACAAGGAGGCCAATCATCATGTTTTTATTTTGTTTCTGATTTGGGCTTTAAATTAGGCCTTGGATCTCTTCCAGATTCCAGAGAAGGAGATTAAAATAAGAGATATGCAATAAGAGTAAATTACAATAGGAGAAAATTTTCTCACCTTTTGAGTGTCTTTCAAATACAAAGGAACACAAGTCAGCTAGTGGTGTATAATAGAAATCATGTATAAATTATAAAGGTATTAGAGCTAGCCCGTCTCCTGCTTCTGCTCCCGCTCTGGGTGCTCCCTACCGGTCATGTCTTGCCACGCGTGCTCCGCGTGGGAGGATCATTGCCACGCATACTCCGCGTGAGGGGGAGTGTTAACGGATAGTCCCACATCGGTGAGGGAGGCACCCATCACCCGCTTTATATACCCTCTGTGGACCTCCCCTTACAACCCAAGTTTTGGGGTGAGAGTATCTAACATGGTATCAAAGCTTTAGGGTTTTTCCCGCTGCAACGACGGCAACCCCTCACCCGGTTCCTCCGATCACCTTCACCGGCAGCCGCACCCGCACCGGCAACCCCTCTGGTAGCTCCTCCAGCCCTCGGTCAGCTCCTCCAGTAGCCCCTCCCGCACCGGCAGCCCCTTTAGCACCCGATTCCCCCCTCCGGCAGCCCCTCTATCCCCCTCCCGCACCTAATCCCCCCCTCCGGCAGCCCCTCCACTACCGGATTCCCCTCTCCAGCAGCCCCTCCAGCCACCGCAACCACCCGATCCCACCCTCACCCGCACCAGCAACCCCTCCGGCCCCCTCCAGACACCCGCTCCTCTCCCTACCGGCCGACCCCCTTTCCGATTCCTCTCTCCCTCAGCCCCCGCATCCACTAGATCCCCCCTTCCAGCCACCCGATCCCCTCTCACCGTCCAACCCCTTTCCCGATCTCCTTCACCCGCAGCCATGGTTTAAAATCACCATATCGGTCGGCTCCGAACCGGTATGTACTAGCCAGTACGTACTGGTACCGGCCAATACCGATTGAGAAAAATAAACCAAAAAAAAAAAATTTAACCTGTCCATATCGGTCATACCGACCTGAACCGACCGATACAGACTGGTACCGACCGGTATGGGCCAGATATCGGGATCGGATGTTGTACCGGTCTCGAACCGGAAAAAAATCGGTACATACCGGTATCGGCCGAAATTTCAAACCCTGCCCGCAGCCCCTTTTCCAACCCCCTTACCCCCTTTCCGACTCCTCTGCTTAGTCGGTTCCCTATCGTCTCTCGTCGAGGGTTTCTGAGGGCACTTCTACACCTGCCTCCATGTCTTCTCACTTTTGCGCAATGATAGCATCTCCTAACACTATGGCATTCCATTATGCTCCTCCACTCCGCTTTGAGGGTGTTCTCTGGCCGAGTTCCTCCGCCGAGACAGTCAGTCGTGGACGTGGTTAAACTCTCCTCCGCCATGGTGTCGGCATTGCTGCTGCTATCGATCCAGCTACTCCGGCGCTTCCCGCCACCACTACTGTTCCGCCCCAATCTGACTCCAATCGTCTTCAGCGACTTGAGGAACTACTTTTCCAGCATCTCGCCTCTACCAGCTCCTCAATAGCTCACGGCCTGTCTGTCACTCCTGGTACTACTGCTCCATGGATCTTCGACTCAGGTGCCTCCTGCTACCTCATCAGTGATTCTACCGTGCTCACCAACTGTACCACTGCTCTCATCCACCTGGTTTGGACTGCTGATGGAGTTCTTGTCCCTATTTCGCAGTGTGGATCTATCACCTCTGCTTCCGATCCCATTGGTCACCTAACTTGCCTCGTGTTCACCATGCTCCCCTCTTAAACATTAATTAAATATCTGTCAGTTCTCTTTGTGACTCGGGCCTGACCATTACCTTTACTTCTTCTTGTTCTGTGCAGGATCCGAGGACGGGTCAGAGAGTCGGGCTGGGTCGTAGAGCAAGGAGACTCTATCAGTTGGATCACCTTCAGATTCCCACTTCTACTCCTCCATTCAGTCCACTTTGTCTGTCACCTCTGATGCCGACTTGTGGCACAGAAGGTTAGGTCACATATCCAGCGATCGACTCCAAAGCGTTTTTCGCTCTGGCGTTTTAGGTCGAGTGTCGTTCTCCCTCCTGTCTGTCTGCACTGGTTGTCGATTGGCAAAGCACCTAGCTCTTCCTTTCTCTACTAGTGTTTCTCGATCTAACGCCCCTTTTGATCTAGTACATTTTGACGTGTGGGGTCCTGCTCTAATTGCTTTTTTTACTGATTTTATGTATTATGTGAGCTTTATAGATGATTACTCCCGCTGTACTTGGGCCTATCTAATGCGTCGCCGCTCAGAGATTTCTCATATCTATAGGACCTTCACTATTATGCTCCACACCCAGTTTGATCAGCACATTAAGACCTTTCGGTCTGATTATGCCCAGGAGTACCTCTCCTCTGAGATGCATAAAATCCTTCAGACTCACGGCCTCTTCACCAACAGTCGTGTCCCCACACCCATGAACAGAATGGAGTCGCCGAGCGCAAGCATCGCTATATCCTCGAGACAGCATTAGCACTACTTCTATCTGTTTCTGTTCCACATTCCTACTGGACCGAAACTGTTCTGACCGCCGTTCACCTTATCAACATCACTCCGTCCTCCACCCTCTCTGGCGTTACCCCTTATGAGCGACTTTACTCCAAATCTCATGACTACATCCTTCTTCGTATCTTTGGATGCACGTGTTTCGTCCTCCTTCCTTCCCATGAGCGTACCAAACTCTCTGCTAGGTCTGTTAGGTGTGTCCACTTGGGGCTCAGTCGGGAGCACAAGAGCTATCGATGCTACGTCTCCTTTGTTGAGGATGTCCCGTACTTTTCCACTGAGTCCTGGGATCTTCCCTTACCGCCTGTGTCACCCTCTACGCCTCCACCACCTCTCACCATCCCCTTTCTACCTCCATACCCTACTCCCACACCCACGGTTGTACCTTCCCCGATTGAGCCTCCCTTACTATCGTCGGGACCCTCCTCGACTCCACCTCCTCCACCTCCCCCACCCTCATCTACTATGCCCCCTCTACCTCCTCCACCTTCACCACCCCCACCTGTCACTCGTGTCTACGTTCGCCGGTCCAAAGTTACTCCCACCGAGCATATCCCCACAAATACTCCTTTGCCTACAGCTGCTCCCTCCTCTCCGGTCGCAGATCCTGGCCCTGTTCGGCGATACCCTGCGCGCAAATATCACCCTCCTGACAGATGACTACTCTCCTGACAGGTTTGGCTACTCTGTTTTTACCTTTGCCACTCTAGACATCTCTGGACACTCTGCTATTGCTTCCTACTCTCCGTCTTACTAGGCATTTCTCACTGCTCTTCATACCCACTGGGAGCTCCAGTCGTACCATAAGGCAGTTTTGCACCCAGAATGACGACATGCCATGACAGCAGAACTTGAGGCTTTCAGCGGACTCAGACTTGGGACTTGATTCCTTGTCCCACAGGTTTAGTGCCTGTCAGCTGCAAATGGATCTTCAAAGTCAAGACTCGACCTGATGGTTCCATTGAGCGGCACAAGGCTCGCCTTGCTGCTCGTGGCTTCTCCCAGGAGTATGGGATTGACTACGAGGAGACATTTGCTCTAGTCGCTCGGATGACCACCGTTAGCACCCTCTTAGCTGTGGCAGCAGCTCGAGGGTGGCCACTTCATCAGATGGACGTCACTAATGCCTTTCTCCACAGTGGCCTCTCAGAGGAGGTGTACATGGCTCCTCCGTCGGGCGTCTCTGCTCCTTCTGGCTATGTTTGTCGTCTGCGCCAGGCCATCTATGGGCTCAAGCAGGCCCCTCGTGCTTGGTTTGAGCGATTCTGCAATAGTGCAATACAGTTCTTACAACTGAATTTGTAGAGCGACACTTCGACTATGCACTGTTCACCCGCTCCTCCAATCAAGGTATTGCTGTTTTGCTTTTGTATGTGGATGATATGATCATCATCGGGCACAACAGTGCCACCATAGCGTCACCTCCAGAGTTAGTTCAAGATGAAGGATATGGGCTCTCTTCGCTACTTTCTTAGCCTTGAGATTACCCGGTCAGTTCGTGGATTATTGATCTCCCAACAAAAGTACAATTTCGACATTTTTGCCGATGTTGCTCTCACTGACTCTCGCACTACTGATACACCGATGGAGCTCAACTTGAAGCTCCTTTCTACAGATGGTGAGCCTCTTCAGGATGTCTTCCGATACCAGCGGTTGGTTGGGATGCTAATTGATCTCACCATGACTAGACCGAACATTTCTCATGTTGTTGGCATTGTTAGCCAGTTCGTTCAGGCTCCTCACTCTGTTCACTATGCAGCGGTCTTTCGGATCATCCGTTATCTCTGGGGCACCATCATCCGTTCACTGCTTTTCCTCTCCACCTCTCCGCTGATGCTGCGTGCTTACTCCGATGCAGATCGGGCAGGAGATGTTGCTACTCGTTGGTCTACTACTGGTTACTGTGTGTTCCTTGGTGACTCTCATTTCTTGGCATTATAAGTGTTAGGAGATAACGGCTAGGGTTTGAAGAGAATGGAATGAATCTCATTGAGGGACTGAAGCCCAATATATATGTACATGTATATACACACAACCCGACCCGATTGTACATATAACCCGACCCATCTCTATACATTAACACTCCCCCTCAAACTCAAGGTAGATCATGGACCGAGAGTTTGCCGATAAAATGCCGGAAGCGAGCAATCGTAAGGGGTTTTGTCAAAAAATCAGCAGTCTGCTCCGATGATGGAATGAATAACAAGGAGATGGTGTGGTCTAGAAACTCCTGGCGAATATAGTGACAATCAACCTCAATATGTTTTGTCCGCTCATGGAAGACCGGGTTGCTAGCAATCTGAATAGCACTCCGGTTGTCGCAGAAGAGAGGCGTCGGCCCGGATATCACAACTCCCAGGTCGAGTAGAAGGCGGCGAAGCCAGACAATCTCTGCGGTGGTAGAAGCCATAGTCTTGTATTCGGCTTCGGTGCTGGAGCGAGCAACAGACTCCTGTTTGTTTGCTCCGCCAAAAAATGAGAGAATCACCAAGGAACACACAGTATCCGGTAGTAGAACGGCGAGTGGCTACATCTCCTGCCCAATCTGCATCGGAGTAGGCACGCAACACCAACGGAGAGGTGGAGGAAAAAAGTAGTGAGCAGATGATGGTGCCTCGGAGGTAGCGGATAATCCGAAGGAGTGCTGCAAAGTGAACCGAACGAGGAGCCTGAACGAACTGACTGACAATGCCAACAGCATGGGCAATGTCTGGCCGAGTCATAGTGAGGTAGACGAGCATCCCAACTAGCCTCTGGTAGCGGGAGACATCCTGGAGTGGCTCACCATCTGTAGAAAGAAGCTTCAAATTGAGCTCCATGGGTGTGTTAGCAGTGCGAGAGTCAGTAAGAGCAGCATCAGCAAAGATGTCGGAGATATACTTTTGCTGGGAGACCAACAGACCACGAGCTGACCGGGCAATCTCGAGGCCCAAAAAGTAGCGAAGAGAGCCCAGATCTTTCATCTCAAACTGACTCTGGAGGTGGTGCTGAAGGGACGCTATAGTGGCACTGTCATCCCCGGTGATGATCATATCATCCACATAGAGAAGAAGAACTGCAATACCCTGACTGGAGGAGCGAGTGAACAGGGCATAGTCAGAGTGGCGCTCAACAAACCCGGCGGCCAGGACTGCACTGCGGAATCGTTCAAACCAGGCACGAGGGGTCTGCTTGAGCCCATAGATGGCTCGGCGCAAACGACAGACGTGACCTGAAGGAGCAGGGACGCCCGATGGAGGAGCCATGTATACCTCCTCTGAGAGATCACCGTGGAGAAATGCGTTGGTCACATTCATCTGATGTAGAGGCCACCCTCGAGCAGCTGCCATAGCTAAGAGGGTGCGAACAGTAGTCATCCGAGCCACTGGAGCAAACGTCGTCTCGTAGTCAATCCCATACTCCTGGGAGAAACCACGAGCAACAAGCCGCGCCTTATGCCGCTCAATGGACCCATTAGGTCGAGTCTTGATCTTGAAGATCCATTTACAACTAACAGGAACAACGCCCAGTGTTTAAAAAGGCGTTTGAGGCTTACGCCTCGAGGCCCGCCTCGAAGTGAGGCGGTCCTGTGTTGCCTCGAGGCGCACGCCTCAGCAGCCACATATAAAAAACCTACACCTCTGCATCAAGTGGTGTATTACTTTGTCCGAGGAGCGCCTCAAGGCATTCGAGATGTAAGTCTCGTGCTTCAGGCGTGAAACATAGGGCGGGGAGGAGTTAAAACCAATGTCTGGTGTGGAAGGGGCACAAAGGGTTTGATATGTACATCGCCCCCATGGGCCCTTTTTCACCCATTGAAACCTCCTAAACCATTTTAGATCTTTTTAGGCTTTGAAACCCCTTTACCTCCAAAAACCCAAAATCAAGATTTAGTGCTCATTTCTTTTCCGATTTTAATTCCGAAGTTGTATTCTTCTTCTTTGTGGATTGTCTACCAACTACAAGTGAGAGATCAAGATTTGTTTCAAGTTTAAAGGTATAGATCATGATCTTGCTTCTTCTACTAGTTCTTTCTATGATTTTTTCTTTGTATTTTATCATTTCATGTATTTGTATCATTGTTTTTTTTTTTTTTAATCTTGACAATATTAGTCCTATATTCGTATTTTATTGTTTGTTATTACTTGTTAGTTGCTACTTTAATTATTATCTTGAATATTAAAGAATTAAGCGTGTTTGAGCAATTTGACTTTTTATTTTGTTAGATTGCTCGAGGAGTGCTCAATCGTGTCATATAAGATATTTTCTAATACATTGTGATTTATTATGCATATCTAGTTCAATTATTATTACACATTTAATAATAGTATTTATTCTGAAGTTTTCCTTCTTTAATTTTTTTTTTACCAAAACGCCTCAAAAAAATTTGAGGCTTACGCCTCGCCTCTCTAAAGGAAAAACGCCTCGGTACGCCTTTTGCCTTTTTAAACATTGACAACGCCAGTGGGACAAGGAACCAAATCCCACATCTGAGTCCGCTGAAAGGCCTCAAGTTCGACTGTCATGGCATGTCGCCACTTTGGGTGTACAACTGCCTCACGATATGACTGGGGCTCCCGGTGGGTGTGAAGAGCTGTAAAAAAGGCCTGATAGGACGGAGAGTAGGAGGCAACAACAGACTGTCCAGAAGTGTCAGGAGAAACAGGAGTAAACACAGAGTAACCAAACCTGTCAGGGGAATAGTCATATCTGTCAGGAAAGTGATGTTTGCGAGAAAGGTAGCGCCGAACAGGATCAGGATCCACGGCCGGAGAGGTGGGAGCAGCTGCAGGCAAAGTAGTACCAGTGGAGACAGTCTCGGTGGGAGGAACTGTGGAGCGACGAACGTAGACACGTGTGATAGGTGGTGGTGGTGGAGGTGACGGGGGAGAGAGAGGTGGCGGGGGAGGTGGTGGAGACGAGGGAGGTGGAGGTGAAGGTGGAGGTGATGGAGACAGGGAAGGCGAGGAAGGTAGAGGAGGCTCAACAAGGAATGTGGGCATGGGAGCAGGATACGAAGGTAGGAAGGGGATGGTGAGAGAGGGTGACGGCGTAGAAGATGACGTAGGTGGTGAGGGAAGATCCCGGGACTCAGTGGAAAAGTATGGGACATCCTCTACAAAGGAGACGTGACGAGAGACACGGATCCGGCGAACCAAGGGATCATAGCATCGATATCCCTTGTGCTCCCGACTGAGTCCTAAGTGAACACACCTAACAGACCTAGCAGAGAGTTTGGTGCGCTCATGGGGAGGGAGAAGGATGAAACACGTGCATGCAAATGTACGAAGAAGAGAGTAGTCAGGAGATGTGGAGTAAAGCCGCTCGTACGGGGAAACACCAGAGATGGAGGAGGACGAAATGATGTTGATGAGGTGAACAGCGATCAAGACAGCTTCAGCCCAGTAGGAATGTGGAACAGAAGCAGACAAAAGTAGAGCTCGTGCTGTCTCAAGGACATGGCGATGTTTGCGCTCAGCGACTCCGTTTTGTTCATGGGTGTGGGGACACGACTGTTGGTGAAGAGTGCCGTGGGTCTGAAGGATCTCACGCATCTCAGAGGAAAGATACTCCTGGGCACAATCAGACCAAAAAGTCTTAATGCGCCGACCAAACTGGGTGTGAAGCATAGTAGTGAAGGTCCTATAAATATGAGGAATCTCGGAGCGGCGACGCATGAGATAGACCCAGGTGCAGCGGGAGTAATCATCTATGAAGCTCACATAATACAAAAAACCAGTAAAAGAGGCAACTAGAGCAGGACCCCACACGTCAGAGTACACGAGATCAAAAGGGACGCTGGAACGGAAAACACTAGTAGAAAAAGGAAGAGCAAGGTGCTTTGCTAATCGACACCCAGTGCAGACAGAAAGAGGGGAGGACACCCGACCCAAAGCGCCAGAGCGAAAAACGTTTTGGAGTCGATCACTGGATATGTGACCTAACCTTCTGTGCCACAAATCAGCATCAGAGGTAACAGACAGAGCTGACGGAGTGAAAGTGGGAACATGAAAGTGATCCAACTGATAGAGTCCCCCTGCTTTACGACCCAGCCCAACTCTCTGACCCGTCCGCGGATCCTGCACAAAACAAGAACAAGAAGTAAATGTAACGATCAGGCCCGAGTCACAAAGAGAACTAACAGATATTAAGTTAATGTTTAAGCGGGGAGCAAGATGTACACAAGGTAAGGTTAAGTGACCAGTGGGATCGGAGGCAGGGGTGATGGATCCACACTGCGAAATGGGTACACGAGTCCCGTCAGCAGTGTGGATCCCCAGATGAGTGGGAGCAAGGCTACAGTCCGTGAGTACAGAAGGATCGGAGGTAAGGTGGCAGGAGGCACCCGAGTCGAAGATCCATGGAGCTGTAGTACCCGGAGTGGCACAAAGACTGTGATCTGTCGAAGAGCTGGTGGAGGCGAGGTATCGAAACAGTAACTCCTCAAAGCGCTGGAGGCGGTCGGAGTAAGACCGAGACTGAGCAGAAATACCCGGAGTGGCAGAGAGACTGTGATCTGTTGAAGAGCCGGTGGAGACGAGGTATCGAAACAGTAACTCCTCAAAGCACTGGAGGCGGTTGGAGTAAGACCGAGACAGAGCAGGAGTGGTGGCAGTCGGTGCTGGAGTAGGGCGATCAGCGGCAACAGCAGTCCCGCCATCATGGCGGAGGGGACCCTGACGACGTCCACAGTTGACTGACGTGGTGGAGGGATGTGGCCCGAGAATACCATCAAAACAAGGAGACGGAGGGACTCGACGATCAGCTACTGTGTGCAGGCAGTATGAGAGCCGAGAGATGCTGTATGAACCCATACCCCTGAAGTCCGGGGACGAGCCGACACAAGGGAGGTCCCGGGCAGTCTGGTATAGAGGAGACGGACCGGAGAATGAGGGCCAGGGGAGGAGCGGTGGGGTGATAGGGGGCAGCAGGGGGTGCAGGAGGGGGGCGATGTGGGGCTGTAGGAGGTGCAGAAGGGGGGCGGCGGGGCATCAGGGGGTGCAGGAGGGGCAGACGGGTGCTTCAGGGTATGGCGGGGGGGTCGGAGGGGCTGCAGGGGGGTTCTGTTGGAAGAGGAGGGGCGCGGGGTGCTGCAGGAGGTGCAGAAGAGGGGCGACGGGGCTTCAGGAGGTGCAGGAGAGGAGGGACGGTGGTTGCTGGAGGTGCAGGAGGGGGCAGTGGGGCTGCAGGAAGTGGCGGCAGGGGCTTCCGGAGTGCTGGAGGGGCTACCGGAGGGGGAAATCAGGTGTAGGAGGGTGCTGGAGGGGCTGCCGGATGGGGAATCGGGTGCAGGAGGGGCTGCCGGTGCGGGTGAGAAGGGAATCGGGTGCAGGAGGGGCTGCCGGAGTGCTGAAGGGGCATGCCGGAGGGGGGAATCGGGTGCTGGAGGGGCGGCGAGGGCTGCAGGAGAGGGCGACGGGGGCTTCCGGAGTGCTGGAGGGGCTGCCGGAGGGGGGAATCGGGTGCAGGAGGCTGCCGGAGAGGGGAATCGGGTGCAGGAGGGGGCTGCCGGAGTGCTGGAGGGACTGCCGGAGGGGGGAATCGGGTGTAGGAGGGTGCTGGATGGGCTGCCGGAGGAGTCAGCACGGAGAAACCCTAGAGCTCTGATACCATGTTAGGAGATGACGGCTAGGATTTGGAGAGAATGGAATGAATCTCATTGAGGGACTGAAGCCCAATATATATGTACATGTATACACACACAACCCGACCCGACTGTACATATAACCCGACCCATCTCTATACATTAACAGTAAGAAACATGATTTTGTCGTTCGCTTCAGCATCGAAGCTGAATACAGGGCTATGGCTTCCACCACCGCAGAGATTGTCTGGCTACGCCGCCTCCTTCTCTACTTGGGCGTTGTGATCTCCGAGCCTACTCCTCTCTTTTGTGACAACCGGTGTGCTATTTAGATTGCTAGCAACACAGGCTTTCATGAGCACACCAAGCATATTGAGGTTGACTATCACTATGTTCGTCAGGAGTTTCTCGCCCACACCATTTCCTTACCGTTCATTCACTCGATAGAGCAGACTGCTGACTTTCTCACGAAGCCTCTCACTATTGTTCGCTTCCGGCATTTTATCAGGAAACTCTCGGTTCATGATCCACCATGAGTTTGAGAGGGAGTATTAATGTATAGATGGTAGATGGGTCGGGTTCTATGTATAGTCGGGTCGGGTTATATGTTGTATATATATATTGGGCTTAGTCCCTCAATGAAAACAATTCCATTCTCTCCAACCCTAGCCGTCATCTCCCAACAATATTCATTCTTAATGATGTAAAGAGAAATGGTTAGTTATCTAGTAAATTAATAAAGCATAACTAACCTCCAAAATGAAGGCTTCTTACATCATAAGAAAGCATATTCTTTCCTTCACATCTTGAGTGGAATTGACTAATATAAATGAGTGCAGCTCTAAAAATATGGCATTTAATAAATAATTAATATTGATTCGCTATTCGTAACAACCCTTATCCATGACTTTAAATCTAATGAATATTAGATAATGGCTAAATGTCAAAATTCTGGGATATATATGAGGAAGCTAGCCATTCCGTGTTTCTAATCTATATGAAATCATTTTCCCAAATAAGTAAATCAAAACATTTTTTCAATTTGCTTATAGAAATTTACGTTTCATGAATCTCAATGCAAAGGAAGCTCCAAATGGTTAAATTACAGTGAGTAGCATCTTTTTGTGCATACCAGTTCGTTAAGGCAAAATGTTTCCCCTATTTCAGATGATAATGGCCCGATTAGTGCTTCAAGTAGGATTACACCAAAGGAATATATATCATCCTCTAACTTTACCATCTCCCTGCAAAGATGGATGCAAAAGTTAAATTTCAGTGAACCTGTATCACCTGTAGTAAAACCAAGAAAAGGTAATCCCAGATAATGTTTCATCTTTTTGAGGAGTCTAGCTTATGCAATTATGTATAAGCATTTTATCTAATGTTTGGATAAATGATGAGCAAATTAGAAGAAAAGATATGGATTTTGTTTTCCTGATAATTCATGGACAGCTAATTTAAAGTCACTACACAGGCTTCTCAAGCTTGTTTAGTAAACGGTTTATAATCTGACTTTGAAAAAGCCAAAAGGTTTGCATAACTCATCTTAGGGCATAAGGGGCAATATAGGTATCCAACAGGGGTGTTGTTACCATGATTGAGAATGCCACACATACAAAATAAGGAAATTACAAAAATGAGAAAATACATTAACATCCCCCTAAAACTCAAGGTGATTTATACACAAGGAGATTGTAGAGGAAATGGGAGCAAGGATGCAAGAGTGCAAGGGGCAGGCACGCATGAATGCACCGGTCCGACTTGAGAATAGGCCAACTTGCAACCAGGCCTATACTCGTGGAAGCCGTGTAGTGCTCGAGGAAGGTGTGCTGCTGAGGAAAGCGTGCAGCTTTATTAAGGTGGACAATTCAAGGAAGGTGTGAAACTCAAGAAAGCTGTGTATGTGCATAGTTGAGGAGGGGCGTAGAATAAACATGAGCACAGGTCATGCAAGACATTTTTGTGACGACCAAGATCCAATAGGCCAATAGCCAAGAGCCAAGACTCCTGAGGCGGGAATGCCAAGATGGATGAGGTGAGGTGAGGTGTACAAGGCCATGAATTAGCCCCACATCGCCTGGAGAGAAGGAGATCCTGAGCTACTTATATAATTTTCCCTCCCAAACATAGAAGGCGCGTTTTAAAACCGTGCGTCGCTACAAATTTCGTAAGAACTCCGTACAAGGCCATGAGTTAGCCCCACATCGCCTGGAGAGAAAGAGATCCTGAGCTACTTATATAATTTTCCCTCCCAAACATAGAAGACGCGTTTTAAAACCGTGCGTCGCTACGGATTTCGTAAGAACTCCGTAGTTAAGCGTGCTCGGGCGAGAGTAGTACTAGGATGGGTGTATGCGCAGAAAAGGTACGGGCCGTCTTTATTGCACAAAACGAGATTACAAGTGTGGCCGGGACCCGGGTGGCTCGGGTGTGGCGAGTCCGGGTTGCGGCGAGTGTTGATCAGGGGATTGTGGGAGAGATCTTCTGGAGGATCCCTTTGATCCGCGTCTCCACGTGGTGTTCGTGCGAGAGCTCTGAAGGGGTTGCCCAGGACAGGGGTTTTTACAAGGTGAGGGTTTTTGAGAGGCTAAGGAATGTCCGCCGTTTCTTTGGTCCCTTCCGTGCTTCGCGCTTCCTCGGCTAGGGGGTCTTCAGCTTTGTTCCTCGGTCTTCGTGTCATCCTCGCTCCTTGCTTGACCTCGACGTCCTTGATCGTCGGTTCGCGGCGTCGATCGTGCTTTTGGCTTTGGCTTTTTGGCTTTTTGGCTTTGGCTTGGCTCCGGCGTGGCTCTGGCTTTTGCTTTGCTTCGGCGCTTGCGCTTGGACGTAGCCGGAAGAGACTTGCGATGCTTTCGTTCTTCCGGACTTCGCGTCGTATCGGCTAGAACGTGCGGTGCTTTTGCTCGTGGTCGGCGTAGTCGCTTGGCTTTGGCACTTGCGTTGCTTTGGCGCGGGCTTTACTGGGGTTTTGCTTTGGCTTCTTGCGTAGGCTTTAGCTTCAGCGTCAACTCGGTCTTCTTCTTCGAACGACGTGGGCTACTTCTCCGGCGCTTCGACGGTTTGGATGTCGGATGGACTTCTCTTCTTCTCCGGGCTTCCTTGGCGTGATCGGAGTCGAAGAATGCTTTCGAAGATAGTGGGGGTAGCACCGATCTCCGTGCGACGGTTGTGGCGTCGGCTTTTGTTGATGAAGACGGCGGGGGTAGCGATGGTCTCCGTGCGACGGTTGTAGCGTCGGCTTTTGTTGATGAAGACGACGGGGGTGGCGACGCTTCAGGCGGTCTGCTCCAGGCTTTCTTCTTCGTGGATGGCGCAGACGTTTGTCGAAGGCGACGGGGTGATGACGCTTCGTTTCTCTTCTCCGGGCTTTGGAGCTTGATCGGAGTAGAGGATTTGTTAGAGCCGACGGGGTAGTGCCGCTCCGAGCTTCTTCTCCGGCCTTTGCTTCTGGCGTCTTCGGAGTCGAAGGGTCTTCTTCTCCGAGCTTTCTTCTTCGTGCACGGAGTCGAAGTCTTGATCTTCGTGTGCAAGGGTCTTTACGTCGCTGAGGACTTTCAATGGACTAAGCCGATCCCGAAGGGACAGGCTTGCCCGTGCCTCGTGAAGCCTTGGGTCGATGAAGGAGCATCTCCTCTTCTGCAGAGCTCCCGCACTTCGTCTTCAATATTCGACCTGGCGACGGTTGTGGCGTCGGCTTCTTCTCCGAGCGTATTCGGCGTAATCAGAGTTGAAGGCTTTGTTGAAGATGACGGGTGTAGCGCCGCTTCGTTCTTCTTCTCCGGGCTTTTGAGCTTGATCGGAGTCGAAGGCTTTGTTGAAGATGACGGGTGTAGCGCCGCTTCGTTCTTCTTCTCCGGGCTTTAGAGATTGATCGGAGTCGAAGGCTTGTTGGAGACGACGGGGTAGTGCCGCTCCGATCTTCTTCTCCGGCCTTTGCTTCTGGCGTCTTCGGAGTCGAAGGGTCTTCTTCTCCGAGCTTTCTTCTTCGTGCACGGAGTCGAAGGCTTGATCTTCTTGTGCAAGGGTCTTCACGTTGATGAGGGCCTTTAATGGACTAAGCCGATCCCGAAGGGACAGGCTTGCCCGTGCCTCGTGAAGCCTTGGGTCGATGAAGAGCGCGTCGCCTCTTCTGCAGAGCTTTCTCGCTTCGTCTTCAATCTTCCACCTCTTGAGCCTTCCCCCACCCCCTCTATTTATAGGCAAAGGGGAGGGGAGAGAGATATGGGAAGTTTTAATTTTAAATCCCTTTAATATCTCCCTTATAATTACCCGGGATTTATTCATCCATTGATGAGGGGAATAACATTTATTTGCTTTCCTTTCCTGGCGGAGCAATTATGGCTGGATTTTGCACACGAAATCGATGGCGACCCGGCTTTTCTTCTTGTCCGTCGGATCGAGGGATCGGCGCAGATCCGCGTGTGAGCAGACGTCATACGCAACCTCCCCCCGCGCATGGTGGTATTTATTTCCTTTTCTTTCTTTTCTTTCCTTTTCTTTTCTTTCCTTTCTTTTCTTTTTCCTTGCAGGGCCGGCCGGCCCCCATGGGGTTCGGGTCCTAGTAGGGGCCGGCCCCATGGGGTTTGGATCCCTAGTAGGGGCCGGCCCCCCTTGAGTGTGGGGTCCGCTCCTCTTTTGCTGGGCGCGAATCGGGTCCGGGCCCGCACTGGTGCGTGCAAGTCGGGTCCGAGTCGAAGCGCGCGTCGGGTTTGCATCCGCGTTGGCACACGTAAGTCGGGTCCGGGTTAGACGAAATTCGTGTGTCTACAAAGGGCGATCACCCTGGGAAGTTCTCGTGCGGGCACGGGCAAAACGGATAATATCTTGTGTGTTTGGAGCGGATGTTACACATTTGGCGCATGTTGGTTGAGGTCCAGCATTGAACAGATAAAGGGTGCACAGTCAGAGGCATAGCTCGCAGAATGCACAAGTGAGTGATGTGCCTAAAGCACAGGGGGCAGATAAATTGAGGCCCAGCACCAAACGAGTGGTGGAGTCATAATTAAGGAGACCGGTGGTGGTAGAGGCCGACAACGAAGTTTGATGGTAGTGGAGGCCAGAGATGAAGGAAGCCCGACAGGACCACGGTGGGCGTTGGAGATGAAGTAAACTTGGCAATGGTGGAGGCCAGAGATAAAAGAGTCTGATGCAATGTTTGAGAACCGGACTGTCCCGGATGATTTGACCGGTTTGGACCGGAACCGTAACAGGTTCCGGTTTAGTCTTTGAATTAACCGATTCAGTTGTAAAATTCTATACAAAATAAATAGACTACAGTCACTACATGCTATTTTTTGAGAAAATCTTGATCATTGGGTTTTGAACATAGGACCTACGGTTAAAAAACCTTTGTACATGACTTGAAAACAAAGGAAGCATACTTTTCATGAAGCATTTAGTAAGTATTTGTTTCAAAAAAACTACTTGTCATGTGGTTTAAACGGTTGAACTAACGGTTTGAACCGGTTTGGATCGGACCGGATGCTTTTTTAGTTCGGTTTCTAGTACAGTTTTTAAAACATTGGTCTGATGGTGTCGAGGCCAAGGATGAAGTGATGGAAGCCCAACAATGGTGGGTGTCGGAGAAGTAGAGGAAGCCAACAGTGATGGAGGGCGATAGTGAAGGAAGCCAATGGTGGCAAGGCTATGGGTGGCGTGGAGGAAGACCAGTGGTGATCGAGGCCAAAAGCGGAGGAAGCCGGCATTGGTGGATGCAATAGATGAAACCCAGAGATGGAGGAAACCAGAGGTTATGAATGCTAGAGGAGGAAACCGGTTGTGGTGGATGCTGGAGATGGAGGCGAACCCTCATCCACAAGATATGGCGTGAGAGATAACAGGGATAGAGGGAAGAGAGAGAGAACAAAAACCCTCTCTCAAACCCTAGCTTTGATACCAAGTGACTTTGAAAAAATACAAGACATGGCGTGAGTGTGGTCAGCATGAGTTAGAATACCATACACACAATAAAGGAAAATACAAAATCGAGAAATTATATCAACATGTAAAAGTAGAGACTCACAATGCTAGGGAATTGCTTTGACTAGATTTTTGACCTTCTGCCCTTGCCTGCAAACCAATAGGGGCATTATGTCTTAAATATATCCATTTTCTGAGATGAAATGCATGTTTAGTTATACTTTAACCTCTTCTAAAGAAGTTGTGAGATGAAGAGAAGTACAGAAACACTAATTGTATTAAACCTCAATACTTACGTCATATCTATAAATTTCTTCAGAAATAATGGACAACCCATAGTCGCTAACTTTTGCTATACAATGCTCATCGAGCAAAATATTATTGGTTCTCAGTCGATTGTTAAAGAAACCAGGAATTATTCCTGTATGTAGAAAGTTCACCGCCTTTCCGATGCCTATCAGAACTGTCAATCTATCTATCCACTTAAGAACACTCTCTGGGCTGCGGTCTGCAGAAAAGAGTGCAGGTAGAAGAACCAAAATAGTTAAGGAGTATACACATAAAGTAACTGCACCCATTGTATAGTTGGGATGATGCTTACTGGAAAGATGAGCACGAAGACTTCCATGAGGTACATATTCATATACAAGAAAGATCCTGCTGACATTGGAATCATTTGGTGCACCATCAATGCAGTGCCCCAAGAGGCAAATCAAATGTGGGTGGCGAAGCTTTGAGAGCAAATCCAACCGAAGCTTTAGGTTTCTAATCGAATAGCTCTTGAACAAT
Source organism: Chamaelirium japonicum (assembly GCA_947650365.1). NCBI lineage: Eukaryota > Viridiplantae > Streptophyta > Magnoliopsida > Liliales > Melanthiaceae > Chamaelirium > Chamaelirium japonicum. The sequence continues at coordinate 22,694,007 of OX393556.1, forward strand.
ACCAAACATCTTATAGCAACTATGGTTCCATTCTCTAACCTTCCTTTGTAGAGCTGAAAAGCAGATGGTTATCAAATGTTTGAACATAAACAGCATAAAACTTGCATCACAGACAGTAACTGGTAAAGAATGTACGAAGGCAAGATTAACAGTTCTCTTTAATGAGTTGTAATTCACAATTCTATGAGAATTCTAGTCCTCTAAGAGTACTTGGCCAAGTTTCATATTTGACTAGTTCTTAGATGAAAGAACGCTTAGAAAGGTAGTTGATTGAATGCCATGTCTGGTTACAGAACATGGCATTCCTTTAAAGTAATTCACATGGCTTAGGTTGAATTTTTCCTAAATGGATGTTATACCTCACCTTTAGGCCTATATATTATTTATGCAAATATTCTCAGTCCAAAGCGTCATACCCAATCCATATTAATCACTTATGAACAGAAGTTCAAGAATCAGACTTCCAAAAAAGGTTGAAAACCTAATATCAAACAAGAAAATGGTAACAATGAAGCAAAATGGTGCTATCTTCACTTCTAGGGAGACAAAGCCCATAGATTAGCCATTACCGAGACTATAAGAATCCCATCCACGGAATGTCGAAGACAATAAACATTGCAAGGATGATATGGAAGGTTGAGAGGAGCTGCAGACTATTTCAGAGTGATCACCATGACAAAGGACATTCTTCACATCCATATAAAATAGGGCCCAACCTCGTATCGCGACATCAACAATAATCAAGGCTCAAATTGTGGTCATTCTAGCTATTGTGGGCCTTGTGGCACTCCTCATAATCGATGTGATAATAGAAATTCAAGAATAACTACACGAGCTCTATGATAATCCACTAAACCACTGAAATGTATCTGTAGATCCACTAGCAAACCAACATGGACTTTTGCAAAAAAAAAAAAAAGAGGAACGAGGTCTCAAGTGTCAGTCCTGTTGACGAATAGGCCCACATCGGTGAGGGAGGCACCCATCATCCGCTTAATATACCCCCTGTGGACCTCCCCTTAAAACCCGGGTTTTGAGGTGTGAGGGTATCTAACATGGTATCAGAGTTGGCCCATCTCCTGCTCATGCTCCTGGTGCTCCCCAACGATCGTGCCTTGTCACGCGTGCTCCGCGTGGGAGGATCCTTGCCACGCGTGCTCCGCGTGAGGGGGAGTGTTGACGAATAGTCCCACATCGGTGAGGGAGGCACCCATCACCCGCTTAATATACCCCTTGTGGACCTCCCCTTACAACCCGGGTTTTGAGGTGTGAGAGTATCTAACAAGTCCATTGAAGAGGAAGAAGCTTCACACCCATGGCAACCTGCCATGATGAATATCCTCACGATAGGACTAAGACTCTTGATGGGTATGGGAAAAAAACGCCACAAAAAATGACTAAAACTACAACAAACAAACTGTCGAGAGCTTTTAGTAGGATTGACAAGAGCATTGACACTGGCTAGGGGGAGGGGATTAGGGGTTAGATAGTGCACGCTAGCGTAGTTAACAAATGAAAAAACAAACTATACCAAAGAGAAGGCAGTTTCGAGCTACTCATAACAAATGGATGAATGACAACCATATGCTCATAGCAGCAGCAAGAAGCAATGAGAAAATCATCCATGTGAGGCTAGACATGCGGCCGAGAAGTTTTGTCAAAAGAGAAATTAGTAGAAGTCTCAAGAGTTAAATTAGAAGTAGAGTTAAGCCCAGAGAATGCATGGGAGCACAAGAATACATATTTACATAACAGGATGCTCTAAAGAAGACAACCCAAAACCTGAAGAAGAACAACTAAAAGAAGGGTAAGGAATAACACATGGATGAAAATAGATACAGTTTCAGCAAGATCAATAAAGGATAAATTCTAGGTAGATAGCGCAGTAAAAATCTCCCCCAAAGAAGTTGGCATTCCCTCGAGAGGCTCAACTTGTAGCGATTATAACCCTCATACTTGAAACCATACCCAAGGGAAAACATGCATAGTGTTATTTTGGATAGAGCCTGGTGACTTGGTTAAAAGATTGGGATCGACGTGTGCTGAAGACCCGAAGGTTTGGGATGGGGGGGGAGGGGCTCCAGCGTCCCATGAGGTTATCTATAGATGGTTAGACATCATGCACTATAATCCTTGTATCGAATTTTATTTTTTGCCTCGTAACATAGTGGAATCAGCCGTGAAGGGAGCACGTAAGCAAATTGCCGAACCTCGTTACGACCCTTGACTCCAGTCTACCATCCCAATTGCTACTTGGACAGTTGGGACCGCCGAGAGGCCTAGCCACCTACAAGGGCTATTGTAGTGTATAAATTAAGCAACCAGATACTCGCCATGTGGCCTCTGAGAAGATCAAAACATGGAAACTCCCCATGAAAACCCTAAGAGTCACATTAAAAAACCATTGAATCCCTTTTAAGGGGGAGGAACCCTACTCGCCAACTCTGGGGCTATTCCTTCTTGATATAAAGAGGGGACAAAGAAAAGAAACGAGAGGGATGCATGTGGTAGGGATGGCAACGGTGCGGTTTAAAACCAAAAACCGCGGTAAACCGCACCGCATGGTGCAATTTTGGTTTGCCAATGTTAGGAGATGACGGCTAGGGTTTGGAGAGGAATAGAATTCATTCCATTGAGGGACTCAAGCCCAATATATGTACATGTATCACTATACAATCCGACCCGACTATACATTAAACCCGACCCATCTATATGTACATTAACACTCCCCCTCAAACTCACGGTGGATCATGAACCGAGAGTTTGCCTAGAAAATGCTGGAAGCGAGCAATCGTCAGGGGCTTCGTCAGAAAATCAGCAGTCTGCTCCGATGAGGAAATGAAAGGCAGGGAGATGGTGTGGTCGATAAACGCCTGGCGAACATAATGACAATCAACTTCAATATGCTTTGTTCGCTCATGGAAGACCGGGTTGCTAGCAATCTGAATAGCACTCCGGTTGTCACAGAAGAGAGGAGTGGGCCCGGATATCACCACTCCTAAGTCGAGCAGAAGACGGCGAAGCCAGACAATCTCGGCGGTGGTGGAAGCCATAGCCCTGTATTCGGCTTCGGCGCTGGAGCGAGCAACAGACTCCTGCTTCTTGCTGCGCCACGAAATCAGTGAATCACCCAGAAACACACAGTATCCTGTAGTCGAGCGACGAGTGGCTGCATCTCCTGCCCAATCTGCATCGGAGTAGGCACGCAGCACCAACGGAGATGTGGAGGGAAACAGTAGTGAACGGGTGATGGTGCCCCGGAGGTAGCGAATAATCCGAAAAACAGCTGCATAGTGTACTGACCGTGGAGCCTGAACAAACTGACTGACAATGCCAACTGCATGGGCAATGTCTGGCCGGGTCATGGTGAGATAGACGAGCATCCCAACCAGCCTCTAGTAGCGGGAGACATCCTGGAGCGGTTCACCGTCTGTAGCGAGAAGCTTCAAATTGAGCTCCATGGGTGTATCAGTAGTGCGCGTGTCCGTAGAGCAGCATCAGCAAGGATGTCGGAGATGTACTTCTGCTGGGAGACCAACAGACCACGAGCTGACCGGGCAATCTCAAGGCCCAAAAAGTAGCGAAGAGATCCCAGATCTTTCATCTCAAACTGACTCTGGAGGTGCCGCTGGAGAGAGGCGATGGTGGCACTGTCATCCCCAGTGATGATCATATCATCCACATAGAGGAGAAGAACTGCAATGCCCTGACCGGAGGAGCGAGTGAACAAGGCATAGTCGGAGTGACGCTCAACAAACCCGGCGGCCAGAACTGCACTGCGAAATCGCTCAAACCAGGCACGAGGGGCCTGCTTGAGCCCATAGATGGCACGGCGCAACCGACACACGTGCCCTGGAGGAACTGAAGTGCCCGGAGGAGGAGCCATGTAGACTTCCTCAAAGAGATCACCGTGGAGAAACGCATTGGTGACATCCATCTGATGGAGAGGCCACCCTCGAGCAGCTGCCACAGCTAAGAGGGTGCGCACAGTAGTCATCCGAGCAACTGGAGCAAACGTCTCCTCGTAGTCAATCCCATACTCCTGGGAGAAGCCGCGAGCAACGAGGCGAGCCTTGTGCCGCTCAATGGATCCGTCAGGTCGAGTCTTGACCTTGAATATCCACTTGCAGCTAACAGGCACCACCCCGGAGGGACAAGGCACCAACTCCCAGGTCTTGGTCCGCTGAAAAGCCTCAAGCTCAACTGACATGGCCTGCCGCCATTCTGGATGTAACGCTGCCTCACGGTACGCCTGGGGCTCCCGATGGGTGTGTATAGCAGTAAGAAAAGCCTGAAAGGATGGTGAATAGGAGACACTGGCAGAATAGCCAGAAGAGTCAGGAGAGTCAGAAGGAAAAGCAGAGTAGCCAAACCTGTCAGGAGAGTAGTCATATCTGTCAGGAGGGTGATGTTCGCGCGCCGGGTAGCGCCGAACAGGAGCAGGATCCACGACCGGGGAGGAGGGGGCAGCAGCATCAGGCGAGGGAGTACCGGTGTGAACCGACTCTGGAGGAGGAGCTGCAGACCGACGTACATAGACACGAGTAACGGGTGGTGGTGGAGGTGGCGAGGGAGACTGAGGAGGTGGTGGTGGTGGTGGAGGTGGTGGTGGTGAGGGAGACTGAGGAGGTGGTGGTGGTGGTGGTGGCGGGGAAGATGGAGGTGGAGTAGGCGTGGGTGGGACAACAGAAAACGGGGGTAAAACGAGGATGTGGAGAGGTGATGAAGGCGAGGAGGGTGACGCAGGAGGCAAGGAAATATCCCGAGACTCAGGGGAAAAGTACGGGACATCCTCAACAAAGGAAACGTGACGGGAGACACGGATCCGGCGAGCCAAGGGATCGTAACAACGATACCCCTTGTGCTCCCGACTGAGCCCCAAGTGAACACACCGAACAGATCTCGCAGAGAGTTTGGTGCGCTCATGGGGAGGAAGAAGAACGAAGCACGTGCAGCCAAACGTGCGAAGAAGGGAGTAGTCAGGTGGGCTGGAGTGAAGGCGCTCATATAGGGTGGCACCGGACAGAGCAGATGACGGAGTGATATTGATGAGGTGGACAGCCGTCATGACAGCTTCAGCCCAGTAAGAGTGAGGAACCGACGCAGAGAGGAGCAAGGCTCGTGCGGTCTCAAGGACATGACGATGCTTGCGTTCGGCAACGCCGTTCTGCTCATGGGTGTGGGGACAGGACTGCTGGTGAAGAGTGCCGTGAGACTGAAGAATCTCACGCATCTCGGAGGAGAGGTACTCCTTGGCACAATCAGACCGAAAGGTCTTAATGCGCCGACCAAACTGAGTGTGTATCATAGTGGTGAATCTCCTAAAGATGTGAGGGACTTCAGACCGATGACGCATAAGATAAACCCAGGTGCACCTAGAGTAGTCATCAATGAAACACGCATAGTACATGTAACCCGAAATGGATGCAACAGGTGCAGGACCCCAAATGTCCGAATGTACTAAATCAAATAACGCATCAGATTGGGAAGCACTAGCAGAGAATGTAAGAGCTAGATGCTTTGCTAGTCTACAACCCGTACAAACAGAAAGAGGGGAGAAGGACGCTCGACCCAAAGCGCCCGAACGGAATACGCTTTTGAGTCGATCACTCGATATGTGACCTAACCTTCTATGCCACAGGTTGGCATCGGAGGTAACAGACATGACAGACGCAACAGGAACGGAAGACACATGGAGATGGTCCAGCTGGTAAAGTCCTCCTGCTCTACGGCCCAGCCCAATCCTCTGACCCGTCCGCGAATCCTGCACAACACAAACAGAAGGGGTGAAGGTGACAGTCAGACCAGAGTCGCAAAGAGAACTGATAGAGATCAGATTAATGTTAAGACGGGGGGCATGATGGACATGGGGTAGGGTCAGGTGACCAGAAGGGTCAGAGGTAGTAGTGACGGATCCACATTGCGGAATAGGGACGAGAGTCCCATCCGCAGTGCGAACCTCCTGGTGGGTGGTAGTGGGAGAACAGTCAGTGAGGACAGTGGAGTCAAAGGTGAGGTGACAGGAGGCACCCGAGTCGAATATCCATGGAGCAGTAGTACCCGGAGTGGCAGAGAGACTGTGAGCTGTCGAAGAGTTGGTGGAGGCGAGGTACCGAAGCAGTAATTCCTCAAAGCGCTGGAGGCGGTCGGAGTAAGACCGAGACTGAGCAGAAGTACCCGGAGTGGCAGAGAGACCGTGATCTGTCGAAGAGCTGGTGGAGGCGAGGTATCGCAACAGTAACTCATCAAAGCGCTGGAGGCGGTCGGAGTAAGACCGAGACGGAGCAGGAGTGGTGGCAGGCGGTGCTGGAGTAGGGAAATCAGCAGCAGCAGTAGTCTCGCCATCATGGCGGAGGAGACCATGACGACGTCCACAGTCAACTGATGTAGTGGAGGGACGTGGCCCGAGAATACCAGCAAAACGAGGAGACGGAGGGACCCGACGATCAACGACGGTGTGCAAGCAATATGAGAGCCGAGAGATGCTGGAGGAAGTCATATCTCGGAAGTACGGGGGCGAACCGGCACTAGGAAGGTCTGAGGCAGTCCGTACAGAGGAGACGGGCAGTTCGGTACAGAGGAGAAGGTGGGGCAGTGGGGCAGCAGGGGGTGCAGGAGCTGGCGAGGTTGCAGGGGAGGGGGCGGGGAGCTGTCGGGGCAGAGGAAGGGGGGGCGGGGTGTCTGGGAGGTGTTAGGTGGGCTGCTGGAGCAAAGGAAGAAGCCGGAGGGGGGCGGAGGGGGCAGCCGGGTGGTGCGGAGGGGGCGGAGGGGGCTGCGGGTGGTGCGGAGGGGGGCTGTAGGGTGTCGGGAGGGGATCGGGGGGGGGGGGCTGTAGGGTGTCGGGGGGTGGCGGGGGGGGGGGGCTAGAGGTGGCTGTAGGAGGGTCGAGGGGGGGGGGGGGGGGGGGCGGAGGTGGCTGTAGGAGGGTCGTGGGGGGTCGGGGGGGCTGTAGGGGGGTCGGCGGGGTGCTGTAGGGCGGAGGCGGGGCCGGGGGGGGGTGGGCGGGTGGAGAAGGGTGGGGCCGGCGGGGTGCTGGAGGGCGGAGGAGGGGTGCCGGGGGTTGGGCGGGTGGAGAAGGGGGGGTCGGCGGTGGCTGTAGGCCTGAAGGGGGGCCGGCGGGGTGCTGGAGGCCGGAAGGGGGGGCCGGGGGGGTGCTGGAGGCCGGAAGGGGGGGGGGGGGGGCGGCGGTGGCTGTAGGCCGGAAGGGGGGGCCGGCGGGGTGCTGGAGGCCGGAAGGGGGGCCGGGGGGGTGCTGGAGGCCGGAAGGGGGGGGCCGGGGGACTGCCGATCAGGTGAACGGAGGCCGGAGGAGATGACCGTCGTCGACGTCGCCGCGAGGGAGAACCCTAGTGCTCTGATACCATGTTAGGAGATGACGGCTAGGGTTTGGAGAGGAATAGAATTCATTCCATTGAGGGACTCAAGCCCAATATATGTACATGTATCACTATACAATCCGACCCGACTATACATTAAACCCGACCCATCTATATGTACATTAACAGCCAAAATATAAAATTGTCGCAGTGCGGTTTCGGTGTAGCGATGCGGTTTCGGTTTTGACCAAAACCGCATAAAACCGCACCGTTTAGGCCTTTATAATGATCTAGGAAGCATGGATATGGATACGGATACGGATACGGGTACGGCGATACGGCAAATCTCAAAAAAGTAGGACACGGGTACGGCTAAGGATACGGCAATAATTATTATTTTTTAAATATAAATATTAAATAAAATACTAAATTATTAATTTATTATTCAATAAGGTAATTAACTAATCATTCAACTTATCATGTGAATTCATCATTAGATTTATTACAAATAGTATGAAATAGATAGTCCAAACGACAAAAACCAAAATAAGCATACACCATGTTCATACTTCATGTCTTGAAGACTTGAACTCTTGAACAAAAACATAAAATATACCCAAATGATACAACATGAGAGATTCAACTTCAAGTCTTCAAGCGGAATGCGGACCACGGACGGCGGGAGAGAGAGAGAGAGATGGGGGGGTTCGTGGGGATGTGTGAGAGAGAAAGAAAGATGGAGGCTCGGCGAACGGTGGAAAAAGCACGAGTGGATAGGGTGGGGGTTTAAAGATTTGGTTTGGGTTTGGTATTAGCCGAACCCAAATCCGATATTAAAAACCATAACTTCAACTCTGTACAATGCCGGTTTTAAAAAAGTCAAATTCAAACCCAACTCGAGTTTTAAACCGCGGTGCATTGCACCACACCGCACCGCATAGTGTGGTTTCGGTTCTACATAATGGTAAACCGTCGTGATGCGGTGCGGTTTTGGTGTGGCGGTTCAGTGTTGCGGTGCGATTTCGGTTTTGCCCAAAACCGAACCGTTGCCATCTCTAGCATGTGGTGAATCCACCACCAGTAACTCATTGGTCAAAACCAATCACAGCCAGCACCAACTAACCATGGGGCATCGCGATCCTCCACGCATAGATGCCACTCTTTTTTTCCCGTGGTGCAGTCCCATAGACAACATCTTCCCTTCAACTCTGGTCGTGATGGCAACTGAGAGCTTCCTCTGTGACACCGTAGCCTTCTTGGTAGCTCACTTCTTTGGTGGAGGATGGCCTGATCTGCAGTTGTCTCCTCGGTGCCCAATCAGTGATCAGTCACATCTTTCAATAAGAGCTTCCACAAGTTGACATCATTCATGATTAAGTCCCACCAAGCTGCCCTGCAGTCTCGTTGTGCAACCACAAGGCTCCATCATCTATCATCGAGCTCTGCTCCGATATAGCTTGGTTCCTCTATGTTGACCATCGTCAACTCCGTCTCATGATATTGTCTGCAGTCCATGATTGCAACCACCTTTAGCCACATGCAACAGTTGTCGGTTTCCTCCCTTATGGGCCCCTCAGTAGCTTCACCACGATGGCAACCTGCAGCTCGCTTGACACCTCCTCCATGGCCACTTGTAGCTCACCCAAGGCTCTCTTTGCCACTCTCTCCCTCCCGTGGTTTTACCCTTCAAGCTAAATGGCTTTCCATGTGTCAGATACCCTCACACCCCAAAATCCGGGTTGTAAGGGGAGGTCCACAGCGGGTATATTAAGTGGGTGATGGGTGCCTCCCTCACCGATGTAGGACTATCCGTTAACACTCCCCCTCACGCGGATCACGCGTGGCAAGGATCCTCCCATACAGAGCACGCGTGGCAAGGCACGATCGGTGGGGAGCACCCGAAGCGGGAGCAAGAGAAGGAGACAGGTCAGCTCTGATACTATGTTAGATACCCTCACACCCCAAAACCCGGGTCGTAAGGGGTGTCCATAGCAGGTATGTTAAGCGGGTGATGGGTGCCTCCCTCACCGATGTGGAACTATCCGTTAACACCATGTAAAAAATGTGTCCTCTTTCTTTGCCATTGTTGGGAGATGACGGCTAGGGTGGGAGAGGGCGACGGGGGCTTCCGGAGTGCTGGAGGGGCTGTCGGAGGGGGGAATCGGGTGCAGGAGGGGGCTGGAGGGGCTGCCAGAGTGCTGGAGGGGCTGTCGGAGTGCTGGAGGGGCTGCCGGAGGGGGGAATCAGGTGTAGGAGGGTGCTGGAGGGGCTGCCGGAGGAGGGAATCGGGTGCAGGAGGGGCTGCCGGTGCGGGAGGAGCTGCTGGGGAGCTACCGGAAGGCCGAAGGAGAAGAAGAAGGAGGAGGCGAGTGCCGGAAGAGTCGCCTTTACCGCGGAGAAACCCTAGAGCTCTGATACCATATTAGGAGATGACAACTAGGGTTTGGAGAGAATGGAATGCATCTCATTGAAGGACTAAAGCCCAATATATATGTACATGTATACACACACAACCCGACCCGACTATACATATAACCCGACCCATCTCTATACCTTAACAACCATGTTTTCCATCTTCCTACATTGAAGCGCACAATGGCGGTGAAACTTGGCGAAGCAACATGGCTCCTACCCGCAATCTTCACCAACCCCGAGAATCATGGTGGGACCACCCCATCTCCACCTCCCCAAATCCAAAGGATATGTTAATTGCAATCATATACCATTGGTTTTAACAGCTTAAACAACAAGTTCAACACAATAACATGAATATGTTAATCGCATCTCAGTTCAATTCAATAACAGTTGCAAACCAAGCTAGGAATACAATAGAATGGTGTGGCCAATGATATATTTTCCACAATAAAGACATATAAGCTTAGGCATTTAACAATAGAGATAGCAGATTATTTTTAGCACTTGACAAATAAGCCCCTAGTAATTACTTCATTACAATATATTGCATTATTTGTTTATGTCCAGGGTGGAGCAGACCTGCTTACGAATTGAGTTAGCATAAAATAATGATAATTAGTTTCTCCTATATTTTAACATTCACTTCTCTTTTCCATTCTTTTGCCCATGTTTCATTTAAACATGCATCAATACATATATGGCAATTGGCCAATCTCATGTATCTATGCAAGAAAAAGCCACAAAGACACTTATCATTAAAAGTTCAAAGGAAATCAATGTTCTCGGATAAGCACCTTTCCCACTGAACCCTCTCCGATATATGATGACCGTTCAAAATTTCTCGTAGCTTCTTTTACCTCTTCCACAGAGAACACCCGATATGTAGGCACCACTTGTGTTCCTAATTTGATGGCTTGAGTAATGTACCCTGCAAAGGAAAATGGATGAGCAGTAATTAATTTTAACCAAAATTTAGAAGTATTGTTATTCAAAATATAATAATGTCCAGTGGTAGAATACCATAACTTTAAGTAGATCAATCCTCTACAATTCATCATGTAGGTCAATCCTCTACAATTCCATAATTCTATGTCTGGTCATATACTGAGCTTGCATCATGACATCATGTGTGGGTCATACTGCACTTCCATATAAAAGGTGGCATCACATCCTTAGACGGGTAATTGTCATAGAGATAGCAAGTGTTGGTTGTTCCGTATCGACTCTCAATGTGAAGCAACCTACAGTACATCCTCAGTTCGCCTACATCGTGTGATCACGTGAGGGCCCCACACATGTTAAGGCTGACACAAAGCATGACCCAGGGGGTCAGGACTTACCAAGGGGTCAGAACTTTCCTGGCATGGATGGCCAAGTTTCACACTGCAACGTACCACTTTATTATTATCTTTCAACCCATCCCATTTGGGATCTTCCCAAGTTTTAACCGCACACACCGATGAAACTCGATCCAATATGGTCATGTTGTTCAATGTTAACCCAACTCGACATAAGTCTGTGATTAACTTAGCCAGCCGTGCATAAAGGACTCATACCTAAATTGACAAATTACTCATGCTCAGCTGGACATGCATTGCTGATGCACGTAGATCAAATACAACTAGGCGTTGATGGCCTACATTAGCATGTGCATTGGGTCTTAACGACGTGGAAAATCAAGCAACACAAACCCAACTAAACATGTGTTAACATGTGGAGCTCTAGAACGAACAAATAACTCATCCCCTACCTGACATACATCACTCAACACATGCAAATAGCGATCAGTTTGACACCAATAGCCTACATTAGCATGTGCATCGGATTATAACCACATTGCAAATCAAGTAACACGAGCCCGATTGACCACTTGTCTAACATGTGGAGCCCAAGAACGAACTAGCACACATGAGGTGAGGTAAGGTTAAGCATGCGCCTTGATGAAGGTTCCAAGGCGTAGTGGAAGGATCTTTGCCTTGCATGAACTCACTTGGGTCTATAAAAGTATATGGAATAAAGATGAGAATTAGGGACTAATAAGATGTTACCCTTACTGAATTTGAATAAATTCAGCATACCATATTGCTATTCGATGATGGTCTTTCTCCCCTCTTGTTGCGGACTCCAAAAGCTAAAAATCGGATCTATATTCCGGATCTCATTACCGGAAATACGGCGATCCGATCGCAAAGATTCCAGTGGATTAGAAACGTATTGAAGTCCCCAAGAGCCCCTCCAAGTTTGATGAAGGTTTGACCTGTGGATCTCTCGGAGAACGTATATGATCACGATGCTACCATAAAATTCTGTACCCAGAACTTCTGGACAAACCAGAAGATCCGCAAGTCCAATCGTCTTGATGCCAATTTTGTTTGAATTGTATTGATGTTGACGACCTGCACACCAAATTTGGTGTCAATCCGATCGATAAATCTTCCTGCACATATTGTTGACTTGCGAAGGTTTAAAATCACGGTATCGATCGCGGTATCGGTCGGCCCCGAACCGGTATGTACCGGCCGGTACGTACCGGTACCGGCCGGTACGGACCGGTACCGGTTGAGAAAAAAAACCTTAAAAAATCCAAAAAACCAAAAAAAAAAAAAATTAACCTGTCCGTACCGGCCGTACCGATCGGTACCGGCCTGTACCGGCCTGAACCGGCCGATACGGACCGGTACGTACCGGTACCGGCCGATACGGGCCAGGTATCGGGATCGGATGCAGTACCGGTCTCGAACCGGCCAAAACCGGTACGTACCGGCCGGTACGTACCGGTATCGGCCGAGATTTAAAACCCTTTGCGACCACGTGAAAGTAAATCCTATGAACTTGGAGATAGCTGATGTGTGGAATCTTGAGGGCGCCTCTTTCTTCTTCATATTTCTTCTTCTTCTCCTTCTCTTTCTTTCTCATTTAGTGCCCAACGAAATGAGAGAACTAAGATAGAGAGCATGAGGGACGGCCTCCTTGTGTAAAGCAATTACAGCCAGCCACACTCTCTCTTTTCATTACATGGCTGGCCACAAGAAAACCCTAGGGGAACCTAGTGTATGGCCGGCCTCCCTCTCTCTCTCTCATATATGTTTGGACAAAGGGGAGATTTCTTACTCCCTTTAGGTCTCTCAATCTTAGGAGATAAAACTCTCCTATATAAAGCCTTGAAGTTAGGTGTTAATTGAATTAGGATTCCCAATATGTGGCATACAATACCTACAAGTTAGGAACCATAGTCAACCCGAACTCTCTCTCCTATCCATATGGTCAGCCACCATCACTGGGGCCCAGTGAATGTTGCCCTTGTGTACCCTAGTCACTTCATGACTCGCACAATGAAGGGAAGAAAGATGGAGCAACCTTGGAAATTGAAACCCTAGTCCAACTAGGATTAGTTTGAGATGAAGACTTAGGACTCCTATTTACAATTCGATTTAAACTAAGATTCCAATGCCCATGGGTTTAACCATTCATTAGAAACCCTAACTAGGTTAGGACCGTGATTAATAGGATTCCCATTGCAACCAGGACTTCTAGGGACCATGAGTAAACTCACTTACCAAGAATCCTAGTGCGTACATGACACTTCTTATTGGATACCTTTTGAGACTAGGACTTCGGATCAGTTAGAACTCATCATTGCCTCCAACTTGACTTAGTGCTCACAGTCATCTCATGACTGGACCTTCATCCAGTTAACCACAGTTAGCGCTTAGCACCTGTTAACGGATAGTCCCACATCGGTAAGGGAGGCACCCATCACCCGCTTAATATACCCCCTGTGGACCTCCCCTTACAAGCCGGTTTTGTGAGGTGCGAGGGTTTCTAACATGGTATCAGAGCTAGCCTGTCTCCTGCTCCCGCTCCGGGTGCTCCCCACCGATCGTGCCTTGCCATGCGTGCTCCGCATGGGAGGATCCTTGCCACGCGTGCTCCGCGTGAGGGGGAGTGTTAACGGATAGTCCAACATCGGTAAGGGAGGCACCCATCACCCGCTTAATATACCCCCTGTGGACCTCCCCTTACAAGCCGGTTTTGTGAGGTGCGAGGGTTTCTAACATGGTATCAGAGCTAGCCTGTCTCCTGCTCCTGCTCCGGGTGCTCCCCACCGATCGTGCCTTGCCATGCGTGCTCCGCATGGGAGGATCCTTGCCACGCGTGCTCCGCGTGAGGGGGAGTGTTAACGGATAGTCCCACATCGGTAAGGGAGGCACCCATCACCCACTTAATATACCCCCTGTGGACCTCCCCTTACAAGCCGGTTTTGTGAGGTGCGAGAGTTTCTAACAGCACCACAATGGAACTATGACAATACTCAAAAAATGTTAAAAATTACGTAAATGTCCTTTCCTACTAACTTGCACTAAACCCCTCCTTATCCGGTGTCTATCATCACTAGCCGAGAGATACAATTGTCCTACCCAGTCTAAGTGAATCCCTTGAGTCAAATCCTCCCATCACTTTATGATCACCACTTAACTTTATAGTTTCGCATGGCCAAGCCTAGAGATCAACTTTCATGAGAGTGTTAGTCAAGGTGGCAACTTCTCCAAGAGAGTTCAAAATTCATCAAGAATATTAGTGTTCCTCCGCACCCAATGCAACGTGACCCAACCTACATAGGTATTGACCTCACTTATTGGGTCTCACTGGCAGATTAAAGTCGCACGCACTAAGTCTATGTCCACATAACACCTAGGATTTAGGATTTAGACAATCAACAGTTAAGAGACCATCGTCATATGAAAGTCATTTTGACAAGGTATTCTTAGTGTAATCATGTTCAGTATATTTAAAATATACCAACACACTTGACTCAGAGTCTCTACTCTAATGGTTGATATTTAACTATTTTACTCTACGTGAAAGTCAAGGGTATTACAATCTTCCAGATAAGATGTCCAATCTTTTCACAGGTTGTTTGCTACTTCACTTGACTGCACTATGAGGCTTGGACTATCTCTCTCCCTTAAGTTTCCTCTGCATAGTAGATCGCTAACTTCTTCACGAAGTCACATTTGACTCCTCGGTTCCAGTTTCTTGTTCGCAAACTCTCGGTATTTGATCCACCATCAGTTTGAAGGGAGGGGGGGTTAGTCATATGTATAGCCTTGTGCATATATCATTTATTTGTATATGAGCCTCACACATGTACTCTATATATATTGGCCTATTGAGCCTAATGAGACAATTCATTCTCTTCCAAAACCCTAGCCCCACAAAATAAAATGAAAAAGAATTGAAACAGGCGAAATGAACAATAGTGGTGTATAGAAGCAACAAGAGTAACATTATTCCTGAAGCATCAAGCCACATAATAAGAAGAGGCATAGGATCTTCTGACTTTTAACCGGCACATAATCGACTATATGATGTTTTAAACTGAGAGAAGCAGACAAGGCTCCAGAAGTAGAATACTTACTTGCATTTGCAAGAAGCTCGGAGGAGAATCCCGTAGCTGAATTATCAGGCGCTGGCTTTGGCAATAAAAGTTGTTCCACTATTGCCTGGCTACAGTTTCTTCTGCACCAAATCAGAAACACAAGCAAAAGCAGCAGCATGATAACAGTAACTCCAATTGCAGCAACAGTTACTTCTATGTTTTTGCTTCGAGAACTTCTCCCATTCATGTGATTTACTTGGCAATATGTAGCCTCATGCTGATGCATGGTATCTACAGTCAAACAATTCCCATCGAATTTAATGATCCTCTTATTTGAATCAGGGCTCAAGCAAGATGGCAATCTCCCTGTCAGTCTATTAGTAGAAACATCAACAGATCCAAGTTGGCTGCTGCAAGTTGTGTTATTGGGAAGAGACCCACTAAGCATATTAGATGCCAAGTTTAAATAACTGATGCTTGGCAAAGAAAAGAGCGAAGAGGGTGGACTTCCCTCAAGCAAGTTAAATGATAGATCAAGATGTTGGAGCCTACTCAATTCTCCGAGTTGCCGAGGAATCACACCAGTCAATGAGTTCTTAGCGAGTAAAATGGTGACCAACCCTTTGGGCATGACAGGTAGTTCAGAATCCAACTCATTAGCTCTCATATCCAAAACCTTGAGGTTTGTTAAGCTACTTAGATCAGGGATTTTACCTGAAATACTATTACTCGACAATGCAAGATCAGTGAGAGTGCTAACTCTGCTAATCGACGCCGGCAACGGCCCCTTCAGGCGATTTCTCTGCAAGCTCAAAACTGTGAGGTTCGTCAACAAATCGAACCAATCAGGAACTGATTCATTGAAAAAGTTCCCATCCAGCGCCACATTCTGAAGCCTAGCCATGGCTGAAATCTTAGGAGGGATCGAACCATACAGATAGTTAGAACTCAGATCAAGTACTTCAAGTGCATCCAGTCGGTGAATTTTGTCCGGGAGAGGGCCCCAAATCCCCAAAGAAGCCAGGATGACTACTTTCAAGCTAGGCAGCCTCGACAGGGTTGTAACGAAGGAATCAACAGAGAAGTCTCGCGACAGAGTCTGACCCAGAATCGGGTAGCCCTCATACTTCCCGGTCTTGGCTAGCTTGTCGCCCACGATCTTGAGCTCTGTGATAGACTCCCCTTGGCAAGCCACAGTCAGAGCTGATGAGGAGGGTGTGTAGCAGAGATCTCTACTGTAATTCCAAGCATCCAACTGCTTCGGGTACTCCAACTGCTTCCTCAGCTGCTGCAGAACCTGGGTCTGTGACGACTGAAGTTGTAGGCTTCTTGGAATGAACAGAAGACAAGAAACACTGAGTAAAAGAAATCGAAGAAACCGCGCCATTCAACTTTATGAAGTTCCCTAGAGCCCAAGAAATCAGTCACAACACAGAATTATTGGTTTATTTATATGGGATTCGTCTGAAATGGCTAGGATTTGATGCTGTAAAGCCACACATGATGTGGAATCGCAGACAAACGCAAGTTACCACAAGTTTCCAAGCCAAGTTAGAGAAAACCCGTGAAGCGAAATGGAGTAGAACTCGAGAAATCCCAATGCAAGAGACCCAGAAAAAGCTCGACGGTGCCAAATTTCAACTTCTTTGAACTGGCCAAAGAAAACCCACTAAAGAAAACCAGAGGAGGCGCAGAGACAGGGAAGTGGGACTGTCCACAAACACTTGCTACCCATAAGAAGCACTCGTCCCCCTCCTCAGTTTCCAAGCGATTGAGAACAAACCAATGAAGAGAAATGGAACAGAACCCTATAAATGGAACAGACCCAGAAAGAGCTCCACATTGGAAAATTCCAACTTTTTCAAACCAGGTTGAAGAAACCCACCCACCGGAGAGAACCAGTGGAGGCGCAGAGAGCTGCGAAAAGCTCGAGAATTTGGGGATCTTTCTCGAGATCCCACCGCTGGGATGTTGGTGGAGGAACTAAATGAGGGTTGCAGAGGTCAATGGCAGCAAAGGACAGGCCTTCTTAAAGACCAAATGAGGAAGATGGGTGGTTGTCTCTTGGAATCTTTGAGATCGGGGAAGTGGACTTTGATGCGGGGGGCGTTGGAGGGAGGCAGGGATTCGACCGCTGGGCCGCATTTAAAGCGAGCACATGGCCTTCCCCACTGAGGAGTATGAGGGTTCTTTCCGCCATTAATGGAGATGGGTCGTTGCAGAGGGATAGAGCAGAGCAGACTGAGACCAAGTCTCTCCCTCTCTCTGCCCCTACCTACAGTGAGACCGGAAGCAGAGCAGGGGAATTGAAAATGACTTTTTTGGGAGGGCAGAACCCTTTTGGTTTGGAGTATATTGCGGAAATGCCACTGGTGATTTCCCACTTGTTTTTTTTGGGTAATTTTGACTTTGCCCGCCAAATTTTGACTTGAATTAGACTTTACCCCCCGTATGTTCATTAATTAGACTTTACTCCCCAAAACTAACTGTTCCATCAGCTCACCATCTAAGAGAAAGGGTGAGCTGACGGAAAAGAAATAAAGTTTTGGGGGATGAGCTGATGGAACAGTTAGTTTTGGGGGTAAAGTCTAATTAATGAAATATGGAGGGTAAAGTCTAATTCAAGGCAGAATTGGGGGGCAAAGTCAAAATAACCTCTTTTTTTTTTTTTTTTGACTGATTTGAAATGACTGAAATGGTCATGGGAAGGCACCTTGGAGATTGGTAAAGGTTAGAAAGAAAAAGAAAACACCGTCTAAAGAGGGAATAAAGAAAGCGGCGCATCCTTTCATGAGCATGTTCTTTGGACCAAGTACAAAATGCATAGGGGATTCAATCTACTTAGTGTTGGATGTGTGTTCAACTGTATGAAAGTACTAGTAAATTAGTAATGCTCGTGAGTCGTGGCTATCTAGGGTGGCAATCTTTGGCCCGACCCGTCAACCCGACCTGAACCCGATCCAAAGTTAGCGGGTTTGGGTTTGATCTAAACGGGTTTGGGTCATAAACGGGTTGACCCAGCTAACCTGTTTATTAAACAGTCAAGTTTGGGTTTGTATTTATAACCCGATTTGACCCATTTACCAAATGGATCGTGTCAACCCGACCCGATCAAACCTGATGCAACCAGACCGCCCTATCAAGCAAGTGTGTTTTATATGGGTTCTATTGAGCCAACCCGACCCGATCCATTTATTAAACGGGTCGGGTCGGGTCAACCCGTTTATTAGGCGGGTCGGGTTTGGGTTTAAGTTTTTGACCCGTTTATTAAATGGGTCAAGTTCGGGTTCGGGTGTATTGCCTTTATACCTATGTCTCAACCCGACCCGAACTCGACCCGCCCCATTGCCACCCCTATGGCTATCGACACCATAATGACTGTCTTCGACGACAAAATACATCAACAGGGGCTAGGGGTGTTTATGGTTCGGGTTGGTTCGGTTTTTTGATAAATTTGGAACCGAATAGAGTTGATCGGTTTTCTAGAAAATGGAACCGAACCAAACCATTCCTTGGTAAAAACCGAACAAAACCAAACCGAAAAAACTTGGTTTGGTTCGGTTCAATTCTGCGGGTCTTTCAAATCACTCAATAGCCTCAAAGATCGCCTCCTCAACTCTTTCCAAATACTTGATTGACAAAAAAAATGATATTGAATTGGTAGTGAACATCCAACCAAATGTTCTTGAATTGGCAGTGACGTGTGAATGGCCGAGCCGCTGAGTTGGTTCAAATTTCACTTTTAAACCTTTTAACTATGGGTGTTGCTATTTTCCCCCATAGAATTACTACCCTTAACTTTTTACTTTGAGATGTTTCGTAACTTGGGATTTGGAGGGCTAGTAATTATGTGGGTGCAAATAGCAACACCCTTCACATTTCAGTTTCATCATACAGCTGAACACTTGAAAATCTTGAATGCACCGAATGGTGATGATTGGGGTTACCACCATGTAATGTACCCCCCCCCCCCCCCCCCCCCCCCACCCCCACGCCCACCACCACCCTGGAGACCCCCCCACTCCCCCCCCCCCCCCTCTCGAGGGAGAGAGAGATCGGGGGAAGAGAGAGAGAGAGATAGGGAAATCAGGGAAAGAGAGAAAGAGAGAGATCGGGGGAAGAGAGATGGAGAGGGAGAGATCATGGGGAAGAGAGAGAGAGATTGTGGGGAAGAGAGAGAAAGAGAGATTTTTTTATTCGTTTGATTTGATCGGGTCATGATGTGCTTAATGCGTACCGATTAGATCAGATTGATAACTTGTCCCTGCGCGATTTTGGCCTAGTTTGCACAACACTGCCTTAACATGTTATATAGATTAATGTGACTGTACAGTAGTAACTACTTAGGGTATACTACCACTGGTTCGGGATGGGTTGGTTCAGGTTAAAAAACTCATAACCCAGAACCAAACCGATCTTAGCGGGGTTTTTTTTTTCGGAACTAAACTGAATGGTCAAAAATATCCGATCCAAACCAAACCAAATAGACTGGTTCGGTTCGGTTTGGCAGGTCAACCCGAACCGATGAACACCTAGGGGTGATAGATTCGTTTAATGGGAGACAGAAGTAGGGGGGAGAGAAAATAAATAACCATATATTTCTCTCTTTTACGGTAGAAGGCCACCAAGATGAAGGCTATTTGTGCTGATGAGTTATACTTTCAAACTATATAGGATATTTGATATACAAAACCCCAACTTAGAGAAAAAACAAGAAAATTTGTCATATAGAAATAACCCTAAATGCATGTAATCATTGGCATACGAAACCCAACTTGAAGGTCGTCTGATCTAAGGATTAAAAAAAAACCCATCAAACTAGATACATCATGGCATTAGTAATAATGGAACGGCCCCATACCTCTCATTCCACTAAAAAAACCTCAACATGAAGGGATTGTGTTAATGATGTACACTTTCAAACTTTAAAGAATCTATGATAAATAGAACCCAAGATGGGGACCATAAAAATCCAACGCCATACATACTTGAAAAAATATTAGTTTCCAAAAACAAAAATAAAACTTTAGTATTTTTAAATTACTAAAGAAGTACTTTTGCAATTCTAGAGCAAGATTTTCCTTTTCCTCCATCAGATACAGTAGTATTTTAGCAAAAGTTTGGGTGCATTGCACATGAATTGTTACAAATGATTTGATCTATAAAATGTTTGGAAAATGAGTGCTGAAAATGTTATGGGAATCAAAGCCTAGAATAATTGATTGTTAGTGAGATCACCATTCTCACTTTGCACCCTTACAAACAGAAAATTCTTAATCCAATTCTAAATTTTATAATCATATCATTGTGTCTTAGAAGGAACAACATTAAGTGCCCACTATAATCTTAAAAAACCTCCTCCCAATAGATTGAATAAAAGATCCAAAAGAGGCCAATTGTATATTTCTTTAACGATTAAACTATTTGATTTCAAGAAAAAATTTATTGAGTTAATGACCAAAAAAAACATATAATATATATGCAAAATTAGAATACATGAGTTGTGTTTTTATTTTGTAACATCACCAAAATCGGAATAATCATTTATATTAGACAATCAATCACTTAAGGAAAAGATGATTAAGATAACCGTAATCATCCAATCCACAAAGATTACACTGAAGGTGACTCTGATACTGTTCCCAAGCATACGTATCGGTTGTATACTCAAAGCAAATCAATATCGATATGAGCATGTCGAAGAGTAAGATGCCTTAAGATTAAAGTAAACATCGTGCAACGCTATTCCACCAACAAAGGAAAGCCACATAATTAAAAGAATCTCAAAGAAGTTACAGTAGAACTTTGTCTTTTCTAAGATTTGAAACAAGACAAGTGAACCAGTAATAGATAACTAGTAGCTACTAGCTATGAAAATCAAACCGAAAATGTACCCAAAAACGTCCCTCGTATGTACACCGGTGCAGTGCAATATGTACACCCATGTTATACTGCAATTGTGAGCATGCATGTAGTGCACCTAGGGATAGCAATTAAACTGGTTTAGCGGATAACAAAACCAGACCCGTTCCTATTGGGATGGGTAAATTTGGGATGAAATTAAATGGGCTTGGGTGGGTTTGGGATTGCTTGAAAAAACCCGATCAAGTTTGGGACGGGGTCGGATTTAGTCTATTCGGCTCCAAACCCGACCCGATTACATATACATATGCCAATTAACATATAGATTAGCATTAGTTGAACTTGCAAATTGAAGTTAGGTCCTTAAAAACTTTCCCATTTAACATTAAGGATGGGTAAAGTTTGTAGTTAACATTAAGTCCCTAGGTGTTGTTGGACTGTGATTAGTTCGGGCTCATTTAACGGTGATTTTACCCCTACATATAAAGTGTAACAATCTAATTACCTATAGCAAAGAGTAATAATTAGTAAAGAGTAGCAATCTAGTAGCAAATATTAATAATCTAATATGATAACAAGCAGTAATTAAAGATTGATTGTAGCTTATTATAAATAATATTTATATATGTATAATTACAATATGGTCTTTTTTGTGCCAAAAAAATTGTATCCTAATTGTGTCAAACAAAGTTGATTCTATCTCGCACATAGAAGAGTAGTAATTTGATTAAAAAAATATAACTATTTGTTAAATAATATTTCTGCACATCTAATGACAATATGGTTTTTTTGTGACAAAAAGTGCATTTAACTATATATACGAATCAAACCAATTATATCTCGTACATAAAGAGTAACAATCAGTTAAAAGAGAGTAACTATTTGTTAGGTTGACTGATTTTTTTTTTTCAAATATACAGAAGAAAAAAAATTACATTGTTTGAGATTTTAAGTCGATGGTATGGAGGGTTTCAAATTTTTTTTGTGCAAGAAAGCGTTTGGATTCAGTTGTTGGCAGGAAATATAAATTTGATAAACTTAATTGGATATTGTTGTTATTTTATTATTTTTGGATTGGCATGATTTTAGGAGGGATCTAATTTGTGCAATTCGGAACTTATAGGGGGACTTATTGCAAGTTGATATTTTAATTTGTTAAGGACTTATATATCGCTAGGTTCCCCTATTAAATAAACTCATAAAGTAGAGTGCTTCCGTACGTACCCATACAGTAAAACTCTCAGCATTTTTTTTTTTTTGGTTAATGTGTCTAAGGTCCCTGACAATAGATCGGTTGGGTGAAAAAGACAGGCAAAAGATGGATTTTGCCTAAGGTCTCTGGACAACAGATCAACTCGATGAAAAGGACTACCAAAAGTCCCAAATACCCCTCACTCTACCTCTCCCATCCCCCATGTCTCTTGAGTAGCCGTAGCCGAGACGGGGGCGAGCAACGGTGCCAAAAACAAGCCCAAGCAGCAGTGATGGAAGCATGAATGAGAAGCAGAGATGGTGATGGTAGTAGGCGCAAGTTGCAGCTGCTTACCGTCGCCGCCTTGGCGGTAGTGACCAGCAAAGACTAGAAGAAAAGAGGGGGGGAGGGACGGAGAAGATCGTTTTATGATTAGGTACCTTTAGGATTTCTAAGTCTAGGGTTTATTCATCGCATAGCCGGCCTATAGATTTTAGGGTTTAGGGATGGGTTTAGTTTTAGGAATGAGTGCACACTACAACAAAACTCAATATATACGGCGGCGGAATCGGCAGTCATCTCGGCTCCGCCAAAAAAGAAGTCAAAATCAGCGACCATGAGGGTGGGAATCCGATAGCAAGGTTCGATCCACCTCAATTGGAGGTGGAATTCGGCAACCATCTTTGCTCCTCCGCAGATGAAGGTGGGAATCCAACGGCTAGGTTCAATCCGCCTCAATTGGAGGTTGAATTCGGCGGCCATCTAGACTCCACTGTAATTGAAGGAAGAATCGGCAGCCAGCTAGTTGGACTCCGCCGCAAATCAAGGCTGCCGAATCTAGGGTTTTGGCTACCAGATTAACAACCCGAGTAAATTTTTTTACAAATTTGCAAAATCTTTATGCATGCTCACAATCCTCCCTTGTACACGATCGTCTCCCTTCTGGGTTCCATCGATATCGAGGTTTGCCAAAACCCTAGCTCCAAAATCCTCTGGCACCCCTTGTCGACATGTTGTCCCGGTCGCCGATCGTTCCGCTGCTCGTGATCGAGTTCTATCGTTGTCGAACCCTACCTGCGATCGAGCTCTCCTGACCGACCCTACCATTGGTTTGAGAGGCGCCCCATCTCATTCCCATTTTGCCGCTTAAGGTATGTATGTATTATGTACCAACCTATCTGCTTCCTTCTATTTTGTTTGGCTGATCTTTAAACATCTCGATCCCTATTTGGAATTGAGATACACCAAAAACGTATCATCATTTGAACGAGGCTTGAAGCTCCATGTTTTTCCTCACGGGTTGGGATTTTAGATGATGCTTTGTTTCATTTCTTCCTATATTTGTAGCTTATTTTCTCTCATGTTATCTTCATTTAAAAATCCGGGTATTTATGTTGAAGGCTTGAAGAGGATGTGCTAAAATGAACCGTCTGTAGATATTAACTTTAACGTCATTCATCAATCTTAACATGGATGCATTTAAACACTCATTTTGACTTACACATATAATCTTTGAAGTTGTATAAGACTATGGACTGAAATGGTAAGGTCCTTCTTGTTTTTGTCTTTGTAACCTTGGTATCAGACTTTTGGATTATTGCAATTAGAATTGATATAAAAGTTTAAATACATCTATCTTTTCGTTCGATCGCCTTCTAATTTGTGTGCTTGGTTCCCACTTATTCGCCTATGTACCTCATCTATAAACCCCGGTTTCTTCGTTGAAATTCATTAGGTTTGTTAAATTACATACGACAAGCACACTTATTGTATGACTAATAATTTGTAATTATGTGGCCATATTACAATTTTGTTTGCAAATTCTTATTCATGGGGTATGCATCTTATCTCATTAATCCTTATGGTTATTAAAAAGATCTTGTTAGGCACATATGTTTAGGTTTGCAAATTCAGAACTGTATGTGGTTATTTAATTGGCTCTTTATATAGAATATCAAAAAATCTTTGTACATCATATAATGCATGCTTTGTTCGGCAGAAGGAACCAAAACCTCCTATATCACAAAATGAACGAATTATTTTTCTCTGGCTTGAGTTTTATCCCAACTCGGTACCAACTCGGCCAAATAACTCGTTTCGAAATCTGGTGAATTTTAATCAACTCGGCCTATTGTCATTCCGCTTTATGGATACACACACACACACACACACACACACACACACACACACACACACACATATATATGAAAAAGCTAAACGATATATGATAGTTTCGATGGTGAAGAAAACCTAGACATTTTGCAAAATTTTGTGATATTTCTTGAGATTTCAATCCTTGTATCAAGCATCTTGTTTCAACCCTGAAATGCTCATTTTGATTATTACTAGAAAAGTAGAAAATCAATCTAGAGCATATGTTGGTAAGATGCACTAATCTTCTGATTTATTTTTTTCCTTTCTTAGGTATTGTATTGTAGTCTCTTGTGCTAGTTGCTTATTATCTTCAACAAGATAGTCTTTTGTGTTGGGAGGTTATAGTGTTACATTTTGTTGGGTGTGTGTAGTTAAGATGTTAATTATATTTTGAAGGAATTTATAGTGTTGCATTTTGATGAAATTTAAGAAAGGTTCGGATTGCTGGTGGATGGAATGTTCCATTGGGGTCGGATTGATGTTTCAACATTTTGTTATGTTATGCGTTTTATTACAGTTAATGTAATGGCTAAGAATAATGACTCATGATTCTTGTTATACAACTGAAGCAAACTTGAATTTAAAATTTATACTATTTTTTTTTTATGTTGCTGGTTTTTTTAATTGTTCAATACTTTTGTTTTTACCTAAATTCCAACTTGTAATATGCATATTGTTTTTCTTACTACTTGTGTAGCTATGATTTAGGATGCCAGTATCATCTCATTTTTAACTATATTTTTAACATCGTCAAAAATTTAATTTTTCAGGTTCATTGCATACCAATTCAACTGTTACGAACAAGGTCCATTGTGTTTTCTATGAAAGCTAGTGGATGTCGGAGCTATTTGGATGCAACTTTTTCATGTAATGGAGCTATTCAAACTACTTGATGCTGTGTCATGAAGTCCTTATTCTAACGAGATTATCAAATTTAGTTGTTCAACAATGTTATTGATTTTGTATGTTGGATATCTGTATAAATTATTTTGGGTGGATTATTAGCTAGTCCTTAATTTAGTTGAAAAATTTTGGTAGATTTGGCATGTTGGTTACATGTATGGATCAATTTTGCTGGATTTTGTTGTATGAAATGTTTTATTTCTTGTCGAGCCAATTTTGGATCCGAGTGAGGTCACATCTGGGGCTAATTCAGCGGTTATAGATCACAGTCAATAAGTTATTTACGATGGTCAGTTATCTGCAGTCGGCCGGCTGCAGATCGCAGCCAATAACTTATATATAGTGGCCACCTTGCTGCATAAAGCTACGTACATTACTCCAGCCAATGCTCTTTGGCGATGTCTTAAGTGGCCACAACAGGCTCAGCAAATACGGGGGCCATCCACTATATAAAAAAGAACCAAATAGGTAATTGGTCGCGCGTGCATATTCGGGGGCCAGCAACAGCCACATAAACAAAATCTTAAATGGCCATCCACAGCCGCCATATATGCATGTCATGAAACCTAAATTTGAAGTGCAATAAGGGGTAGTTTTGTCCTAACAATATGGTGATCATTTAGGCTAGTTGATCTTTTGACTATGGACCTATCGCTAAGTTCCCTATTTTTTTAATATCTTGGGTCGTACTCCTCCTCACCAATCACTACATGCCAACTCACTGTGTGCGCTGGCGGTAGCCATATTGTTCTTTCACGATGGGTCTATCTGAAACCACGAAGCCCTAATCCTCTGTCAACATACAGTTTCATGATTCCTTCTCCGGCGGCCGTCATCCCCGCTTCTCTTCACTCTCCGGCGGCCATCGTCCCCGCTTCTCATGTAGGGTTTCCATCTGGCCCCCATGCTCGATCCCCTCTATCAGTCACACGGCGATCCGAATCTCGAGACTGAAGGAATAAAGCAGTCGGCCACCATCACCATCAGTGACGTCGTCCTCATGAGTGTCCTCTCCCGAGCCCCTGATCAGGTTCAAGTTTGTGTCTAAGCACTGGCTCTTCCTCACCCACGACCCATACTTCGTCACCATGCACCTCCACAGCACCCCAAAACCACACCACCCTTGTGTTGCATATTCAAGGAGCTAGGATGTGCATGATGGATGCGGCTCCTCCGAGCTCCAGCTGTTCTCCCTCGACGGCGAGACAAAACGCACCCTCGCGAGCATCATCAACAACCGGCGCATCTCCCCGCTAGCATGATCACTGTAACATCCACCCCAAACATAAAAGATTTTGTTCGCTTTGCCCGTGCCCGCACGAGAACTTCCCAGGGTGGTCACCCATCCTAGAACTACTCTCGCCCGAGCATGCTTAACTACGGAGTTCTTACGAATTCCGTAGTGGCGCATGGTTTTAAAACGCGTCTTCTATGTTTGGGAGGGGAAATTATATACGTAGCTCAGGATCTCCTTCTCTCCAGGTGATGTGTGGCTAACTCATGGACTTGTAAACCTCACCTCACATCATCCATCTTGGCATCCCAGCCTCAGGAGTCTTGGATCTTGGCTATTGGCCTATTGGATCTTGGTCGCCACAATCCACCCCCCTCAGGGCTACATGTCCTCGTGTAGGGTTAGACCCCCCATCCCGAGGAGAACCGGCTCTGATACCATTTTGTAACATCCGTCCCAAACATACAAGATTTTGTCCGCTTTGCCCGTGCCCGCACGAGAACTTCCCAGGGTGGTCACCCATCCTAGTTTCTTATGAATTTCGTAGCGGCGCACGGTTTTAAAACACGTCTTCTATGTTTGGGAGGGGAAATTATATAAGTAACCCAGGATCTCCTTCTCTCCAGGCGATGTGGGGCTAACTCATGGCCTTGTACACCTCACCTCATCCATCTTGGCATTCCAGCCTCAGGAGTCTTGGCTCTTGGCTATTGGCCTGTTGGATCTTGGTCATCACAATCACGTCGTCGACCACCCCTTGCAATGGCTTGCTATGCCTTCAATCCCAGACCGTCGCCGTCGTCTGCTACCCTAACACCAAGGAATCCATCACCATCCCCCCCGATGCAGGTGGCTTCCTCTGCCTAGGGTTCGATCTCCGGGATGAACAGTTCAAGGTGGTCGAGCCTTTGTGGTATTCCTCGATCTCCACAATACCATTCCACTCAACATATATGCGAATTGGATGGAAAGCTATGTTTGGATCGTGTCAACTCCACCAAGATGATAAAGGTATGGGCTCTCGCGGACTCCGTCGGTAGTAATTGGATCAAAATGTATAGCAACCCCTTACTGCCCGACTTTTGTTTGTACGATATAAACCTCGTCTGGATCTCGAGGGAGAAGGTTTTGTTCTGCTACAATTGGAGGAGGTTCTTCGACTTCGACATTCCAACTAAAACTTGGAGATTGATCGACAATTTTGAGACAAACCACGGGAAAGTTATGAATGCATATGTGAAAACACTAGTCTCTTTTCAAAAGCATTGATTTCATTGTTTAAAAGGATGCGTCGTCTACTACTTACTTTAATAAAATGGTAGGGGTCAAGGCCGTACCCCCTCTTATCCACTAAGAGGATTTCTCAGAAACAAAAAAAAGAAAGGATGTGTCCTCTAATCTTATGTCTTCTTTGTTTCCCCTTTTATTTTGTTCTTCATCGTCTCTTTATGTTGTGTTTTACTTCGAATTTTGAAGCAATGTACCATTTGCTTTAATTTGAATTTTTATTTTACCTTCATAAAATGTTTGTTTGTGACCAAATAACGACAACTCCTTGATGTCTCTTCACTACCAATAGCACAATATGTTCAATTTGCATAAATTCGCTTAATCAACTATATACGAAATTAATGAAACTAGTAATCGAGAACAAAAACAAAAAAGATTATGAGGTACATCCAAATGATAATAATATGCTTATTGCATACACAGAATATAACTATACAAGTTGATTGGGGCTTTGTTGGTTTCACTCCTCATTGGGGGGCCCACTTGTTTGGTCCTTAATGAGGGGGCCGATGTTGGGATATATAAAAAGGAATGGGGAGAATTCCTAGCACGTGATGCATCTCATTCACCTAATTCTCATCCTCTCACACGAGAAAGCAAGATCCTCTTATGTGGAGAAAGAAGAGGGGAGTTGGTGATTGAAGAAACTTGGTGTCCATCCAAGGGGTTTTGATTTTGAATTCGTGAGCATCAAATTCACCCATCATGTCTCATTCTCTTAGTGCTTCCTTGGGTAAGAGAGTTTCAAACTCTTTCACTTGTTGTTACCCACCATTGGCGATGGCTTGTATATATATGTGAGGAAACCTCTAGTGATATCTAGAGAGGAAAGCATTGTAATCCCACCACTTTGCATTGTGGAGAACATTCAGAGTGTTGAGACATGGCTCGACTGTAGCAGTCGTGCGCACGACCCGGCCCTTTGATAAATTTGACGCGTCCTTTTAGAAAAATACGAGCTAGCGTCTGTTCACAGGAGATCGTGCGCATGACTTTGGCTCCCGACATTGTTGATGCGTCCTTCAATGGAAAGACGAGTTCGACTTTAGGTAGTTGTGTGCACGACTTTGTTAGGTCATGTGCACGACTGTGCCTGACAGCACGAATCAACCCTCGAACACGATTTAACTTTCCAGATTAGGCTATTTTGAGGGAAATCTCGGGATTATAGTTATGTAATATATTCCCCTGGTATATAAAGGGTCTAGGGTTTTGGAGAAGGGAGGGCATTGAAGAGGCCAGAAACTTTGAGGGAGGCTTGGAGAGGATTTGGAGAAAAAGGAGGTGCTCTCGGTGAAGGGAGTTCATTTTGTTGGAGTTGGGTGTTTCTTGTAACTATATTTTGTTCTTCGTGATAGTGGATCGTCCGATCGTCTTCGCCGGTGGTTTTTCTCATAAGGATTTCCACGTAAATATCTCGACTCCCTCTCTGTGATTGCTTTGTGGTTGTTTCTTTCTTGTTTTGCTATTTCTCTATTTGTATTAGATTGCTTGTTCTGCATCGATTCGTCGGAGAATTGTCTTGTGCAATTGATCTAGGTTGACACACGTGGTCGGAGCGATTCAGTATCAGATTGCTCATCCAAAATCATCTAGGGGGATCCGTAACACAGGGGTTGACATGTGGTTTTTTCCTTCATCTTGAAGGGTTTCCATCTAAATTTCTTTTGAGGGGTATTTCCATCTAAATTTTGTACATCAGAGGTTGGCCCATGGTTTTTCCCTTCATCTAAAATGATTTCAACCTAAATCTTGTACTGCATTGGTTTATTGGTTTGGATTTTCTTTCTTGTGCTATGATAGGTGTCATGATTACTTCCTCGATGGATGCGCGCAGCTCCAAACTCCGACTGTATATTCCCTTAACGACAAGACAAAATACACCCTCGATCGTGAGCATCATCGAAAGCCATTACATCTACCAGCTCATGTGCCTTCAATCCTAGGCCCATGCCATGGTCTGCAACCCAACCACCGAGGAATTAATCCCTTACCATCCCGGATGCTTGTGGTACTTCGGTCTAGTATTCGATCCGGCGACTCGATCATGAGTACAAATTGGTCCGGGTGATCTTACTCCGCTCCTCCATTTCCTACCCCACAAAGTCATGGAGATGCGAAGTGTTCACCCTAGGCTCCTCAAAATCATGGAGATCGGTTGGCGAAGTCATTCATGAATTTGGCTAGTTCCAGATTTGTGCAAGTGGGGTCATATATTGGACGACCAAACAAAGCAGTTATATATGTCCCCTCTGCTAATGGATACAATGTTGCCTTTGATCTTCTAGATGAACAATATTTCAGGGTGGTCCAGCCTCCATCGTGCTCCTCTGAACAAAACCATGCATTAATTCCCATTAACATATATGTTAATTGGATGGAAAGCTATGTTTTGATTGTATCGTCCACTCCAAGATGTTGATAGAGATGTGGGTTATCGCGGACTCCATCAATAGTAATTGGATCAAAATATACAACATCCCCTTACTGCTTGACTTTCATTCGCGCACTATAAACCTCATCTGGATCTCGAGGGATGAGGCTTTGTTCAGCTACAGTTCGAGTGGGCTCTTCTGCTTCGACATTCCAACCAAAACTTAGATATCGATTGACAATCTTGAGACAAAACTCGGAAAAGTTATAAATGCATTAGTGGAAACACTGGTTGATCTCTTTTCAAGAGCACCGATTTCATTGTTTGAAAGGATCGAACGTGTCGTCTAATCTTATACCTTCTTTATTCCCCTTTTATTTTGTTCTTTCATCTTCTCTTTATGTTGTGCTTAATTCAAAATTTCAAGGAATTTACCATTTGCTTTCAAATTTTTCTTCATCTTCATAAAATGTTTATTTCTTTGCGACCAAATAACACAACTCCTTGATGTCTCTGCACTACAAATAGCATAATGTGTGCAATTTTCATAAATACACTTGATCAACTATATACAAAAGTAATGAAACTAATAACAAATGAGAACATAAAGAAAAAGATTATGAAGGAACATCCAAATGACAATAATATGCTTACTGCATACACAGACTGTAACTATACAAGTTGATTGGGGCTCTGTTGGGTTCACTCCTCATTTGGGGGGGGGGGGGGGCATGTTTGGTCCTTAATGAGGGGGTCCATGCTGGAATATATATATATATATATATATATATATATATATATATATATATATATATATATATATATATATATATATATATATAAGTGTTGGGGGGGGGGAGTGACTTTATATGCCTATTCATTGAAGGCTTCAATATATGCTCCTCTATTAACATACATCGAGGTTTTCAAATTTGCTAATATTTTTTGGTAATGATATCTATGTTGAGATGATCATCCTCATAAAAAATCAGCAAGTTCTGAAACCTCTAAGTATTTCAAATAAGCTCATCAAATTAACGGTTGAAATTGACGGATGATAAAACTTTTAACATTTTGATAGACCTAGATGTTTCAGAATTTATTGATTTTTTGTGTACATGCTATCTATAGCAAGATGATCAGCCTCACCAAAAATCAACAAATTTTGAAACCTTTATGTGTATAAAAATTATAGAAGTTATATCGTCTGTCCATTTCAACCGTTAATTTGATGAGCTTATTTGAAAAATTTAGAGATTTCAGAACTAGATGATTTTTTGTGAGGATGATCATCTCAACATAGATATCATTTTTACAAAAAATTAACAAATTTGAAAACCTCTAGGTATATTAATAGAGGAGCATACATTGAAGCTTTCAATGTATGGGAATACAAAGTCACGCTTTCCTATATATAGATTTATTGATTTGGATGATGTGTGTCATATATATATATATATATATATATATATATATATATATATATATATATATATATATATATATATATATATATATATATATATATATATATATATATATATATATATATATATATATATGTGTGTGTGTGTGTGTGTGTGTGTGTGTGTGTGTGTGTGTGTGTGTGTGTAGAAATACGCTATTTTGCCACAGAGTTAGACACACATCATCAAAATCATTAGATAGAGGTTTTCGAATTTATTGATTTTTTGTAAGGATGATCATCTTCCCTTAGATAGCAACAATCTCTTCTTCAAATGTGATGTCACCCATCTCATCTGGTTTGGCTCTAGTCTCCAGCTACATACGATAAACTTTGGGAAAAATTTTATTTAGAACATGAAAACCCTTTTGACTCGTATAAATCACAACCAAGAGCGCTTCAAGTTGGGAGTATACCTAATGTGGTGTCTCTGGAAAGAAAGAAACAAAGTTATCTTCCAAGTGGCAGACCCCAACCCAGTTGGGGTAATTATGCATGCTAAATCTTTACTACAAAGCTCCATACCCGAGTGCTTGACTCTCCTAAACAAGGAAAGGACAAGGCGGACTTGTGTGTGGGAGAAGCCTGTAGCCTCTTTTGTTAAAGTGAATGTTGACGCGACTATTGATACGACTAGGTCCATATTTGGATTGGCAATCCGAAATGAGTTTGGAGCTTTTAGTTGTTGTTCTGGGGCCAATCATCCCCTCTGTACTCCATTAGTACGTGGTAGATGCTTTCTTTTGGAAGGTATACGACTACTAATGAAGATCCAAGCAAACAATATGATCGTTGAAGGCGACAACCTTATGGCGATCACCCTCCTTTTGGATGGGAATCTTCATATCCTTTGGTAAATCCACAATACTATAGTGGAATGCAGGAGGCTGGCGAGGCTATTCTCTTTTTGTGTTTTTCATCACGTCTATCAAGATACTAACCAGGTGGCGCATATTACCGCTAGTATAGAGTTGTGATGTTCTTCTTATTTTCTGATTTTTAAGCCCCTTGATTGTATCTCCTCTATCTTAGAAGATGAAGCTTGTACTTGTTGGTCAGTTAATGAGAATTGACTCTCTTGACAATCCTCTAGTAAGCAGGTTGCTAATGCTGGCTTTGGTAGTTAGGGTTTTTAACCAACTGTACCCAGCTAGTTACCTGATTGCTAGATGGATTGCTTGGAAAAGCCATTGTTGCAACAAAAAAAAAAGGTGCAATAATTATAAGATCAAATTCAAACCTTGAGTAACTAGATGACCATCACAACTATACCCCATTCTGATGTTATCCTCCCAAAGTTTTGTGGACATGTCATCCATTAAACCTACATACAAGTTGCATAATTTGTAAATTTTAGCAAGATACTCTACATCGCCATAGATTGCATATCCAAGAAGAAAAAAAAACTGATTCTAAAACCTCAGTGCGCATCAAATTAATGTATGTACGCTTTAAATCAACAGTTAAAATGAATGGTCGATAAAGATCAGAACATTTAACGCTCTTAAAGCTTTCAGAACTGGTTGATATTTGATGAATGCCATCTATGCCAAGATAAGCATAATAACAAAATATCATCCAATTATGCGACATCTATGTTGGTTTAATGGACCACATGTCAAAACATGCCACAATAATATGTCTAAAATATGGACCCTACACACACACACACACAATACGCTTATCGACGTCAAAATATAGTTTTAGGACATAGCTACTACAAAAAAAAAATTATCTTTCTATTTTCGCACGCGTGCATAACTAATATAGAATAGGGCATGCATAATTAATATAGAATAGGTTGGTCCTTTATGTCTAAGGAATGCTATGCATGCAAGCTTTGTATGCTTAGCCTGAATCCTCACGGCGAGCACCATGGGATGGGTTTGGTGCATGAAGCCTGATGCACAATGATGATGTCAGCATTGCATCACCACGCACGCAGTGTGCCCAACTCACGATGCTAGCGGTGAGGATACATGGTTATGCATACACGGTGTGTATGTATAGAATTGATGAGTCACAGTCAATTACCTCAATTGTTAGGCATACAGACCGTCGTGATCAAACGACATATCAAGTGGCAACCGAAAGATGGCAAAGATGTCGATAGAAGGGGCGAACCTATGTGGAGACTAGGGGGGGGGGGGGGGGGGGGCATGGTCCCCCTCGGAATTTTGCAAAGCCCTTGAGTCTTCTCTTGTTGCTTTGAAAATTAAAAAAAAAAACCTATATATGGCCCCTCCAAAATTTTCATTTCTTCATTTTCTGGGTCCGCCATCGGGTCACAGAATAACATTGCTCTCTCATGATATCGTCCTATCTCGCAGCTAATCAAGTTTCAGTTGTGCATATGAAAACTTTCTAGTGGGCCAATGCGTATTTCTAGAGGTCGGGATTAGGCCGATGAGTATTTCTAGAGATCCGAGCCCGAAGTGTGTCCAATGCTTGAAAGGTTTCAGGACACCCACCGGTGCCAAGGTCCCTGACAACATATCAGTGGGGTGAAAATTAAGGACAGACAATAGATCAGTTTAGCCTAGTCACTGAGAACATACCGATTTTGGGAAAAACATCGGGCTACCAAATATCCAAAACACCCTCACCCATGTCCTCCCCCTTTCTTCATTTTTTTTTTAAGTAGTGGTGATGAGGCGAGCACGAGCAGCGGTAGCGGAGGCGGGCACAAGCAGCAAAGGTGGCGGCGATAGAAGCACGGGCATCAGCCAACTCGAGGTGCAGTTGCTCATCGCCGTCGTCCCGGTGGTGGCGAACAACAGAGATGAGAAGGAACGAGGTTCGATTTAGGTTTGGTATTGGTGTAGGGTTCATCCCATCCCATGACCTATAGATCTTAGAAATTCGGTTTAGGTTTAGTTTTAGAATAGAGCGACATAAAATCCGAATTCGAAATGCATTGAGGGGTATTTTTTTGTCCACTTTTCTCCCGACAATTTGGCTGTCCTTTAACCAAAACATCATGTTTTGAGGGACCTCTCACTAAGTCCCACTTCAGGGGTCATGATTACATAGAGACAAACGTGGGAAATATTTAACCCTATGGGAAGTCTTCAAGGATATACTATTTGCTTTTCCTTGTAACAATAGTTATATACGTCCATGTGAGCAAAGATAGATGGGGTAGGATGGGCCCATGGGGGTGGCCGCCTCTCCCACTCCCCCCCTTGGAGGCTTCCCAGCCGTAAGCTGGCGCTTGGAGCTTTCCTCACGGACCGTCTTCCTAAGCATGGTTGGCATTTTTTGTCTGAGATTCTGCAGCCATGTGCAAGGAATAAGAGAGAAATCAAAGGCCATGCGCGGGACCATGGGCGCTACTTGTCCCGGCACTACAACAGAGAAACTGTTTTGCGGCAAAATCGTCTGCCATCATTGAAGCAAAAACTTATCCGAAACCTATCCATGTGTGTCTTTACCTCCAATAGGCTTCTTGGCAATGAGTTCTTTCGGTACTGTAGGAAAAATATGTGGATCCATCCTGAAAACGACCCTTCAATGGGATCCTTGATGTTTCGCCATGATTGGATTTTAAGGCTTCACTCGAATAGGATGCTCATAACGAAGCTGGTGCTTGGAGCTTTACCCATGGGCCGTCTTTTCCAGCATAGTTGGCATTTTTTGTCTGGGATTCTGTGGCCATGTGCAAGGAATAAGGAAGAAATCAAAGGCCATGCGGAGGTACAGTTCGACTCATCTCTCAACTGATGATCGTCTCCCCTATCGGTCGCTGACGATTTAGGGGAGCGGCATGTGGCGATTCGAAAACTAACAGTCACGATCTATGCCATGGGATAAGCCCAAGGGGGGATGCTACCACCCTTGGCTGCCGCCCACCACCTGCTGCTGCTGTCCGGCCATCGTCCCCGTTGACCGCCGCCACTGTTGACGCCCGTGACCACCCCTCCTGACAGCCTGCAACCACCACTACCGGCGACCACCCCTGCCGACCACTAGCCACCATACGCCGCCGATGGGCGGGTGGTGACTGGCGGGGCGATGGCGGGTGGTCGGTGGTCGGCAGGGGAGGTTGACGGTAGTGGTCAGCGCCGGCAGTTTGCAGGGGTGGTCACAGCGACGGCCGATGGGGACGGTGGCGGAAGGTGGTGGGCGATGACCGGGGATGATGACGTCCCCCCTTGGGTTCATCCCATGGCCTAGATCATGGCAGTTGGTTTTTGGATCGCCACATGTCGCTCCCCAAATCGTCAGCGACCAATATGAGAGACAATCATCAGTGAAGAGGAGTCGACCCCAGAGCGGGATGATGGGAGCTACTTGTCTCGGCACTGGCATTACCACAGGAAAACTGTTTGCGGCAAAATCGTCTGGCCTAAAATCACAAGGTTCCTAATCTTGAAAGAAAAAAAAATATTATATTTTGTTATCTTGCCAAAGACTACATTTTATGTGCCATTGTGCTTGCTGAAATTGGTTTGAAATCAAAACATAGCAATATAATTAGCATTGCATAAATCTTATTTTGCTATTTAATTGCTCAATTAATTTGTGTAGTAGCCAATTATTCTAAGATTGAATTTGTAGTTGGTATTGAAATCGTAAAATATGGTTACTTACAGAGATGCATGCTATTATATTTTGACACTAGTGTTGCATATTTTCATATTCATGTTTCATCTTGGACCTCTTGCAATAAACAAAAATCATATCGAATCCATGTCGGCAAAACCTAACGGATTTGATGGAAAGAATTGAAACGTTGGCAGAACCAAATAAGGTTTTGTCTCACTACATTAGGCTTAGTGTCCGCCATAGGTGGCAATGCCACCGAGACTAGTGATGGGTCTAACTCAACCAATGTTGCATCTCCACCGAACCAACGTAGGGTCTGAAACCGCAATGTGCAAACCCCTCAAACCAAAGAACCCTCCACTTCCACTTCCTTTAGGAGTCCACAAAAAAGTGACTTCTATTGTCTACACCACATTCTAAGTATGTTGTCAAATCATCTATACGACATCCATTGTACCGCCAAAAGTGTCATAGAGCTTTGGGACATCCTAGACAACAAGTATTGTACCGATGATGCGGGCTTGAAAAAGTTCAAAGCAATGCACTTTAGCAAATTCAAACTAGTGGATAACAAACTAATGAATGAGCAAATCCACAAATTTTGAAAACTTGTAGTTGACCTTAAAATTGATGGCTCTGATCTTAGCGAGTCATTCTTAGTGGATTCCTTGATTGATAAGCTTCTTTCCTCTTGGGTAGAGTTTGGTAGGACCCTTAGCTATGCTCAAGGAGAGCTTAATCTTTTCCCATGTCCTTGCATCCATTAGGATAGATTAACAACACATGCAAATAGCCCATTCTGATTTTAGATTTTTGAGGACATTTTCTTCCCAAAAAGAAAGAATATTCTTCTCTTCTTTGCAATGAGTTTCTTCTTGATAGAATTAGCTCCCTCCATTGTCAGAGCTCCCAAGGGTTTTGAGGAGGGTTTTTCTTTACAAGTTTTTATTGTTGTCTTCTTGGATTCCCTTGTCTACTAACTGAGTTTGTGACCTTCTTTGGAGGCATGTTGATGAAGACGGAATATGGTTGTTGTATCTTTAAAGAGGGTGGCTGGAAGACTCCAGATCCGCACGTAGGGGGCAAGCTTCTTTAGTTCAGTGTTCACGCTTCTCCACCAAGGCTATTTATGACTCTAACGTTCATTTCTCCATGCTTCTTTAGTTTAGAATTGCATGCTTAAATAATAATGCTTCTACATGAGAACAACCCCGATCAATAGACCAAGATCGTCGTCTTGAATGAAGAACATACCTTCGTGTGACGAGAGAGATCGTTCGCAATACCGGGTGAAGATCTTCCACACGCTGTCGTCTTCCGCGGATTCGATGGGTCCTCCTGAATCCCTCTGGATTCACAACGGCGGCTCTCAAGACGTGCGTCTGGGGACTTCATCCCTGCACATCTATTTATAATAGATGTGTCCAACCGGTAGACGCAACCCATCAGGGCATCCACCGGCTATTGGGTGCACATGAGAATGAGGCTAGGTTCACCACCAACCCTGTCAAGCCTCTTGGTTGAGTCGCCCGGTCTGACCAGGACCGCGACAACCAACCCGGTCCACCTAGTTCAGTAACTCTCCCATAAAGGGCCATTAAAAACCAACAATCTCTCACTTGGCCCTTTACACAATACAAGTGTGGAAACTTGTTTCAAAATATACATATATAATTTTGTAACAAAAATAACAAAAAAATTTTTTGAAACATTTGGAGAGTCACTCAGTTTTGAAAAACATGATCCGGATCGATTTTAAAAGAAAAAATACTAAGGGACCATTCATGTCTTTGTTCAAAATGATCCTGATAGGAGATCATGATTGTTCTAGTATATCCTATGCTGGTTCATATCCATGGTCAACCTATCAGACCCACAAAGAACTCCAACAAACAACTCTGGTGGTTTTCTCATGTGTCTATGGGTTATCTGAGCACATTATCACTTGGTCTGTGCCCAGGCTCATAATGTCCAACCTTATGCTTGTCCAAACATGTCATTCTAATGCCCATATAGATACCCAATCAACTACAAACAGAATGAAGACGTTTCGACGTGTTGCCCACCCATGCCTAGCCCAGGTCTCTCTTGAGTACCGTGTACTCTAGGCTTATTGGACGTTCCGACATGTTGCCAAAGCATGTCTAGTCTCAGTATCTTGAGTAAGTCATCTTACTCCAGGCACATTAGACTATCTAACATGTTGCCTAAGCATGCCTAGTCTCAATGTCACTTGAGTACTGTGTACTCCAGGCAATGATCTTGCTTACATTTGACATAACCAAATAAGAAAATGACATCGAGTTTTATTCATCTAAAGACAAAACATCAGTGATTAAACGCAAAGCAAAGGAACTCAACTACTGATACAAGGACTCCATCAAGCCCACACGGGTTACATGGCTCTGAAAAACCTTTGGTGTAAGTCCCTTGGTGAGAGGGTCTGCTACCATCAGCCCTGTGAGAACATGCGAGATCTTCACCATTTTCCCTTTGACTTTCTCGCAGACAAGTATATACTTTATATCCAAGTGCTTGTTGCGTCTGATAATCTTCTCATTCTTGACATGCTGACAAACAACCTCATTATCACAGAAAATTGGCAAAGGCTTTTGGATCGAATCCACAATGCCTAAGCCTCCAACGAAGTTCTTTAACCAAAGAGCATGCTTTGTAGCCTCATAGCAAGCAACATACTCTGCATGTATAGTGGAGTCAGTCACAATTGACTGTTTGGAGCTTTTTCACGAAATAGCTCCTCCCGCCATCAGGAAAACATATCCCGAAGTGGATTTCAGGGTGTCTTTACAGCCAGTAAAGTCTGAGTCGGTGTAGCCAATCACCTGAAGCTCACTGTCCTGCCTGTAGGTAAGCATGAACTCTTTGGTATGCTGAAAATACCTCAGAACTTTCTTAGCTGCACGTATATGAGCTATACTCGAATTCTGCACATAACGACCCAACATTCCAATAGCAAAACTGATGTCTGGTCGAATACAAGTCATAACACACATGACGCTCCCCACAATGGAAGCGTACTCATCTATATCCACTTGACCCCTCTCAGCCTGATTCTTGGGACACTAATCCTAGGAAAAAACATCTTCCTTCAGTACTGGTGCCTCACCCGGAGCACACCTATCCATCCCGAACCTCTTCAGGACATTCTCAACATAAGCTGCCTGCGAGAGTCCCAGAATTTCTGTTGCTATATCTCTGTGAATCTTGATCCCAAGCACATAGTCTGCTTGCCCCATGTCCTTCATATCGAATTTCTTCGATAAGAAGTGTTTAGCATCATGGAGCATGTGAATATCATTATTTGCCAAGAGAATACCATCAACATAGAGGATGAGTACGACAAACCTGCTCCTACTGGCTTTCAGATATATGCATCTATTAGCCATATTCTCTTGGAAACCATACTCTGTAGCAACCTGATCAAACTTCAGGTACCACTGCCTGGACGCCTGCTTCAGTCCATAAATGAACTTCCTCAATTGGCAAACCAGTTGTTCGCTCCCACTGACTGTAAAGCCCTCTGACTGTGACATGTAAATGTCTTCTGTCAGATCACCATTCAGAAACATTGTTTTAACATCCATCTGGTGCAATTCCAAGTTGTGATGGGCTATAATGGCCATAATCACTCTCAAGGAGTCCTTAGTGGAAACCGGAGAGTAAGTCTCGCCAAAGTCAATACCCTCCTTCTGCCTGAAATCTTTAGCCACCAGTCTGGCCTTGAATCTCTCGATCTTGCCATCAGTATCTCTCTTGGTCTTAAAGATCCACTTGCATTCCATCGCCTTTCGGTTTTCTGGTATCACAACAAGATCCCAAACATGATTCTTCTCCATAGATTGCAACTCCTCTCTCATAGCCTCCAGTAACTATCAAGATTCAATGCAACCCATGGCTTCACGGAAGGAAGTAGGGTCAGTAATATCATATCCCTCACTCTGAATCTCTTGAAAATAGACCTCATAATAGTCTGGGATAGCTAACCTACACTATCAATCTGACCTCTTCGGCTGGACTGGCTCCACTGGAGTATCTAAAACTGGTACAGCCTGAGCTGGTAGTGGGTCAACCTCAGCCACAGTATCAGCAGGTGCTGGAGTCGTATCTACTATAACGTCTGGCTGAATAATTAGAAAAAATGGCACTGGCACAACACCTTCTGAAGAGTTCTCTCTGAAAAGAGTATCAAATAGTCGTTAGCTCCCACTGAATTCTTTAGCCTCCAGAAATACAGCCCTATTGGTCTCCACTATGTACAATGGTCTGGAAGGACAGTAGAACCGAAAACCCTTCGATCTCTCAGGATAGCCAATAAAGAAACATCGAACTGTGCGGAAATCAAGCTTCTTTATTTCTGGATTATAGAGCTTAGCCTCTGCCGGGCAACCCCAAACATGCAAATGATGGAGGCTAGGAGCCGAACCTTTCCATCTCTTGTAAGGGGTTTCTAGGGTAGCTTTGCAAGGCACACGATTCAGAATATAAACCGCTGTCTTCAAAGCTTCTCCCCAAAACTTCTCTGGAAAAGAAGAGTGACTCATCACGCTACGAACAGCCTCCTGATAAGTCATATTCTTCCTCTCTTCCACACCGTTCTGCTCAGGAGTGCCAGGTGTGGTATACTGGGGAACAATCCCTTGCTGCCTCAGATACTCAGAGAAAGGGCCATAATTCACACCATCCTGGTTCATCCTTCCAAAATATTCTCCTCCACGATCTGAGCAAATTACCTTGATCTTCTTATCAAGTTGTTTCTCCACCTCCAACTGATATGTCTGAAAGACTTCCAAAGCCTCTGACTTGTGGTGGAGAAGATACATATAAGTATATCTAGAAAAGTTGTTAATGAACATGATGAAATAACTATGACCACCACGAGCTTTGACTAGGAATGGACCACAAATATCCGTGTGGATCAACTCTAAGAGCTTCGAAGCTCTGGTAGCTGTGAGCTTTCTCTGCTTAGTCATCTTCCCTTGAGGTAGTCCACACAAGTACCAAAGTCTGAAAAATCCAGACTAGGTAGAATCTCATCTTTCACTAAGGCCTCTACTCTCTTCCTAGAGATGTGGCCTAATCTCTTGTGCCAAAGCACAGCAGAATCTTATGCTAAAAGGAACGCTTCGACCTAGATATAGTAGCATCTAGTGGCTCAGATAAACAAGAGACAGAAGTAGAACATAAAGATAATCTGAATAAACCATCCATTAGAAAGCCACTGCCAACAGTCATACCATTCAGAGAAATAACTAGACAATTCTGACTAAAAGTAAACACATATCCAGAGTCTGATAGTCTACTAATAGAAAGCAAATTCCGCCTGAAGGTCGGAATATAGAAAGCATCCTCCAACACCAGAATATGACCCGAATCCAGCACCAAGCCGTAGCTGCAAACCGCCTCCACCCTCATCGAGTCATCGTTGCCGAGGAAAAGCCTATCCTCCGGCCTGGGTCTTCTTTTGCTCCTGAGCCCCTGCAAAGTGTGGGACATATGAACAGAAGCTCCTGAATCGACCCACCAAGAATTTGACGGTATATCTACAGCATTAGACTCACAACAGACTAAAGTCGTACCTCCAGAAGACTGTGCCTCAGCATTCTGCTTGACTCTGCAGTCTTTCATCAAATGCCCTGACTTCCCACAATGCCAACATCCAGAGGCCTGTGACTTCTTGCCTTTGACCATCTGCTTGCCCTTGGCCTGAAACTACTTCTGGAACTTCCCTTTCGGTTTGAAGGTCTGCTTCTGCTGCTGAAGTTTCGGCTTAAATGGCTTCTTCCCAGAACCACCAAAGCCTAAATTAGCAGACTCCTTCTTTCCTCCCTTCAGTCTCTCTTCCTTAGTTACACATAGGGTGATAAGCTGATTGAGATCCCACTTGATCTCCTGAGCATTGAAGTTCACCTTGAAGGTGTCGAAAGACTTAGGTAGAGAGATCACTGCAATATAGACTAGAAACTCCTCCTCAAACTGAAGACCCTGCTCTCTGATTCCTATGGCCAGCTTCGAGAGCTTAAGAATATGCTCACGAACGCTGCCATTACTGTCATACTTCAGATTCATGATCTGAAGCATATTGGTATACACCAGGGACTTCTTGGTACCCACGAACTGGCTTTTCAGTAATGCTATCAACTCTGCTGCAGTCTCAGTCTTGGCAATGCCACCTCAAAGCTCCTCGCTAATGATGGCCCTGATCATCATCATAGAAAGATGGTTCGTTTTCTCCCACATAGCAAAGTGGGTCTTCTGGGCCTCAGAAGAAGAGTCTGTAAGCTCTGCCGGCTTTGGCTCCATAAGCACAAAGTCATAATCCATACAACCAAGCTAGATCTCAATATTCATCTTCCAAGATGAATAATTAGAGCCATTCAGGGGCTCAATACTAGCTAGATTCTTCGAAATAGCTAACAAATCCATCTCTGAAAAGAGAATTATAAATTTAGTGATAGTTCGATACTATTCACACATATATGTTGACATGAATTAGGGGTTATAATTCAAATCAACCGAAGAGAACTTCATGTGCTAAGTTCTCTTCTAGGACAACTCCCTCACACCATCAAGACTCAACTTTGGCCAGATCCCTTGATGTGCTTCAGTTTCCTAAGTCACGTATAGAAACATGCACAGACCTAGTCAGCTGTAATAAGGTTAAGTTGGACACTATCCAACACCTTTGGGTAGAAGAGTTATCCTATCTTCCCCAATCACAGGCTACTATTATGCTCATTCTACTGCACTCAGTAGTCTGAAACACCTTTGGGCAGAATCAAACCCTAGTACAATAGGATGCCTAGTGACCCTAGTAGAAGCCCTCCAATCCGACTACCCACAATCTCCATGAGCCACCTACCTTTGGGCAAATCCGACTCATTTTGAAAATGAGCCTCAGACGGTCACTTGGCCTTCTCTGAACCCCATAGAAGACCTAATATGTAGTATAATGCCAATATATACCCAATAGGGTTCAATGACAGTCATCAGCTGTCAATTACATATTATGTGTGTGCCTACTAGCAGGGAAGCATGAAACCTTTAATATCATCAGGGCATATTTACAATTGCAGCATGACTACCTTACACATGTGATAAAATCAATAATTTAAAATTGGCACAAGATGGCATATTGGAACATTAAAATATTTACTATTTGTACTATATATGTATCAAGTTGTAAAACAGTTCGAATTTGTGAAATCGGACCATACCGATGTGTCCGGAACGGCTCAATTAGTCAAGATTCATATATGGATCGATCAGATCGAACCCCGATTGAGCCTATATTCACAGGACTAAAACCAACGGCCCAGATTAAACAAAAACATAATAAACAGCATCAGAACTCACTAGGCCAGGATCTGGGCTCAGGTTGGGCCTTGGCCTGCTCGAACCAGGAGCTGGGCTCAGGTTGGGCTTGGGCCTGCCTGAACCAGGATCTGGGCTCAGGTCTAGATTGGGTCTGGGTTGGGCTCAGGTTTGGGCCTGTATTTGGGTTCGGGTCTGGGTCGGCCCAGGATTTGGGCCTGGGCCTGGGCTTGGGCCTAGGACCGAACCAGTGCTTCGGGTGGGGTCTGGATCAGACCAGTCAGGTCGGGTTTGGATCAGTTGGGCTTTGAAACCCAATAAAACAAAGCCGGGTTTTATAAAAATCGGGTTTAAAACCCAATTCAACATGTCGGGTCGGGTATGATGTGATAATCGGGTTTAAACCCGAATGAACTAAAAAAAAATAGAAGCACTGTGCTTCTTCCCCGACTTGGTCGGGAGAAACCCTAACCCGCCACCACCCTTCCCCACGCCCACACGCAGCCGCCACCTGCGCACCGCCGGGGCCGACCGCTGCTGCTGCGCGCTGTAGCCCGCTGCTGCTCGCAC
Source organism: Chamaelirium japonicum (assembly GCA_947650365.1). NCBI lineage: Eukaryota > Viridiplantae > Streptophyta > Magnoliopsida > Liliales > Melanthiaceae > Chamaelirium > Chamaelirium japonicum. The sequence continues at coordinate 22,738,042 of OX393556.1, forward strand.
GCCGGAGCCCGCCGCCTGCACCCGCGCTGTGCGCCGGAGCCAGCCACCGTGCCCGCTGCTGCTCGCACGCCGAAGCCCGCCGCTTGTGCCCGCCGCTCGTGCGCCCGCACCGGCCCGGGATCTCCGACGGGATCGAAATCCCAGGGTCATGTCCGGCCGGCACCGATCAAAACCGGGAAGAAATTTGTATAAAAAATTATGGAAGAAATTCGATCTCGAAACAACAATCGTCATCCAAAATCGACGAACAAGGTCTAAAACCAAGCTCTGATACCAATTGTTGGGTTTTCTACACGAGAACAACCCCGATCAATAGACCGAGATCGTCGTCTTGGATGAAGAACATACCTTCGTGTGACGAGAGAGATCGTTCGCAATACTGGGTGAAAATCTTCCACACGCTGCCATCTCCCGCGGATTCGATGGGTCCTCCTGAATCCCTCTGGATTCACAACGGCGGCTCTCAAGACGTGCGTCTGGGGACTTCACCCCTGCACATCTATTTATAATAGATGTGTCCAACCGGTAGACTCAACCCATCAGGGCATCCACCGGCTATTGGGTGCACATGAGAATGAGGCTAGGTTCACCACCAACCCTATCAAGCCTCTTGGTTGAGTCGCCCGGTCTGACCAGGACTGCGACAACCAACCCGGTCCACGTAGTTCAGTAACTCTCCCGTAAAGGGCCATCAAAAACCAACATATAATTGTTAGATAGTTTTGTGAAAGCTTAATTTGTAATTAACTAGTTGTTGCAACATATATTACAATTGTATTATATTAAAATTAGTTTGAAATTGTAAGCCACCAATGCGAGCTGCTTTATTTGCGATAACAAGAAGTTTGTAATTGTTTCCCTAATGTTTTTTGAAGCTTGGTAACTAATTGAAGATTAATCATTGCAACGCTTACAACATGTTTATATGTTATGTTACCAAAAAAGGAAAACAATTTTACATGTTACTTAGGCTAGTAGCATTCCACTAGACATTGTTCATAGGTTAACAGGGATATGAGCAATGCTATTAACGAGACAAAGGTTTATAGACTCTTTACATACCCCATCATAGTTGTTTGTTGTGCACGCTTTAAAATGGAGATCCATGTACTCCAATCGGCCCAGTTTAGGTATCATAACCATTTGACGGTTATCGAGCCCAAAGCTTAACCAATGATTCACATTCTTTCCTGACTGCACACTCCACAGGGACACACTACACTAATTACGAGGTGACCGATGCAGACTGACTAGAGAGGATTAGAACTATATATATCACTCTTATCTCCTAAATAAAATAAATATTAAAAACTATTGATAGCGTGAGAAATTGGATCAAATTTGTCAAGGTTGCGAATTCATAATAATCTCTTCACTAAAAAATTCATTATCCTAATTAGAAACATAGAATGAAGTTAAGATTGGGAGAAGAAGAGTAGTTAAAAAATATTTTACTAAATAAAGTGAAAATATAGAAAGGTGAATAGGCACACTAAATTTAATTCTACATTCCTTGAACTTATAATATGTTTTATTACATAGAATAGATATACTTATGATAAGAGATTTTTATAATAGGTACATAAAATAAATTGGGTCACTAGCTTTGTGACATTGATGATAGATCTAAACATGCCCCTTTATTTTTGTGCCCTTTCATGCAAAGAGACGTGGTTGTTTTGCCATTAGTTGAGTGCCTTTTTTTTTAGCTGATAAAAGTTTTAAAAAATACCCTTAAAAAAACTAAAAAGCTCATATTTTTTTCATGTATAATATTGTTTTTGACTCAAGATAGAGGTAGCTAGGAATGGGTATTGTTTGGTTGTCATAAGGTACAATTCTCATTTTTTTTCAAAATAGTATTATTAAAAAATAATATTATAATTAATTCTCATCCGAAACTTATTATAAATACACTATATGTGATAGCGGCTCTAATTTTTTTCTTAAAAAAAACTAGTTAAGAAAACTATTGGTTGTGAATCTTGTGATAGAGGCTCTGATTTTGTCATGAAAGTTGTTTCAAAAGATCGTTCTAATTGAAACAAATCCTTTAAAATGCTATTTGAGTTAGCTAATTTCTTACATATCCATAATTTATGATAATGATTTTCTAAGTACATTTTTTTAAAAAAGCCAAGAAAGTCACTGTTACATGATACAGACAACTCCTTTATCCAAAATTTCTTTATATAAAAATTCAATTTTAGGTTTTTACAAATCAACCCTTGGATTATCTCCTATTTACATCTAAACCAATATTTGCACATAAACCTCAAATGTTCTTACTTTCAAAACCCTTGCAGTTAATTGACATCCAAAATTGGTGTATAATCCTAGAATATTTATTCATTTAGATATTAATTTTGATAATAAATTTTATTTCTTTTTTTACCCTTGTACATCCCATAAGTGTCCATCCAAAGCGAGAATAGTTCGAGGTAGATGCAAGGTAGAATCAAGTTAGGTAATGCCTAAATTTGGTTAATTCCATATTCAATAATGATTAGTCGATTTGAGTAATTAAAGTTGAGGGTAAATCGGTTATTTTTCTTTCAGGCAAACAATTCATTAAGGGTTAGCTTACTGCCATTCCACAGCCCTCTCATCCCACCCCTTAGAATTTTCTTCTATTTCCACACCCCCAATTACCTCTCACTACCCTGATCGTCCTCCTCATTCACCCACTCAAGGCCGCTCCCCACACCGCCTGTCCCCTTTCTGGCCTCTTCCTTCCCTTCTCCTCTTCCTCCTCCCTCCTCTCCTCATCCTTCCTCCTTGAGCTTGGCTCGTTTATTAAACGAGCCTAAACTCTAGGCTTGGGCTTGGTTTGATTAGTAAGCGAACGAACTCGAACGAGCTTTTTATCAAGCTTGTTTGCGAGCTGCTCACGAACAACATGGTTTGTTCGTTGTAAGGATACAACGTTGTTTGTACCCCTACCTGCACAAGTAGGGGGGAGGGGGAGGAGGGAGATAAGTTTTTTTTTTTTTTCATCCCAACAATAAAATGGAAAAGGGGTCAGAAGAGGTGGCAGTATAATTTCATGTTCATTAATGCTGTTAACAAAGGGATTGATATGCAGTACTATGATAGTTTATGAGTTTTATAGATAAATATGTTTTATATGGGTGTATATGTAAATGGGGAAGATATTATGCATCGATTTGTAAAAATCCCTTCTTTTTAAGGAAACATATGGGGTAATTAGGGGTGTAGTCCTTTAGAATAGTACAAACTTAGAATAGGTCTAGACAAAAGTTTTGGTTTATAAGAAGATCACAAAATGCATGTTTGTTGAGTGGAAGTATTGTACACCGTTTTGTACGCATTTAAGAGGTCCCTTTCGTTTTGTTTTATTTATTCATTTAAAATACCAAATATACCATTGAGATACTTCACCATACACCAAATCTTGTAGAATCCATATGTTTTGACACAAATCACTGTAGCAATTGTTATTCTTTGCTATAGTGGTTTAATTGTAGTAATTTCTTTTAAATAGTGAGATCTTTAGTTTTTTTTTTACTACAATGGTTTCGGTCTGCTACAATATTTCAAACTGCTACAATGATTTTAGTTTGCTATAGTGAATTTAATTTGTTACAATTTTTCGGACTGCTACAATGATTTCGGTTAGGTTTAGGGTTAGGGTTCACAATTTAGGATATAAATTAGGTTTGGGGTTAGGGTTCACTATTTAGGTTATAAAATTAGGGTTAGGATTAGAGTTAACTATTTAGGTTATAGAATTAGGGTTAGGGTTAGGTTTAGGGTTAGAGTTCATTATTTAGGTTATATAATTAGAGTTAGGGTTGGGTTTAGGGTTAGGATTTCAAAACACAACAAAAAACGGTTAGAAATTTTGAAACGTGTATTACGTAGATGGCTAATGAAAGAGCATGTGAGTTATTTTATTAGCCGTTGGACCTATTGCACTTAAACTTTGAACCTTGGAAAGTTTTGTGGGGATATATATTTAAGGTGTATTTTACAAATCAAACCCTATCATCTTATCATTTACATATAAGCCCCTATAAGTTAATATTTACATATAAATCCCTTAAAGCATCCAATATTTACATATCAACCCCTACATTTAGTTGGCATCCAAAATGAAAGAATATTTCTGAAATATTCCTTCATTCGGCTGTTATTTCATTAATTTAAAGGGAAAGTAACCGATTTACCCATAGTTTTGATTACTTAAATTGATCTATCTTTATTAAACATGGACTTAACCCAAAACAAACACATACATAACCCGAATCTAAGTTGGGCCTAATCGAAGAATTCTCACATTAGAGGGGTATTTATAGAGTTTAGGTAAAATATTAAGGATGAAATCGAAAGTATTATCTCATTTTGGATGTGAGCTAACTGTAATGTTTGATTGAATTAAGGGGTTTATATGTAAATATCAGTTTATAAAGGTTTATATGTAAATAAAGAAGATTTTAGGGTTAATTTATAAAAAACCTTAGAAGTAATGAAATGTTATCATATGGACATAATGCAAACTCCACCCAAGGTATGTTAAAAACATTAAACATTTATTGGGACTGGATATGTGGTGAAAAACCGATATAGTAGGATTACAAATCCGATTCCATCGTCCGTTTCTATCAATCGTTCTCACTCTCACCGAAATCTGCTTCGTAAGCCCGCCATGGCCTCGCCGGTGACCGAAGATAAGCAAATACCCAGTACTCTCTCACTCTCTCTCTCTCTCTCTCTCTCTCTCTCTCCAATTTCGCAGAAGTTTTTTTTTTTTATAATGCGGAAATTTTACCAAGAATGCGAAGGAACCCATGAGTACCAATGACCTTTTATCCCCGAACATGGACAGACTGTATTATATTACAGTTTAAATCAACAGTAAAATGATCAAACCCTTCAGCTGCAGATGAACGCTTTACTGTCTTTATAGAGAATTTACTACAACAAAATTGCAGTGGGAGTTGCAGTTTCATGGGCATGATTCAATTTTTCAGCTTAGTTCGTTGTCGGTTTGATAGTGTTGTTATTATCTGTTCTTGATGAGTTGATGAAGGTTTTATGTTGTTGATGGGAAGCTTTTAAAGACACTTACGATCAAGAAAATATAATGAGGGGAGGAGCATAAAAACTTTGGAATTTGACCCAATCTCCAATCCTCTCATTTCCCTTATTGATTTTGATTTGACTAGTTCTCGCCATCGGATTCTTTGGTGGCGAGTATAGCGACCGCGCTGAGGGACCTAGTTCAATCTCCTCATCGATGCCCGATTCCGATTTGTTCCAATTAGAGCACTCCTCTTTGTTCGCATAGCCGAGGACTTGGTGGTCCTGCGGTTGATGTGGTGGCGATACTTTGCACTGGTAGTGAACTCCATGTACTCAACGAATTTTCTTTGAGAATCCAGGGTAGCATTGGGGCATACTCTTGCGATAGCCTCTGGATCATGCATCAAGTGTTGTTTGTGTCATGACTCGTGCAATGCCACCGGCGGTGTACACTGTAATATATATATTTTTCCACTGAAACCTTGTAATGTTCGTACATCCAACCCAGGTTCATAGACCACTCGGGTTTGAGAGCAGATCCAGAGTTAGTGGTAGAGGAGCCCACACCTGTAGAAGCCATGAAGAGAGCTTAAGATCTTGGAGAGAGCTATAAGATGTGTAGATTTCCTATGAGATAGAAGAGGATATATATTTTTTGACTCTAGAAAACTTCCTCAAAAACACTTTTATCTAGACTTCATCAAAATTTTCTTTACAAGAAGCTTGGGTAGAGCTAATTTCGAAACCCAACCATAGTCAAATTTACTTATGTCAATAAGCTTGATGTGCAACTTGTTCTGTTGAAAGAACATGTATCTATCTTGAAAACTAGTGTAATTTTTGATGGGGTCCAAGCACATTGCACAGGGTGATGTGTACTTGGGATGCACATTCCTTGTACAGTATGGTGCGCACCAAGGTGCGTACCGGAATTGGGCTGTGGGCCTAGAAGTAATGTGTGCGTACCAATTCTTACTGGGTGAGCACTAATTTGCATAGGGAGTGTGCACCGGTGTCCGCACCTTCAGGGCAAGTTGATGTGCCCCACATCAGGCCCGGTACCCACCACTTTACAGATAAGACAATATTAGTTGTGAATTCTAACTGTTTCACCTCGGATTTTCAATCCATTTTCTCTGTGATGCCCTAAGGTTTATTCTCTATATAAGTAGTCTCATTTATGTAAGAGATCTCATCTCCTTGAAGTGCCTCTCATCTAAGAAACCTTAGGAGCTTCCCTTTGATGTTTTTAGGGTTTCTATATTCAGGAGATCTTTGATGACCATTTTTTTCTCTCATGAGTTACTGATCTGATATTCCTCATCAATTCAACATAGAGATTTGAAGTCCTTCTCATTGTCATCTTTTTGCTTTATCTTTCTCTTGTGGGAGATTTGTTTGTCGGTGTGTTCATCTGAAGAACATCCTCAGTCTGGCCGTCATATCCAATTGAGACAAGTCTGTGGGTCATATCTGTTTGGTTGCCCTGATTTGGTGTGTGCATTCGAGTTGGTTGGACTGTGAGTTCATCCTTTGAGAATTCTTCACTACTGATATGGTGTGTGCATCCGAGCAGCAGGGAAAAGGACGATGTGGTCGTTGGTGCATCGATTCAAATCACGGTGTTTGGTTGGCCCTGGGCGAATGCCTCTTGATTTTTCCCTTTTGGGTTTCCACGTAAGTTTATTCACATGTGCTTATTGCGTTGATTCTCATGCTAGGTTAGTGACTTGTATGATTGAATTCTAAGCCTTTGCATGAACTTGTGAGGATAGTAGTGAATCTTGTGTGAGCACCATGTGTTTGAGAAATTGTATAATGGAGATCGTGCTTCCTCGTTGTTTGATAATCCATCGACCCCTATTGAATGTTTTTGACTTTATGCTAATACGCTACTTGTGTATGCGATAAACTACATGCTTGTTAGTGCGTTAACATGCCATAGTCATGCAAATAATGAAAACCAGAAGTAAATGCTGCAAGCATGCAAGATGCAACTGCAAATAACTAAGAGGACCGACCACTAACATAGAACATGACAACTAGTGTGGTCTGACCCAACTTGATGCAGACCTATATCGATAAGCTTCCGATTCAATTTTAGTTTTGCCAAAATTTGTAGTCTAAAAGTGGATTCTATGCTCACAATTAGCAAGCTTACCGTTTTCCAAGTTGACAATCAAAGTTTAAACCAGCAAATTCGTAGATTGAAGCACATCCACTACTGATTTAATCTTGCAATAATGAAGCAAATCAACATCAAAACATGAAAGCAAAAAACGTAATCAACTGTGAACGACCATAGGATGCTTTTCACAAAGTTATGTGGTTAAAAGGGGAACAACACAGAAATATTTCAGTTCTATGATCAAGTTTATTGGTACTGATTTTCAGGAAAGCAGGCTAAAAAAAACCTGAAATGAAGTGTGAATAACCCACAGAATGAAGAGATGATGAAAGGCTTAGAAGTTGGAGACCATTATATATAAGTTGGAGACCTCATAAATCGTAGTGATGCCGCTGGTTCCTTCTCAAAATGTTTTCCAAACTCAGAGGAAAAGTGTAGGGGAAGATGGTGGTAGAGAAGAAAGAGAAGAGAGGATTTTTCTAGTGCTGGGTGGAAAAATAAGAAGACGAGGGTCAAAAGAAGAAGGTATTGAAGCAGATGAATATGCCCGGAAGGCACAAGGGTTTCAGAGAGTGAACAATCTCTGTCAATGGGATCCTCATACCTCTTAAATCTTCATTGTGGAGAGTAAACGATTTGCCTAGTGTAAATCTGCACTAGGTGGGTTTGAAAGTGGGTGGAAAGACAAGAAGACTATGACCAGAAGAAGGTATTAACACATGCCGAACGTGCATGGAAGGAACATGGGTTTCAGAGGGAAAACACTCTGGCAATGAGATTTTCTTATGATTTCAGATCAAAAAATTTCTAATCCTCGTTCTTCTTTTGTTGTCATTGTTAGATACCCTCACGCTCCAAAACCCGGATCGTAAGGGGAGGTCCACAGTGGGTGTATTAAGCGGGTGATGGGTGCCTCCCTCACCGATGTGGGACTATCCGCTAACAGCCTAACACTCCCTCTCACGCAGAGCACGCGTGGCAAGGATCCTCCCACACGGAGCACGCATGGCAAGGCACAATCGGTGGGGAGCACCCGGAGCAGGAGACGGAGATGGGCTAGCTCTGATACCATGTTAGGAGATGACGGCTAGGGTTTGAAGAGAATGAGAATACTCTTCATTAAGGGACTAAGCCCAATATATGTACACCGTATTACATAGTGAACCCGACTGTACATGAAACCAACCCGTATCTATTATACATTAACAGCCACAAAGGGATCAAAGGGGAAATATGGGCCGTCGAAAGTGGAGAAGATCCCATGTATCTTGGGAAAGAGAAGGAGAGAGACATGGTCGCAGTAGGCACTTATAAGGGATGAGGATCCCTCTAGGTGGTGGGGTTTTAGGAGTAGAAATAGATCCCGTCCCACGGGATCTGATTTCAAGGGAAGTAGGGTCGGCGACTAGGATTTTTTGTGGTTATTTTGGCTCATTTTTGATCCCATCCATTTAGTATTTAGGTTAGTTGGTCTCCTCGTTTGTAAGACTTAACCCCCTTCTAATCTTATCCCTTGTTTGGGTTCATCCAGTTGTGTTGGTTCATTTCATGATTAGCCACTTAATGAGGTGTGCGCTAGCCCAATCCGATGGTCAATGCGAATAAAATAAAATAACAACGTATCAATGGGCATAGACACTTGTCTGTTTGCATTAGTGCCTTATCTATTATAGAGGTAGAGGATGCTACAGTCCTGTAGATGAAGTACTCAGTTTCATTACCGATTGGACCCCTACAAGCTACAAGGAACTGATGACATATTTATCTTGTGAGTGAGGGCCCTTGCTATATACACCTTGTCATCTATAATTCAACCTATGTACTACTCATCCACCTAAGTATGCCTCGTGTGAATATTCTAAACATAATACCCATTATATGCTTCTCAATAGTCATAATCTGTTAATTTCAAAGGTACATTGGCTTTTAGGGTACAGTCCCTAACACTATCAACTCGGAGATCTGGTGACAATTCAGATCTTTACCTCGTCATTGATCAAGGATGAAGAAGTTGATACGGTTATACATCTATATAACATGGCACGTCGGTTTTGTGCTGACTAGACAAAACGGAAGCTGACTAGGACAAGCTGACTGGACAAAAATGAGCTGAATAGATCTAACCATTCGTTTAAAAATTAATGCACAATCTCTCCTTGGTTTCAAATCCCAACCCATTTAAACTGCACTAAACCCCTAAAATCCCGGCCCATTGAAATTGCACTAAACAATTCGTTTAAAAATCAATGCACGATCTCTCCTTGGTTTCAAATCCCAACCCATTTAAACTGCACTAAACCCCTAAAATCCCGGCCCATTGAAATTGCACTAAACATAACCGTTCATCCCGTGATTGTTATTCACATCAATGGCTATAAACCCGTCTGTTGAAATTTCGGCCGCCCCAAACCATCAGGTCGATCTCGAGGAATTCTGTTCGAACAGAAACAACTGTGATTAATCGATTATAGGGGGAGGGGAGTTGGTCGCACCGAAGGCGCCCACTTTGTGCCAATCGGCACTGGCGAGGAAATGGGTGTCCCTATGAATACCGGAGTTGTCGTCGAAAGTGTTTTGTTGCTGAAGGAGTTCAGGTGTGTTACCGTCGAAGACGGCCTGCTGCAATACCGACAGGTGTTGCCGCCGAAGGCGGCCCACTACAGTGCCGATAGGCATGGGCATGCACTAGTTTTCTACATAATATATGGATGACTGGATGCTTCTATCAATAAACTCACTGGTCGTCTAATGAAAGTTTCATGAGAATAGGTTCAGTAACAAAGTGTGATCACGATGATCATGCAGTCGAAACTCCACTAGAAGATTATCCAACGGTAGAAAAAGATCCAATTGGATAGTCCAATGGAAGACAATGATACAAAAGATCTGAGAAACAACACCAGTTATTTATTTGGTGAAGGTTCCTATTGTTGAAGAGAACAATGATGATTTGATCATTGCTCCTTGTGGTCAATGCTCGAAACGCCAACAACTTCCAACAATCATGATTGTGAGCTAGTTCTCCAATCCATTTTAACCAAGTGTGAAGGAAAATACAACGACTAGTTTCATCCACTGATTGTCTTTTTCAAAACCTACGGTCCAAACTTTGCCACCACGATGTGACGGTCAGATCTTGAGTTAGCATTCATCATCATTTCCTTGTGATCCGATGGTGGAAGATCATGTTGAAGGTCATCCAATATGATCTCATAGAAGAATTCCACACAATCTAAGCTTTTGATATATTTTATAATATTCCATTAGATCTTAGGATGATATCGATTCTATATTTATTTTTTGATTTTTGGATTTATTGGGAGTGCTATTTTGTTCTTATAGAAATCATTTTAGGTAGATTTGACAATGAAAAGTCATATTTTGATTATAGGTTTGATTAGTAAGTCCTGGATGTATTAGAATTATGTTTTGACATGGTTTTGGTGTCATTCTATATAGAAATTGAGGAGATGCTAATTTATGTAGATTGTAATCCTTCATTTTTTGTAAGGAAGCAGTGATGATGGAATATTTATCTATAGTAGGACTTATTTAGAGGATTTTTAGGAGTCTGATATTTTTATTGAGTCATGTGTATCGAGCCTTCTATAAAAGGAGGAAAAATTGAGTGGCATAGTTTACATTTAAGGATTTATTCATCTCCAAGTGGTAGCTCAATTGGTAAGGCATATGCAATATGTGGTTTGGTCAAGGGTTTGAATAATCACTATGACATATTTCCTCCTGCTCTGTAGTGGCGGGTCTCCCTCTCGTCGTTGTGGTGAGCTCATAGTTGTCAAGGCGAGGCTAGGTGTCCGAAGGGAGCCTAGGAGCCTAGGCGTGGCCTTGTGTGTAGGGGTGTTCATCGGTTCGGGTTGACCCGCCAAACCGAACCAAACCGGTCTATTTGGTTCGGTTTGGATCGGGTATTTTTGACCGTTCGGTTTGGTTCGGTTCCAAAAAAAAAACCCGCTATGGTCGGTTCGGTTCTGGGTTGTGAGTTTTTTAACCCGAACTAACCCAACCCAAACCATGGGTACTATAGCCTTAGTAGTTACTACTATACAGTGTATAATCTCACTAATATTGTACATTACATGATGGTGACCCCAATTACCACCATTCGGTGCATTCAAAACTTTCAAGTATTCAACGGTGTGATAAAACTAAAAAGTGAAGGGTGTTACCCACATAATTACTAGCACCCCCAAATCCCAACTTATGAAATATCTCAAAGTGAAAAATTAAGGGTATTACTAATAATTCTATAGGGGCAAATAATAGCACCCAAAGTTAAAGGCTTAAAAATAAAATCTGAACCAACTCAGCGGCTCAACCATTCACGCCTCACGGTGTGATGACGAGCGATTTGAAAGACCCGCAAAACCGAACCGAACCAAACCGAACTTTTCCGGTTTGGTTTGGTTCGGTTTTTACCAAGAAATGGTTTGGTTCGGTTCCATTTTCTAGAGAACCGATCAACTTTGGTTCGGTTCCAAATTTATCAAAAAACCGAACCAACCTGAACCATGAACACCCCTACTTGTGTGCATAGGCATTCTCCAGGCACGGGTATATATGTATAGTCTATACTTGCAGGTATGTATGTAATAGGAAGCAATATAACACCTTACTAACATGAAATTGAACATATTATAGTCAAATGCATACAACACAGTGACACATACATAGTATAGACAAGTAAACAACAAAAGGAACAAATAGAATACAAAAACTTGCTAACACAAAATTGAGCATATTCTAATCAAATGCGTGCAACACAATGAACACATAGTATAAACAAGTATACAACAACAAAATGAACAAAGAAGATGTGGGCGGGTTGGGTTTTACTTAAAAAAAAAACAAAAATCATTGCCTAAAACTAGGCGTGCGCCTAGCCTAGGTGTGCCTAGGCCGCCGCTTAGTGAGGTGCGCCTGAGCGCACTGGGGCCTAGCTGTTTCCGAGCGCCTAGTGCGTCTAGGCGCTCGCCTTAACAACAATGGGTGAGCTTTCTTACTTATAGGCAAGGTTCACAATTTGGATTTCGACCTACATTTCAACACTGTAGAATATAGAAATATTTCGTGGATATATTTTGATAGTGTTGAAATATTGCAATTTTACAGATATGATAAAAATATCAATTGAATGATGGATATTTTTACGATCCGGACAATCAAAATCAAGCATATATACATACTTTGGATCACATAAATCATATTTCTACACTATCTAGGTGTATCGGGCTCTACATAGCATGCACTTCAATGCATTCTAATTCTATAAAGATGCATAATAGTCTAAGGTGTACAACATATCCAAAATTCAAGTGATTTCATCATTATTAAGATTTGATTTTTTGATTTTTCTCATTTTTTTTTCTCGAAAGGTTAATCCAATAAACTCAGCATTGATCCTCAAGTGTGTGTTCTTCACTGCTCATGATTTGAGGCATTGATCCTCATTGCCAACAATTAATTACCTTAGATTTTTGTGGATTCTTCACTGCTCATGATTCGAGGCAGGTCCTGGTTGGGCTGCCCCTATTCTTCTCTTGTTTTCTCTTTCTCCTTCATTTTTCATGTAACATTTTTCTCCTAGAAATTTTTTCTAGGCCAACTATATAACTAAATATTGCAATACGTACAAGCTTATGATGTAAGCACTTGCTTGGAAATGCATGGCCTTGTGGCCATGACCCAAAGATTGTAACCAAGTTTCAGACACCAAAGTGCCTCGGTTAGCGCCCATGACAATAATAAACTGATCAGGCTTTTTCTTCATTGAAACAACATCAACCTTATTCCAATATGCTCTTCCTCATTGTGCAATGAAATTAATTGGAAAAATTAATTGGAACATGTTCATACTTTGTGAATCTCCAACGTGATTTACAATTAACACATTTACAGTTAACATCGTCATGCAACTTCATATTATTCACTTTTATAAAATTAGCATAATTGAATTCTCTACCGCATTGATATGAAGAAGAAGACACAATAGTGAAGCATCTCTAATAGAGTCTCACTTTTCATCACCTAGTCAACTTAACACCCATGCATTCTCGAACACACATGAAAAAAACATTAAATGCTTGTTGTTTACGGTTGATTCTCTCAACTGGAAGTACGGGGAGAATTTGTTATTCTTAAACACTTATCATAATTGTTAGATACCCTCACAACCCCAAAACCCAGGTTGTCAGGGGAGGTCCACAATGGTTATATTAAGCGGGTATGGGTGCCTCCCTCACCGATGTGTGACTATTCGTTAACACTCCCCCTCACGTGGAGCACACGTGGCAAGGATCCTCCCATGCAGAGCACGCGTGGCAAGGCACGATCGGTGGGGAGCACTCGGAGCAGGAGAAATTGAACCCTAGCTCTGATACCATGTTAGATACCCCCATGCCCCAAAACCCGGGTTGTAAGAGGAGGTCCACAGCGGGTATATTAAGCGGGTGATGGTTGCTCCCTCACCGATGTGGGACTATCCGTTAGCACTCTCCCTCACGCGGATGACGCGTGGCAAGGATCCGCCCACACAGAGCACGCGTGGCAAGGTTCGATCGGTGGGGAGCACCCGGAGCAGGAGACGGTGAACCCTAGCTCTGATGCCAGTTAGATACCCTCATACCCCAAAACCCGGGTTGTAAGGGGAGGTCCACATCGGGTATATTAAGCGGGTTATGGGTGCCTCCCTCACCGATGTGGGACTATCTGTTAACAATATTAAACTGCAACACAAATGACAGAGTTGAATTACAAGCAAAGTAAGACCATAATCTTTATTCTTTAAAGTGGTAGTATTCCTTTTCTATTATTTGTACAATCCCAACCACCATGAAAGAAGAAAAAGAAAAAGAAAAAGAAAAAGAAAAAGAAAAAGAACAATTTCCACGACTTGCAGGTGATGCCACTGCCATAGTCGCCTGTCCACCTCCATTGGTGGCACATTTTATTTACTCCATCTTACATTGCTATTGACACCACATCCGTGACCACGGTCTACTGTTTCTTCCATTAGCAGACTATTATGTAAACAAGATATTGATAGTAAAAGAAGTAGGTAAGGTGTTACGGGTTAGTAAGACTTTCTCTGTTACTACCCCTATTGCTTCCTTTGCCTTAGAAACACATGGCATAGAAGCAAGAGGGAAAAAAGGTGACATTGGCCAGTTTATCATGGTCAACCTAAGACAGATAACACTAGTAGAACTATTAAGTACCTTGTGGAAGAAGGACCTATAATATGATTCACTACACACTTATTCCTCAGTATATCAGAATCTGTATCCAATTCAATAGCGATAATCTAACTATCTTACGTGTTGACTGTCCAAAACAAAGTGCACTTTTAATATTCTAGAGCGTAATGATAATACTTTTTTTACTGCTCATATTTTCATATATTGTATTGTTTTTTTTCCCTATGTATAGGTGAAATTTTGTTAAAGTCAATTATTTTTAATATTTTGGAAGGATGGCTTCATTGACAAGGTTATCTGAAATTGATTATTTAGGTACCATCAAGTCAGTGGCAGTTATTGGTGGTGGGGTCAGGTATGCTTAAGCTTAATAGTTAATAGACATTTGCACAATTTAAGTTGATTTGGATGGTAGCCTATTCATTATTCTAGCAGAACTTGTCTAAAACTTTATGCCTTACATTTTTATACTTGTTAATAGTTTGAGTTTAGTAGTATATATTCACATAATTCTTTACATTGACTGCTGAATTCTTGCAACAATACATGCTTTTGGGCTTGATATTATGTCATTGTAATCTGGGCCTTATTCATGTAGTATGGGACCCAAGTACTGATTCTGGACCAATTTCTGGTGCAAACCTTGGATATACTCGAATAACAGATAAAATGATATAACAATTGAACCTCATCTCGTTAGGGAACCAGCCCAAGATATATATACAAGGAGATGAGTGTCGTCACCAAAATGGTGAGCACACCATACAAAAGGAAAACCCATGAGACATGTATACAGATGAGACCAAAATCAGATTAGGGTTAATTGAGAACCCTAATGTCTTTTATATTATTAATAAAGAGAAATTATAATTAAGTCCATAGACTTATACTAATTAATATAAAGGACAAAGAACAAAATCTCCAATACTCCCTCTCAAGCTGGAGCAAAGATATCAAACATACCCGGCTTGGATATAGTAGAAAGAAAACGAGTAGGTCCAACAGCCTTGGTAAAACCATCAGCAATCTGGGCAGTTGATGGAATGAACATCGGAGTGATGGTACCAAACCGAACATGGTCCCTGAGGAAATGAATATCAACCTCAATATGCTTTGTCCTCTCATGAAGAACAGAGCCGGAAGCAAGCATAATTGCTGACTGGTTATCACAAAATAGGCGCGAACAACCTGATGTAGGAAACCCAAGATCTGCTAGAAAAAAGTGTAACCAAATCAACTAAGTAGTCCCCTGTGCCATAGCACGATATTCAGCCTCAGCAGAACGCGAGACAACATCCTGCCTTTTGCTTTTTCATGAAATGAGATGCGCACCATAAAATGTGCAAATTCCAGGAGTAGAGCGATGATCTGTAAGAGAACCCACATAATCTGAGTCAGTAGAACAAGCCAACTATGATCCATTCTGAGTCCTATAGAAAAGTCTAAGTCTAGGAGTAGCTTTAAGATAGCGTAGAATCCTCGGAGCCGCCTCCATGTGTGTTGTGCGGGGAGCGTGCATAAGCTGACTAACCACACTAACCGCAAAGCTAAAATCAGGACGAGTATGCGTCAAATAGATCAATTGGCCGACAAGACGTTGATAGGAACTAGGATTAGGAAGATGATCGCCAGACTCTGCATGAAGACGATTCGGTGTACTCACCGATCTACACCCAAGAAGACCAGTATCATGAAGTAGATAAAGGGTATACTTCCGCTGAGAGATGGAGATACCTTGTCAAGAGCGAGCTATCTCAATCCCCAGAAAGTAACGAAGAGAACCAAAGTCTTTTACTTCGAAAGCTGCTTGAAGAGCAGTTTTGACGGTAGTAATCTCAGCTGCATCATCTCCTGTAAGAATAATATCAACATACACCAGAACAATAGTACGTCGACCCTCTTCAGTGATCTTGATGAAGCATGTCGGATCAGCATGGCACCGAGTGAATCTATTTCGAAGAATCACAGTATTAAAGCGCTCAAACCAAACCCGGGGAGACTGCTTCAAGCCATAGAGACTTGAGCAAGCGACAAACTTTGTCCGAATACTCCCCCTGAAGACGATACCCGGGAGTGGGGTCCATATAAATCTCCTCGGCCAAGTGACCATAAAGAACACATTCTTGATATCAAGTTGATGAAGAGGCCAAGAGTGGCTAGCAGCAAGAGAGAGTAGTAAACAAACACTGGTTAGCTTGACGACAGGCACAAATGTAGCACCAAACTCATCGACAGACTGGGTAGGGGAACCAACGACCAAGTGCCATTCTAACGTAAGACAGACATCTCAGCATCTATAGCTTTGACCCACTCAGGATCACAAAAAGCCTCAGTAGTAGAACGGGGAATACGAATAGAATCCGTAGTAGTAAGGTACACATGATAAGTATGGGAAAGACCCTGATAAGAGACAATACTTGCCAAAGAGTGATAAGTAACACAAGTACGCTTGCTCTTGCGAAGAGCAATAGGCAAGTCATCAGAAGGAGCATGAGGAATGATAGTAGAGAAAGGTATACTTGACTCCGGAGGAAGCTCTAGCACAGGGAGAGAAGTAGGCTGGACACCGAAGGCTGGTGTGATTGCCGGTGATATGTCTGTGTAATAGGCGGGCGTGGAGGCAGCATAATGGGGTTAGGAAATACTGGCATAAGCTGAGTAGCAGTAGACGGCACAGGGGTAGACAGCTAGGTAGGTGAGGCAGCACCCAAAAATAGGACTCATCCTCTTAGAAGGTGACATCCATAGAATGATAAACCCAACGGAATTGGGTTCAAGGCAACGATAGCTTTTGATACCAGAAGAGTAACCAAGAAAGACACCGAATAGATTTGTCGTCAAGTTTGGACTGAGAAGGACTACGGTCCTGAACAAAACACACACACCCAAAGACACGCAGCGGAATAGGAAAGAGAGACTAGTCAGGATGAAGAGCTTGAAATAGGGGGCGCCCATTAAGGGAACGGGATGAAGTGTAGTTGATTAAATAAGTGGCAGTAAGAAGAGCAAAACTCTAGAAGGATTTCGGAACCGACATCCCGCGAAGAACACACCAAACAACATTCAACAAATGATGATTCTTCCACTCGGTCACACCATTTTGCTTAGATGTATAAGGATAGGAAAATTGATGAAGGGTACTCTACTCGGCAAGAAAAGAAGTGAAAGAACGAGAAGTATATTCACCACCATTATCAGAATGAAGAACACAAACACGAGCACCATACTAAGCTAGTATCATAGCAGAGAATTGATAATATATAGCAAACACATCAG
The DNA here is from genome assembly GCA_947650365.1 of Chamaelirium japonicum. Classification (NCBI taxonomy): domain Eukaryota; kingdom Viridiplantae; phylum Streptophyta; class Magnoliopsida; order Liliales; family Melanthiaceae; genus Chamaelirium; species Chamaelirium japonicum. Next base: position 22,755,706 of record OX393556.1, read on the forward strand.
ACTTGCGTTTCATAAGATAAACCCAACAACAGAGAAAAGTCATCAATAAAGGTAACATAGTAACAAAAAGCCATCATAAGACGTCGTGGGAGACGGCCCTAGACATCAGAATGAATCAATGCAAAAACAGAAGATGACCAATTAGTAGAAGGAAAATAAGAACTACGTGTGTGTTTATAAAGTTCGCATAGATCACAATAAAAAGAACTAAAAAAGAATTCAGGGCAGACAGGTGCCATAGTTTGAAGACTAGCATGACCAAAATGAGCATACCATAGAACACCAATCTATGAAGAAGAGGAGCAAGCAGGAGAGGCAGTAGCAGCAACATCAGCAGGTGGGGGAACAGGCGATCGATCTAGCACGTACAACCCATCCTTCTCAAGGCCCGTGCCAAAAATCCTCCTCGAAGTTAGATCATGAAACACAGCCATCAGGAAAGAATGTCACAGAACAATGCAGAAAATGAGTCAAACGACTAACATACAGTAGATTAAGGGCCAACTTAGGAACATGCAAAACAGAATCGAGACAAATAGTAGAAGAAAGAGGAACAATACCCTTGCTGAGGTTAGGAGTAATAAATTCATTAGCAAGACGCATGTTTCGTTGACGATAAGGCTCAATATGGGAAAGGAGACTTAGCTTACCAGTCATATGATCAGTGGCCCCAGAGTCGATGACCCATAGAGAAGAACTAGGATCAACCTCTGAAACTTGAAAAGCGAACGGAGTACCTGAGGAGGAAGCAGTGGATGCTGAGGGCTGAGAAGGCTGAGAAGTCTGTAGATGTTGAAGCTGACTCATCAGATGCTGCACCTGGGACACCACCTGGCTCAAATCCGAAATACCTAGAGGCAAAGAAGACTGCACCGACGAACTAGAGAGGTCTGCAGCAGCAACAGTCGGTGAACGAGGAGAAGGTGCGGAAGCAGTACACAGGGGGAGTATTGGAGACCCGCGTCTGCGATGGAGATTGGGACGGAAAGGGGGCGCACGACGGAGGTCGAGCGAGGAGGGGCGTGCGACTGCTCTGATACCAAGATGAGACCAAAATCAGATTAGGGTTAATTGAGAACCTTAATCTCTTTTATATTATTAATAAATAGGAATTACAATTAAGTCCATAGACTTGTACTAATTAATATAAAGGACAAAGAACAAAATCTCCAATATATACAACTTTAGACTGTAGAATCTCAACTCCCCCCCCTCCAAACTTATGGTAGATCATAAACTGAGAGTTTATGAACAAGAAACTAGAAGCAGAGTAGCATATGTTACAGCAACAAAGTTTGCAATTTGAGCATCTGACGACACATAAAGGCAATGACATGTTGCCTAAGAGATAATACTGATGAGACAATCAATTTCGATGTGCTTTGTTCACTTGTGAAATACTTGGTTGCTAGCTATATGGATAGCACTTTGGTTATCAAAGTGTGGAGGAGTAGGGGAAGTAGACTCGACACCCAATTCGCAAAGAAGGTACTAGGGAAATTGGGGGGGGGGGGGGGGGGGGGGCTTAAGGAGTAGAATAGAATAGGGAGAAGGATCAGGGGAAATAAGAAACGAGAGGGCTTAGGAAGAAGAAAAATAAAGCGGAACATTCTTGGAGAAAGTGCATATCGAGATATGCGTAAGCGATGAACAAAAGGATTATATAAGCAGTACCCTTTATGCTATATACTAAACCTAAGAAGAACGCACTCATTGGGCAAGGGGAAAAAGTTTTATGTGTTTACAAGGAGGCAAGAGAATAAAGCAGGTCCACCATAAGTGCCAAGCAGATTATAGTCAATAGGAGATGAATATGATCGCTCAAAAGGAGAACACCTAGAGAGAACGGAAGAAGGGGTGATGTTAATGATATCTACAGACATGGGGATATCTTTAGCCTAGAAGAACCAAGGAACTAAAGCAGAAATGTGAATCGCTCAAAAGGAGAACACCTAGAGAGAACGGAAGAAGGGCTGATGTTAATGATATTTACAGACATGGGGATATCTTTAGCCCAGTAGAACCAAGGAACTAAAGCAGAAATGAGAATAACCCGAGTAGTCTCGAGGATTTGACGATGCTTTATCTGAGCCACACCATTCTGCTCATAAGTGTGAGAACAAGACTGCTATTGCAGCTTACCTTGAGAGAAGAATGTCATGAACCTCAGACAACAGATACTCATGGGCACAGTTAGAAGGAAAAACTTTATTATGCTTTTGAAGCTGTGCAAGAATCATGTCAGTGAAGGTGCAATAGATCCTTAAAATGAGAAAAAATCGTCAATAAAGCTAACATTGTAGAGAGAACCAGTTGTATAAGGCCAAGGAGCAAGGCTCAAATGTCTGAATGCACGAATTCAAAACTAGTAGAGGATGTAGAAGTACTGGGAGAAAAAGAATGTGCCAAGTGCTTTGAATCTGTAACCAATACAATCTGAGGGAGAAGTAAAATAGCTTGGACCTAAGACACCAGACTGCAATATGATTTTAAGTCAAGATCCAGTAATATGACATAGTCGTTTATGCCAAATCAGTAATAAAGGACACAAAATTAGAATATGAAGGTGACGTATTTGGTGGTGGAACATGTAGATGCTCAAGTTGGTACACCCTCCCCCTCTACAATCGGCCCCAATCATCTCGATTGTATGCTGACCATGAATAACACACGAAGAAGCGATGAATGAGACTGTATAGCCTGCATCTGCAAGACGTCTCATGGAAGCTAAATTTTTAGAAAGGTCTGGAACATAATTCACAAGGGAGAGTGTGAGTCGACCGGACGGGAGATTGATCCACACCGAGAAACAATAAGAAGACAATAGTCAACTGTGTGAATTCTAAACTAGAAGGGAACTGCCAAGAGTTATAGACATATCTAAAGGAGCAGATACACCAATGAGAACTATAGTCTGAAGGAGCTGCTGAAGCTACCGGATCTGAGTAGTGAGTTGAGAGGCTATGGAGTCAGAAGGATTTGTAGTTCTGCACTAATTAAAGAAGCAGAGGCACCTAGTGGCTCTGTGTCCATAATAGTAGCTGATAGGCTTGAACGATGACATTTCCTCTCCTTGAGCTTCCAAGACATGTCCCTTCTTCTTACAGTTTCCACAGACAGGACGAGGAACTGAGCTGGATGAAGTGGGAGTAGACCGAAAACTACATGGTACAATAACTAGGGCAGTCACAGTGTGGGAAGCAGGAGAAACCAAAATGGGCCGATGATTCTCTCAGCAAGGAAGTCAGACAAGATGACGTCTCAACTAGGAAGTGTATCTCTATGAAGGGGCCGTCCACGAAGGGGTTCAAACTCAGGGCACAGGTGTCTAGCAAAGCGGTACATGCATTAATTATCTTTGTCTGTTGATATTGCTTAGCAAAGCCAGGTTGATGCTATGCGGTCAAAGGCGTGCTTAGGCTCACCAGGCTCCTCAAGGATCATGCCTAGCGCCTCGCCTCAGGGGTGCCCAGGCCCCTTGAGGCACAGGTGTGCCTAGGTGTGCACCTAACTTCGCCTAGGTTAGGCGCGCCTAGGTTGCTTGGTTTAAAGCCAAGAATTTTTTGTTTCTTTGTGCATTCTTTGAATTTTTTCCTCCGTACTTCTTCCCTAAAACCCTAAGAGCCCCTATAAACTTCCTAAATTGCTTTCTTGCCCAAAAGACCCTCCAAAACCCTTGATTTGGTAAAAATCTCCATCTTTGATTCAATTCTTCTCCAATTTAGATTCGTTCCCAAACACAGTTGGAGGGCTTTCGACAAAGTGCAAAGCTCAAAATATATTTTACCCTCGATAGCACTAGACATGATATTTGAAGTTATTAACATCAATTTCTAATTTGGTAGACTTATTATTTTAAGCCCCTAACCTAGATATTTTAATTCTAGACTCTATATGTATTTGATGGGAGATTTTAGTTGATGTTTCGATGGGTATAGGACTCGGATGAAGCTGTTATCTTTCTCTGAATGGTATCTGTTTTGCATATACAAGTGAGCTCAGCATGTATCGGAATCTAAAAACCAATGCTTTGTTGGAATATACTTATGAGTCTCCATGATTTATATCAATATCCTTGTCCTTGTAGTTAAACTGGTCCAAGCTTACATAAGCAATCTGGTTGAGGGTTCTCATATTGTGTGATGGCATGCTATGCTTTTATATGTCTCTTAAGTTTTTGATTTGTCTAGGAATTCTTTTCGTTTCCCTGAATTATATAAAAACCCTTGTAAGACAATTAGTTAAATGTTCATACCAATTTATTATTTACTTTTTGAGTGCAAGAGTTTGAGCCTGATGTTCTGAAGATGATTTTCAGTGGTCTTGCTGCTGCATATAAACTTAAGTTGAATGGTTTGAGGGTCACTCTTTTTGAAGCTGAAGAAAGAGCTGGAGGAAAAATAAAAAGCACTTCTCAGGATGGTTATATATGGGATGAAGGGGCCAATACAATGGTCAGTTTGATAGCTACTTCACACCTTACTTTTAAGTGCAAAGGATTACAATGCATATTTGGGCATAATTTGATATCATACTGGAAAAGTGAACTATTTGGCTCATTTTCTAATGTACAATATGTCTGAAGATTGTTTTACAGCATTCAAGACATTATTTATAAACTGGTTTTCGAAACCTTAAAATATTCTTCATCTAACACATCTTATTGGTGCAGACAGAAAGTGAAACAGAGGTTGGAAATTTGATTGATGACCTAGGTATTCGAGAGAAGCTACAGTTTGTAAGTACTTCTTTGTATTTGTATAATATGAGGGTCAATCCTATTTTTCTACACTAAATCTGTCTCAAAGTAAGATGAACCTCAGCACTGCATAATGTCCACCACAGCGTTTGTATCATCAAGGATTCCTTGGTCTATTATACTCTCTTCTTTGAGTCAATCATTAATTCATTTTTTATGAATTGTGAGTCTATTAGATGTGAATTTCAGGAACATCATAGAATAGTACCTTTTACTGCACCAAAAAAGAGAGAAATAATGCATTGACACATTCATTTGCAAATATCTAATACACAATTTTTTTGAACAGACTTGAGGAGGTTCAGGGTAACATGTAAAGCAATCGACAGTTGCAAGAAGTTTTTCCTTCATTGGTTTCCATCAATGTTTGATTTTGTTAGGAGACGACGGCTAGGGTTTGGAGAGGAACAGAATGATTCCATTGAGGGACTCAAGCCCAATATATATGTACAGTAAACCCGACCCGACTATACAGTAAACCCGACCCATTACATTACATTAACACTCCCCCTCAAACTCACGGTGGATCATGAACCGAGAGTTTGCCTAGAAAATGTCTGAAGCGAGCAGTCGTCAGTGGCTTCGTCAGAAAATCAGCAGTCTGCTCCGATGAGGGAATGAAAGGCAGGGAGATGATGTGATCGATAAACGCCTGGCGAACATAATGACAGTCAACTTCAATATGCTTTGTTCGCTCATGGAAGACCGGATTGCTAGCAATCTGAATAGCACTCCGGTTGTCACAGAAGAGAGGGGTCGGCCCGGATATCACCACTCCCAAGTCAAGCAGAAGACGTCGAAGCCAGACAATCTCGGCGGTGGTGGAAGCCATAGCCCTGTATTCGGCTTCGGTGCTGGAGCGAGCAACAGACTCCTGCTTCTTGCTGCGCCAGGAAATCAGGGAGTCACCCAGAAACACACAGTATCCTGTAGTAGATCGACGAGTGTCTGCATCTCCTGCCCAATCTGCATCTGAGTAGGCGCGCAGTACCAACGGAGAGGTGGAGGGAAACAGGAGTGAACGGGTGATGGTGCCCCGGAGGTAGCGGATAATCCGCAGAACAGCTGCATAGTGTACTGATCGTGGAGCCTGAACAAACTGACTGACAATGCCAACAGCATGAGCAATGTCTGGCCGGGTCATGGTGAGATAGACAAGCATCCCAACCAACCTCTGGTAGCGGGAGACATCCTGGAGCGGCTCACCATCGGTAGCGAGAAGCTTCAAATTGAGCTCCATGGGTGTATCAGCAGTACGTGTGTCAGTGAGGGCAGCATCAGTAAGAATGTCGGAGATGTACTTCTGCTGGGAGACCAACAGACCACGAGCTGACCTGGCAATCTCAAGACCCAGAAAGTAGCGAAGAGAGCCCAGGTCTTTCATCTCAAACTGACTCTGGAGGTGCCGCTGGAGAGAGGCGATGGTGGCACTGTCATCCCCAGTGATGATCATATCATCCACGTAGAGGAGAAGGACTGCAATGCCCTGACTGGAGGAGCGAGTGAACAGGGCATAGTCGGAGTGACGCTCAACAAACCCGGCGGCCAGAACTGCACTGCGAAAGCGCTCAAACCAGGCACGAGGAGCCTGCTTGAGCCCATAGATGGCCCGGCGCAACCGACACACGTGTCCTGGAGGAACTGAAGTGCCCGGAGGAGGAGCCATGTAGACTTCCTCGGAGAGATCACCGTGAAGAAACGCATTGGTGACATCCATCTGATGGAGAGGCCACCCTCGAGCAGCTGCCACAGCTAAGAGGGTGCGCACAGTAGTCATCCGAGCAACTGGAGCAAACGTCTCCTCGTAGTCAATCCCATACTCCTGGGAGAAGCCACGAGCAACGAGGCGAGCCTTGTGCCGCTCAATGGAGCCGTCAGGTCGAGTCTTGACCTTGAAGATCCACTTGCAGCTAACAGGCACCACCCCGGGGGGACAAGGCACCAACTCCCAGGTCTGGGTCCGCTGAAATGCCTCAAGCTCAACTGACATGGCCTGCCGCCACTCTGGATGTAATGCTGCCTCACGGTACGATTGGGGCTCCCGGTGAGTGTGAAGAGCAGTAAGGAAGGCCTGAAAGGATGGTGAATAGGAGGCACTGGCAGAGAAGCCAGAAGAGTCAGGAGAGTCAGTGGGAAAAGCAGAGTAACCAAACCTGTCAGGAGAGTAGTCGTATCTGGCAGGAGGGTGATGTTCGCGCGCTGGGTAGCGCCGAACAGGAGCAGGATCCACGACCGGGGAGGAGGGAGCAGCAGCATCAGGCGAAGGAGTACCAGGGAGAACCGATTCGGGAGGGGGAGCTGCAGACCGACGTACATAGACACGAGTAATGGGTGGGGGAGGTGGTGGGGGTGGTGGCGTGGGGGACTGAGGAGGTGGTGGTGGTGGTGGCGATGGATACTGAGGAGGTGGTGGTGGTGGTGTAGTAGGCGTGGATGGAGCAACAGAAACCGGGGGTAGAACAGGGATGTGAAGATGTGAGGAGGGCGAGGAGGATGACGAAGTAGGCAAGGAAAGATCCCGAGACTCAGGAGCAAAATACGGGACATCCTCAACAAAGGAGACGTGACGGGAGACACGGATCCGACGAGCTAAGGGATCATAGCAGCGATACCCCTTATGCTCACGACTGAGCCCCAAGTGAACACACCTAACAGACCTCGCAGAAAGTTTGGTGCGCTCATGGGGAGGAAGAAGAACGAAGCACGTGCAGCCAAACGTGCGAAGAAGAGAGTAGTCAGGTGGGCTGGAGTGAAGGCGCTCGTGAGGGGTGGCACCGGACAGAGCAGAGGACGGAGTGATATTGATGAGGTGGACAGCCGTCATGACAGCTTCAGCCCAGTAGGAGTGAGGGACAGACGCAGAAAGAAGCAAGGCTCGTGCAGTCTCAAGGACATGACGATGCTTGCGTTCGGCAACGCCGTTCTGCTCATGGGTGTGGGGACAGGACTGCTGGTGAAGAGTGCCGTGAGACTGAAGAAGCTCACGCATCTCAGAGGAGAGATACTCCTTGGCACAATCAGACCGAAAGGTCTTGATTCGCCGACCAAACTGGGTGTGTATCATAGTGGTGAATCGCCTAAAGATTTGGGGAATTTCAGACCGATGACGCATGAGATAGACCCAGGTGCACCTAGAATAGTCATCGATAAAACAAACATAATACATATAACCAGATAGAGATGCAACAGGAGCAGGACCCCAAATATCCGAATGAACTAAATCAAATAAAGCATTAGACTGGGAAGTACTAGCAGAAAAAGGAAGAGCTAGATGCTTTGCCAGTCGACAACCCGTACAGACAGAGAGGGGGGAGAAAGACGCTCGACCCAAAGCGCCCGAACGGAATACGCTTTTGAGTCGATCACTAGATATATGACCTAACCTTCTGTGCCACAGGTCGGCATCAGAGGTGACAGACATGACAGACGCAACTGAAGACACATGGAGATGGTCCAACTGGTAGAGTCCTCCTGCCCTACGGCCCAGCCCAATCCTCTGACCCGTTCGCGAATCCTGCACAACACAAACAGAAGGGGTGAAGGTGACAGTCAGGCCAGAGTCGCAAAGAGAACTGATGGAAATCAAATTAATATTAAGACGAGGGGCATGATGGACATGGGATAGGGTCAGGCGACCAGAAGGGTCAGAGGTGGTGGTGATGGAGCCACATTGCGGAATAGGGACGAGAGTCCCATCCGCAGTGCGAACCTCCTGGTGGGTGGTAGTGGGAGAACAGTCCGTGAGGACAGTGGAGTCAAAAGTAAGGTGACAGGAGGCACCCGAATCGAAGATCCATGGAGCAGTAGTACCAGAGGTGGCAGACAAGCCGTGCGCAGTCGCGGAGCCGGTGGAGGCTATGTGGCGGAGAAGGAGCTCCTCGAGGCGCTGAAGACGGTCCCGCTCAGGCGGCAAAGGAGCTGTGGGAGCAGTGGGGAGCGGCGAGGCCTCTGCAGTAGCCGCTGCACCACCAAAGTGGCGAAAGGAAGACGAACCACGTCCTCGGCCCCGTCCACCTCGACCGCCGCGTCGATCGTCGCGAGAGGTCGAAGACCAGCGGGGGGATCTCTCATCCGGACCCCAGCGGGGGTTGCGTGGAGGACGTGTAGGGCACTCGCGCTTCATGTGGCCGGGCTCCTTGCAGTAGTGACAGAAAACAGCCTCATCGGAGAACCCGGCTGCCAGGACAGAGTCGGAGCTAGGAGCAAGTGGAGGAGCACGAGCACCCTGAGTCTGAAGGCGGGTCTCCTCGTCGACCAAGGCGAGTAGGGCATCCTCGAGCCGAGGGAGGGGCTCACGGTGCAGGAGCTGGGCGGCTATGAGAGCAAAATCTGGTCGAAGTGCTGCCAGAAACTGGTGCAGGTGGCCCTCGTCGAGGTAGCGCTGGAAGTCCCGGGAGCGGGGGCAGTCACACCGCTCCGGAATCAGTGAGTCCAGCTCATGCCAGTAGGCACTCATCTGACTGAAAAAGTCCTGAATGGTACGCTCCCCCTGACGGGCAGACTGCGAGTCGCAGATGAGCTGATGCCGGCGGGCGCCGCCGCGCGGGAGAAAACGGTCCCGGAGATACTCCCACATCGCGCGCGCAGTCGGAAGGCGGCCGATGGGAGCAAGGAGCGGACGAGCAACCGAGTCCAGGAGGTACGCCCGGATGGCCTGATCGTGGCGGCGCCACGTAAGAGCAGCAACGGTGACGGCCGTGGTAGCAGTCGCTGCAGAAGATGCAGCACTGCTGGTGACAGAGGACGAGCCGGAGTAGTCAGTGGGAGGAGGATCCTCGCCGGTGATGTGACCCCACAGATCACGACTGGAGAGGGCGGCCTCGACGGTGAGGGACCAGTCAGGCCAGTCGCTGGCCGCCGACAACTGGAACGCGACCGCCTTCAGCGGTGGAGAGATCGCAGCAACGGTCGGGACAGCTGGAGATGCCATGGAGGAGGCTGTAGGGTGTCGGGAGGGAATCGGGTGGGCTGTAGGGGATCGGGTGGGCTGTGGGGAGGGGATCGGAGGGCCGGTTGGGACTGGAGGGTGTGCGAGGGAGGTCAGAGGAGGTGCGGGGTGGGCTGAAGGGGGTGCGGGGGAGGTCGGCGGTGATTGGAGGGGCCGGGGGGGGTTCGGGTGGGGTCGGGTGGGGTCGGGAGGGGTGCGGGTGGGGTCGGGGGTGTTCGGCGGTGGCTGGAGGGGCCGGGGGGGGGAGCCGGCGGTGACCGGAGGGGCCGGGGGGGGTGCGGGAGAGGTTCGGGCGGTGGCTGGAGGGGCCGGGGGGGACCGGCGGTGACTGGAGGGGCCGGGGGTGGGGCCGGCGGTTGCTGTAGGCCGGAGGGGGGGCTGCTGATCAGGTGAAGGCCGGAGGGGGGCTGCCGATCGGATGAAGGAGGCCGGAGGGGGTTGCCGGAGGTGCTGCCGTCGCCCTAGAGCTCTGATACCATGTTAGGAGACGACGGCTAGGGTTTGGAGAGGAACAGAATGATTCCATTGAGGGACTCAAGCCCAATATATATGTACAGTAAACCCGACCCGACTATACAGTAAACCCGACCCATTACATTACATTAACAGATTTATAATTGCAGTTGAATGAAGATGAACCAATTTTTTCCTAATGAATTCCTTCCTTGAAGACGACTTCATGTGTCCATATTTAAGAAGCCCGTTTTGTAGTCAATGCAAAGGGCTTTAAAACTTGAAAGAGTGTTACTTATGATTTCCATGATATACCATAATTTTGATGGTCGTAATAGCCAATGAACTACTAATATGAGGGTTTCCGTTACTCATCTATGTCTTCATATTAGTTGCACAAAGCAGGAAGCGCTTGGAGCATATACGAAGCGGCCATACAAATTTCATGTTCATCTATACATGCTAAGAAATATTTGGACAAAGTATGATGATCCATACGTAAGTTTAATGACATAATTGTTGGACTAAAATAATGTACATCAAGTTCTCCAAAGAAAAAAATGTACATCGGCATTCAACTTAGTATGTTCTATATTATCCTCACGACTTACAATCGTATCAACGAGAACCATGTAAGATGCAAACGTAGTGATATAACAGGAGATTTCCTCATATTGAACTTATGACTAGTGGAAAGCAATCTCAAGTATAACAAGTTAATGTCTTAATGAATGCTGGATTGCATTAGGGTATTCTCATAGTACTTGCACTAGCATTTATCAAGGTTTTGAATGGGAATGCACTAATGATGATTGTGAGTGAATTTTGTCCGAGTTTGTACAAGTGGTGTTGTCAAACAAGCTAATATGTACAATCAAAATTTAAGGGTAGCAAGCATGCAAATGCGCTCTTGACCGGTCTATGTGTTGGAACACAAAGACGCTGTGCTCGGATACAAACTTGATGCAACCCTATTCTAATATGTCCCTCTCTTTTATTATTTAGGAAGCAAGTTATGATTTGAGCAGAGTATTTTAGATTAACAAAATAATGAACAATATCACTTCTTATCAATCAACTGCAAACCATTAAGCACAACTATAATAATTTGGAAGATTATCAAGAAACAGACTATTCCCAATCACAATATTGATTTCAAACTCAAAAACAAAAATTACAGGTAACACTTTAATAAAGAAAATACATTAGAAAGTAGATAAATAATAGTAAAGCACCACCAGATGAAAACAACTGAGTTTTGAATCAAAAACTGAAGTTTAAGGGTCTAATAGGAGGTGGAAAACTGAAATTCTGCACACAGGAATTTCAGGACAACAATAAAAAAGAGAGGGCTATGATCTCTATATATGATTTGGATTGAAAGAAACTAGAGATAAAAGATGGATACTGCTCTGGGGACGTTGGAAGATGATTTTGTGCCTCCGAATCTCCACTAATGTCATCAGAATCCACAGCAAGTCGCTCGGAAAACCGGATGAAGTTTCGGAGATGGGAGTAGTGCCCGAGAAGATCGAGGGAAGAAGCTCTGACAAAGATCCGGAGGGGGAATGACGATTCCTAGTACTGAAATCTGCACTAGCATGATAAGAAATTATGGTGATGACAATCCGAAGCCGCGGTTGGAAGAAAAAATGAAGTAGGCAGTTGGAGGAGAAATAGGGGTTTCCGAGAGATAACCTTTCCCAAAACGAGGGTTTCTTTTCCCAAATCTGATCTCTTTTTTCTAAAGGCATACGAGACTTTTTATGTGAGATAGAAGGTATAGAAGGGAGAGAAGGAAAGGGGAAAAAGTTGCATACAAGTGGGGAAGATATGCCGCAGGTGGGGAAGCCTTCATGGTTCTCGAGGCGTGTACGAACGCTGTACGGTGGGTATGCGAGGGGTGGTGGCTAGGGTTGTGATGAGTGTCCTGTTTGCAGATGCGATCTTGTCCTTGAATGCGACTTTAGTCGCCTTTGATCTCATCTGTCAAATGGATCATCTGACGATGTTTATTACTTTTATTAATAAACTAACTAGAGTAAGTCATGTTAACCCAACTGATAAAGTGGTGCGAACAACCTTCGCACCTAAGCTTAACCCAAAATAAGAACAATCATAACTCTAAATCTAAAACAAAAAGAAAGTTGCTCAGAACTGAAATTACAACATTATGATTGAAAATATTTTCCATCTGCTGTATCGAAATCTGCACACCGATGAAAACAATGATCAGCTTTCTCTTTTCTTTGCGTAAACCCATGGTTGTCTGCATCATATGTTTACACCAATTGAAGTCCAGAAATTTACTAAATGTGTAGTGTTACTAGGAACCATTTGAGATGATGTGATCATATGTAGTTAAAAACTTAAAGCCAAAGATACGTATGCTAACTGGAGGGTCTCAGATTTTTTTTTGGAGTGGTGGGCGACAGTTTATATGGGAGTTTTAAAATGAACCAGGTTTCAAGATTTTTTAGTGCATTTGGCCTTCATTGTGAATGTATGTAAAGCATTTCACATAGTTCAGCCCTAATAGATAGGATAAGGCTTATTGCTCATATTTATGTTATGGTTTTGGGGCGCACTAACTTCTTGGTATTTTACAGTTTTGGACATGTCATGTGGCTAGGGTCCACTAGTTTTCCGTGTCATGCATTCTTAGACTAGACACATCTTTGTGCAAATTCATGATAGTTTTGTAAATGGAGCTTACTGCCTTGTATAATTACTCATGATTTATTCTTTTTTTCCAACACAAAGCTCTGTTTAATATTTGCAATGGTTCATATCTTTATCCTGATGAAATTATTACTTTGATAAGACTGAATGTTGCCTCATTCAACAGCCTCTGTCTCAGAACAAACGGTATATTGTGAGGAATGGAATGCCACAACTGGTAATACCATCTTCCTAGAAAATGGGCTGTTTACTTTCTATGCATAGACTTCTAATTCCATACTGCTGCAACACTCCAACTCTCTCATGAATCTGCTTCCTTTGCACATCAGATTCCATCTAATCCCATTGCGCTAATCAAGAGTGATATCCTCTCTCCACAAACAAAGGTTTGTTTCCTCATGATATTTTAGACAGTCTCTTGTTGGTTTTTTTGAATGAATTAGTTAATGGAATGCGATGCTACTCGTTATACTTAATATATTCATGCTCAACCAAATACAGGTTCCATAAATTGAATTTTGCGAATTCTTCGAAATGTCACTCATCAGCTTGTTGATGGTATCATAAACTCCTGTTTCCAATAGATGCCTACCTTTCTTTAAGGAAATATATGGTTCTACTACCACCGAAGCTCTTGTACACATGCGGCTCGGATTGGTGAGTGCAGATAGAGGGCTCTTACATAATGCATGAGTCGGATGGCAAACCGGCTTACATATCAGACATGCAACAGGCATCTAATAAGTCACAACAACCTATAATTCACGTTTTTCGTTAGTAGGTTATGGCATTAGATTGTTTAACGATTTTAAATATATTTTCTAAGTAATTAATAAGACTTGGTTCTTACGTTTACTTTGATGTCTAAGGTAGTCTTTTTAATTACTGCTATTTTTAATCTCATTTTAACAATAATAGCCTGTAAAGATTTGTAAGTCCACTATCAACTAAAATCGGCACATGGTCTTGCAACTAGTGTATATTTAACTTATTATGTAAGTTCTAATAAACATGCATGGAAATCCGATTCTAGGAGTTTTAAAAATTCAGGTGTGATTGTTAATCTATCTAGGTGGAATGATATGACAGCGATCACGTGCTAATACATAGAATGGAAGTAATGGTGCTTAGGTTGGCAATTCCTTGAGGGGGACCTAAACTTGTAACCTTGTTTCTTCCCTTGTGTGGCCCATTTTGGTTAAAGATCTCGGGTAAAGTTAAGAACTAATCTAAACCAAACCCATGTATAGGACAAGGGGTCCCGTTCTTTTCTGTTTTGTGCTTAATGTTTATTTCACTAATCAAGAGGGACAAAGCAGTGAAGTTGCCTGATGTAAAGTTCAAACTCATTAATTTCAGGAGCTTGATTCCGCATGGATACACTCCCAAGTGTATCCGTTTTAAGTTTTAACAAAACAATAGTATTGACTATTGTCTAAATTTCACTTGATTAGACCTTGCATTCTTGTCTCCATGGGTCATATGCTTTGGATCCAGAATTAGGATTACATGATGAGTAATACGCTGTAGTAGCACGATAATCATTTGCCCCCCTAAATTATTGCCACCTCTAATAAAGCGAACACTGCTACTGAATATTTAAATGCGATTCTCACGTTCTGCCCCAAAATTTTGCATCCTATTTCTTCTTTCCCTCTTCTTTGTTTCCTTTTCTATTCTTTCTATTATATTCTTTTATAATTTTGATTATATGAATGTTTTTCATTTTTGTGAAAGTAACAATCTAGGATGTGTGGATACTCCGAAACAGGACGTGTGTTCGTGTCGGATACGCATCGAATACGGATACAGCCCGGATACGGCTGAGAAGTATCCAAATTTAAAATAAATAAATAAATAAATAAATTGGACACGGCTGGGATACAGCTTGGACACGGCGGGGATACGACTTGGACACGATGGGGATACGGTTGGTGTTATTTTTTTGCTTATTTTTTGTCGGAGTCACTTAAAAATAGGTCGGGCCGACAGATTCAAAAATCATAACTGAACCTTGTTTCACTTATAACTCATGAGGCCTCAACCAAGATTCTGATCCCCCCTATCCTCTTATACCTCCATCCTCTACTCCTTTGACACACTAACCGCTTGACCTCCCCTCAGACGACGACGATGCTTGAGCTATCCGACGACAAAGTTAGGGCTCTCCGCCTACTCCAACGCCTTTGGTACCCCTTGATGACAACTTATTTTCATATGTGAAAGACATCTAGACTAGGGGTATAAACTTTCTAGTATTCTAATCATATATGCATACAAAATTATATATATATATATATATATATATATATATATATATATATATATATATATATATATATATATATATATATATATATATATATATATATATATATATATATATAATTGGTGTATCCTTGCCGTATCCGTGTCCTACTTTTTCAGGATTTGCCGTGTCCCGTATCCGTACCTATGTCCGTATCCGTGTCCATGCTTCATAGGTAACAATTCACCTCGCTTTGCTATCGATGGGGATTTAGAGTATAATGGTATCTTGGGTACACATAGTTGTATAGATGAATTCTTTTCGCACTATGACTATGATATGTTGTTATTTGTTATAGGCTTGTCCTTGTATATATGTAATGTATCATCATTATGGTACGTCAGTAATTTTATATCTATGGATCTATGCACTAATAATATCTAGGTTCACATTTCTTAGTTATTAACCTATAAAGGCCTCTAGGATCCACATCCATCACTCCTCACCACCTCCAATTACAAATCAAAGGAGTTATGGCTACTTCAAACTTCCAAGGATAGTTGACCCTTAGATAAGATACGCCCACCTTCATGAAGGTAGTCTTATTGGTGGTGGTGTTTATTGGTTGCCAAATTTTTGTGACATTTTCGGTTGCTGACAAGGATCAAAATGTCGAAATAAATCACGAAATATCTCGATTTTATGAAATCTTGACACAAAATCTCATATGCTATATCGAACGGAATGGAATTCATGAGAATATCGCGATATTTCGCACGATATATTTGTCGGCGCAAAAATATCGCGGTATTTCATGCCAAAATACACTGAGACACATAAGTTTCGTGGAAATTACGGAAAATTTCGAGAAATTTCGGAATTTTGGCACCGAAATGTTGGGACTGACTGGTTATAAAAGGGGACTGGGGGACCTGGTTCTCAGAAACTTATTTACATATAATAACTGTTAATGTAATGTAATGGGTCGGGTTTACTGTATAGTCGGGTCGGGTTTACTGTACATATATATTGGGCTTGAGTCCCTCAATGGAATCATTCTGTTCCTCTCCAAACCCTAGCCGTCGTCTCCTAACATGGTATCAGAGCTCTAGGGCGACGGCAGCACCTCCGGCAACCCCCTCCGGCCTCCTTCATCCGATCGGCAGCCCCCCCTCCGGCCTTCACCTGATCGGCAGCCCCCCCTCCGGCCTACAGCAACCGCCGGCCCCCCCTCCGGCCCCTCCAGCCACCGCCGACCCCTCCTGACCCCACCCGAACCCCTTCCGCACCACCCCCGGCCCCTCCAGTCCCTGCCGGTCCCCCCCCGGCCCTTCCAGCCACCGCCCGAACCTCTCCCGCCCCCCCCCCGGCCCCTCCGGTCACCGCCGCCTCCCCCCCCCGGCCCCTTCAGCCACCGGCGACCCCCCCCCGACCCCACCCGCACCCCTCCCGACCCCCCCCGACCCCACCCGCACCCCTCCCGACCCCACCCGAACCCCCCCCGGCCCCTCCGATCACCGCCGACCTCCCTCGCACACCCTCCAGTCCCCACCGGCCCTCCGATCCCCTCACCACAGCCCACCCGATCCCCTTCAGCCCACCCGATTCCCTCCCGACACCCTACAGCCTCCTCCATGGCATCTCCAGCTGTCCCGACCGTTGCTGCGATCTCTCCACCGCTGAAGGCGGTCGCGTTCCAGTTGTCGGTGGCCAGCGACTGGCCTGACTGGTCCCTCACCGTCGAGGCCGCCCTCTCCAGTCGTGATCTGTGGGGTCACATCACCGGCGAGGATCCTCCTCCCACTGACTACTCCGGCTCGTCCTCTGTCACCAGCAGTGCTGCATCTTCTGCCGCGACTGCTACCACGGCCGTCCCCGTTGCTGCTCTTACGTGGCGCCGTCACGATCAGGCCATCCGGGCGTACCTCCTGGACTCGGTTGCTCGTCCGCTCCTTGCTCCCATCGGCCGCCTTCCGACTGCGCGCGCGATGTGGGAGTATCTCCGGGACCGTTTTCTCCCGCGCGGCGGCGCCCGCCGGCATCAGCTCATCTGCGACTCGCAGTCTGCCCGTCAGGGGGAGCGTACCATTCAGGACTTTTTCAGTCAGATGAGTGCCTACTGGCATGAGCTGGACTCACTGATTCCGGAGCGGTGTGACTGCCCCCGCTCCCGGGACTTCCAGCGCTACCTCGACGAGGGCCACCTGCACCAGTTTCTGGCAGCACTTCGACCAGACTTTGCTCTCATAGCCGCCCAGCTCCTGCACCGTGAGCCCCTCCCTCGGCTCGAGGATGCCCTACTCGCCTTGGTCGACGAGGAGACCCGCCTTCAGACTCAGGGTGCTCGTGCTCCTCCACTTGCTCCTAGCTCCGATTCTGTCCTGGCAGCCGGGTTCTCCGATGAGGCTGTTTTCTGTCACTACTGCAAGGAGCCCGGCCACATGAAGCGCGAGTGCCCTACACGTCCTCCACGCAACCCCCGCTGGGGTCCGGATGAGCGATCCCCCCGCTGGTTTTCGACCTCTCGCGACGATCGACGCGGCGGTCGAGGTGGACGGGGCCGAGGACGTGGTTCGTCTTCCTTTCGCCACTTTGGTGGTGCAGCGGCTACTGCAGAGGCCTCGCCGCTCCCCACTGCTCCCACAGCTCCTTCGCCGCCTGAGCCGGACCGTCTTCAGCGCCTCGAGGAGCTCCTTCTCCGCCACATAGCCTCCACCGGCTCCGCGACTGCGCACGGCTTGTCTGCCACCTCTGGTACTACTGCTCCATGGATCTTCGATTCGGGTGCCTCCTGTCACCTTACTTTTGACTCCACTGTCCTCACGGACTGTTCTCCCACTACCACCCACCAGGAGGTTCGCACTGCGGATGGGACTCTCGTCCCTATTCCGCAATGTGGCTCCATCACCACCACCTCTGACCCTTCTGGTCGCCTGACCCTATCCCATGTCCATCATGCCCCTCGTCTTAATATTAATTTGATTTCCATCAGTTCTCTTTGCGACTCTGGCCTGACTGTCACCTTCACCCCTTCTGTTTGTGTTGTGCAGGATTCGCGGACGGGTCAGAGGATTGGGCTGGGCCGTAGGGCAGGAGGACTCTACCAGTTGGACCATCTCCATGTGTCTTCAGTTGCGTCTGTCATGTCTGTCACCTCTGATGCCGACCTGTGGCACAGAAGGTTAGGTCATATATCTAGTGATCGACTCAAAAGCGTATTCCGTTCGGGCGCTTTGGGTCGAGCGTCTTTCTCCCCCCTCTCTGTCTGTACGGGTTGTCGACTGGCAAAGCATCTAGCTCTTCCTTTTTCTGCTAGTACTTCCCAGTCTAATGCTTTATTTGATTTAGTTCATTCGGATATTTGGGGTCCTGCTCCTGTTGCATCTCTATCTGGTTATATGTATTATGTTTGTTTTATCGATGACTATTCTAGGTGCACCTGGGTCTATCTCATGCGTCATCGGTCTGAAATTCCCCACATCTTTAGGCGATTCACCACTATGATACACACCCAGTTTGGTCGGCGAATCAAGACCTTTCGGTCTGATTGTGCCAAGGAGTATCTCTCCTCTGAGATGCGTGAGCTTCTTCAGTCTCACGGCACTCTTCACCAGCAGTCCTGTCCCCACACCCATGAGCAGAACGGCGTTGCCGAACGCAAGCATCGTCATGTCCTTGAGACTGCACGAGCCTTGCTTCTCTCTGCGTCTGTCCCTCACTCCTACTGGGCTGAAGCTGTCATGACGGCTGTCCACCTCATCAATATCACTCCGTCATCTGCTCTGTCCGGTGCCACCCCTCACGAGCGCCTTCACTCCAGCCCACCTGACTACTCTCTTCTTCGCACGTTTGGCTGCACGTGCTTCGTTCTTCTTCCTCCCCATGAGCGCACCAAACTTTCCGCGAGGTCTGTTAGGTGTGTTCACTTGGGGCTCAGTCGTGAGCATAAGGGGTATCGCTGCTATGATCCCTTAGCTCGTCGGATCCGTGTCTCCCGTCACGTCTCCTTTGTTGAGGATGTCCCGTATTTTGCTCCTGAGTCTCGGGATCTTTCCTTGCCTACTTCGTCATCCTCCTCGCCCTCCTCACATCTTCACATCCCTGTTCTACCCCCGGTTTCTGTTGCTCCATCCACGCCTACTACACCACCACCACCTCCTCCTCAGTATCCTTCGCCACCACCACCACCACCTCCTCAGTCCCCCACGCCACCACCCCCACCACCTCCACCACCCATTACTCGTGTCTATGTACGTCGGTCTGCAGCTCCCCCTCCCGAATCGGTTCTCCCTGGTACTCCTTCGCCTGATGCTGCTGCTCCCTCCTCCCCGGTCGTGGATCCTGATCCTGTTCGGCGCTACCCAGCGCGCGAACATCACCCTCCAGTCAGATACGACTACTCTCCTGACAGGTTTGGTTACTCTGCTTTTCCCACTGACTCTCCTGACTCTTCTGGCTTCTCTGCCAGTGTCTCCTATTCACCATCCTTTCAGGCCTTCCTTACTGCTCTTCACACTCACCGGGAGCCCCAATCGTACCGTGAGGCAGCATTACATCCAGAGTGGCGGCAGGCCATGTCAGTTGAGCTTGAGGCATTTCAGCGGACCCAGACCTGGGAGTTGGTGCCTTGTCCCCCCGGGGTGGTGCCTGTTAGCTGCAAGTGGATCTTCAAGGTCAAGACTCGACCTGACGGCTCCATTGAGCGGCACAAGGCTCGCCTCGTTGCTCGTGGCTTCTCACAGGAGTATGGGATTGACTACGAGGAGACGTTTGCTCCAGTTGCTCGGATGACTACTGTGCGCACCCTCTTAGCTGTGGCAGCTGCTCGAGGGTGGCCTCTCCATCAGATGGATGTCACCAATGCGTTTCTTCACGGTGATCTCTCCGAGGAAGTCTACATGGCTCCTCCTCCGGGCACTTCAGTTCCTCCAGGACACGTGTGTCGGTTGCGCCGGGCCATCTATGGGCTCAAGCAGGCTCCTCGTGCCTGGTTTGAGCGCTTTCGCAGTGCAGTTCTGGCCGCCGGGTTTGTTGAGCGTCACTCCGACTATGCCCTGTTCACTCGCTCCTCCAGTCAGGGCATTGCAGTCCTTCTCCTCTACGTGGATGATATGATCATCACTGGGGATGACAGTGCCACCATCGCCTCTCTCCAGCGGCACCTCCAGAGTTAGTTTGAGATGAAAGACCTGGGCTCTCTTCGCTACTTTCTGGGTCTTGAGATTGCCAGGTCAGCTCGTGGTCTGTTGGTTTCCCAGCAGAAGTATATCTCCGACATTCTTACTGATGCTGCCCTCACTGACACACGTACTGCTGATACACCCATGGAGCTCAATTTGAAGCTTCTCGCTACCGATGGTGAGCCACTCCAGGATGTCTCCCGCTACCAGAGGTTGGTTGGGATGCTTGTCTATCTCACCATGACCCGGCCAGACATTGCTCATGCTGTTGGCATTGTCAGTCAGTTTGTTCAGGCTCCACGGTCAGTACACTATGCAGCTGTTCTGCGGATTATCCGCTACCTCCGGGGCACCATCACCCGTTCACTCCTGTTTCCCTCCACCTCTCCGTTGGTACTGCGCGCCTACTCAGATGCAGATTGGGCAGGAGATGCAGACACTCGTCGATCTACTACAGGATACTGTGTGTTTCTGGGTGACTCCCTGATTTCATGGCGCAGCAAGAAGCAGGAGTCTGTGGCTCGCTCCAGCACCGAAGCCGAATACAGGGCTATGGCTTCCACCACCGCCGAGATTGTCTGGCTTCGACGTCTTCTGCTTGACTTGGGAGTGGTGATATCCGGGCCGACCCCTCTCTTCTGTGACAACCGGAGTGCTATTCAGATTGCTAGCAATCCGGTCTTCCATGAGCGAACAAAGCATATTGAAGTTGACTGTCATTATGTTCGCCAGGCGTTTATCGATCACATCATCTCCCTGCCTTTCATTCCCTCATCGGAGCAGACTGCTGATTTTCTGACGAAGCCACTGACGACTGCTCGCTTCAGACATTTTCTAGGCAAACTCTCGGTTCATGATCCACCGTGAGTTTGAGGGGGAGTGTTAATGTAATGTAATGGGTCGGGTTTACTGTATAGTCGGGTCGGGTTTACTGTACATATATATTGGGCTTGAGTCCCTCAATGGAATCATTCTGTTCCTCTCCAAACCCTAGCCGTCGTCTCCTAACAATAACATTTAAGTAAATGTCGTTTTACTGAATTTTTATTTCTTCCATTTACTTTAAGTTATTATATGTAAGTAAGCAAATACTATCCCGTTTGATTTCAATAAAAATATCAAAAAAATAAAAAACAAGTGAATCAAAAAGAATACTTTTAGTTTTAGAAGCATAAAATACCCCCCCATTTTCCCTTGTTCTAGTTACTTTTTATTTTCATCTTTTTCTGTTAGTTTTTCATTGTATTCTTTGTTACTAGCATGTGTTGTCCTCTTGGGCATAAGCTTTCTTCATGTCGTTGCTCAGGCATGTGTCTGGACAACTCCTTGTTATTTTGTACGGCTTTCTGCATGTGTTTTCCTTTGGTAACAACTTTTGGTTTAATGATTTCTATGCTTTGACCGTTGCTAGGTATTTGACTAGCTTAGGGGTCCCTTAGGGTGTCAAGTGCTTTCTTCCTCTCGGGGCTCAGGTTTTGTTCTTTTCATTACATTCTTCTCTTGTACATTCTTATAATTCTACTATCCCCCCAGAATATGATTTTGTTTATTTATGGATATAGTCAAGGGTATGGATACAGGATACAAGGCCACAACATATTTTCACAAATTTTAGGACAGAGATCCGAGAACAAGTATATATGTTAGAGACACAAACATATATAGAAATATAAAAGCACAAGAAACCCTGCCTTAAGTTGTTAATTTTACCATTTATCCATGGCAAGTGACATTGTAGAAATACACCGAATACCTTTTTTAAAGCACTTAAGTTTGTGCCTCCATAACAATAAAAACAACAGAAATTTATGAGAAACGGAACAAAAATTATTAATAATTTAATAAATGAAACAAAAGTTGTATAATTGGAAAAAAAAGGAATATTACGCCATTTGAGATGGCATAAAACTGAAGGGGTAAATTAAAATACCAAAACTGCCCTTTCTTTACGCCATTTCAAATGACGTAAATTCCCTATAAATAGTTTACGACATTTCAAATGGCGTAAAGTCCTAATAATTTTTTTTTCTCCTCTATCCCCTAACGGCTATTTTGATCGTTGTTGAAATTTTTTATTTTTAGGGTTTTAGGGTTAGGATTTTTTAGGGTTTTAGGGATTTAGGGTTAGGTTTTAGGTTTAGGGATTAGGGTTAGGGTTTAGGTTTTAGGGTTAGGATTTAGGGTTTTAGGATTTAGGTTTTAGGGTTAGGGTTTAGGGTTTAGGTTTAGGTTTTAGGGGTTTAGGTTTAGGTTTAGGGTTAGGGTTAGGGTTTAGGGTTTAGGGGTTTGGTTTAGGTTTAGGGTTTTAGGGTTTAGGGGTTTAGGGTTTAGGGTTAGGGTTTTAGGGTTTAGGTTTTTAGGGTTAGGGTTTAGGGATTAACCGTCAAACTGACCCTAAAACCCTAAACCCTAAATCCTAAAACCTAAAACCTAAAACCCTAAAACCCTAAACCCTAAAACCCTAAACCCAAACCCTAAACCCTAAACCCTAAAACCCTAAACCCTAACCCCTAAACCCTAAACCTAAACCCTAACCCTAAAACCCTAACCCTAAACCCTAAAACCCTAAACTCTAACCCTAAACCCTAAATCCTAAATCCTAACCCCCTAAACCCTAACCCCTAAACCCCTAAACCCTAAACCTAAACCCTAACCCTAAAACTTAAACCCTAACCCTAAAACCTAAACCCTAAATCCTAAAACCCTAAACCCTAACCCTAAAACCTAAACCCTAAACCCCTAACCCTAACCCTAACCTCTAAACCCTAAACCTAAAACCTAACCCTAAACCTAAACCCTAACCCTAAACCCCTAAAACCTAAACCCTAAACCTAAACCCTAAACCTAAAACCTAGACCCTAAATCCTAAAACCCTAAAACCCTAAAAAATCCTAACCCTAAGACCCTAAAAATAAAAAATTTCAACAACGGTCAAAATAACCGTTAGGCGATAGAGGAGAAAAAAAAAAGACTTTATGCCATTTGGAATGGCGTAAACTATTTATAGGGAATTTACGCCATTTGAAATGGCGTAAAGAAAGGGCAGTTTCGGCATTTTACTTTACCCCTTCAGTTTTACGCCATCTCAAATGGCGTAAATACTTTACGCCATTTGAGATGGCGTATTATTCCTTTTTTTCCAATTATCCAACTTTTGTTCTGTTTATTAAATTATTAATAATTTTTGTTCCGTTTCTCTTTCTGTAAAAACAAATTTCCACAAGGTCTCCTACATATGGTAACATGTTGACATATTTGTGAGATCATAGAAATTGGTCTCCACTTAAATAATGCACAGGTAGATTAGAGGTGGGGATTCGAGGAAATTGGTAAACCTTCTTTAGGGAACTGAAGAGTAGGTGAATAATGATCCCATGGAGTTTTGTATCATGCCATATCGTGGACATGATACTAGATTCCTTAAGGTAAGTGTAAGTATCTAAGTATCATAGCTTTATATCCTTTTGTCGTGCATCCTTGCTGAGGGTTCCTGTGCTTCATTGATGCATGTTCAATGGTTTCTTAATATTCCTGCAATTATTGACTTGAATGATGGTTTTTCTATTGCAACTATAGATTATGCTTTGGTTTCACGTGCCATCATTTTTGCACCATTACACATCCAACGGAGTCTCTTCTCAGTGGCAATGCACTTTTCTTTTATTCTTCAGTGTACTTCGCACTGTGAAGGCTATCTTTTATGTAGGCATACTTTTCACTCATATTCAAGAAATGGGCAATCTTCATTGAAGGAGGGGAAACTGAAAAAATCACTTTGTCTCTTCCCTAGAAAGGATAGCAAATGACGAGTCCTTAAGCCTTTAACACAGGAAATACCAAAGTCTTATAGGATCTCATCAGTCATCAATGAAGAAAGGCTGAGAGCGCTGGAATATGTGGACCAAGTGTAAACATATCATTAGAGCATTAGCCCAAGTGTGAACATATCATTAGAGCACCTGACATTGCAGCTGTCTGTGTTATACTGTTATCAAATTCTTGGAATGAAGCTAGTTGCAGTCTTTTATCTATTGATTGTTTTCAGTATTGTTTCGTACTCTTTTATTTTAGCATACATCTTGATAATTCATGCTTGCAGTTAAAGATAATCATGGAGCCATTTTTGTCGAGGCACTCTGGCATGAAGAGCTCCTTAAATGTGTCTGATGAATCTTTTCAGGAGAGGTGATTGTAATGTGGAATAGCTCCCTTCGTCTGTAATCCATTTTACTTAAGATGCTAAAACTTAAGCCTGTATTTTTGTTGCATTTTATTTTTTAATCACCCCATACTGGTGTGTGGCACCTGGATTCTACTTGATACTTGATGCAGGACAATGGTTTTTTGAATTTGTAGGATTTGTGCCAGTTGTATTTAAGGGTTCTTAGATTTAGCTTTAAGTTCCATTTTTAGGTTATTTTAAAGTCTGTTCCTAACGATAATAATAAATTAATTTGCTTGTTAAATTGGTTCATCCCCAGTTGTGTTTAATTGTGATTAATGTCTGTGATTGAATCTAAGGCAAGTTGCATATTAAACTATTAGGAACTTATCTGAAAAGTGTTATATTGTTCAATCTTCTTCTATTCAGTTTTTTCATCTTATTCCCTGTCGTTTCTTGTTTATTCTCAGAAGTTCCATGAAAATGTTCATTAAATATGGATAGTTGTTTCCAGTTGTCGGAAGCTATGCTGAAGCATCGCTCATGTTAATGTATATACTGGGTCGGGTTCTATGTACAGTCGGGTCGGGTTGTGTGTGTATACATGTACATATATATTGGGCTTTAGTCCCTCAATGAGAACTATTCCATTTTCTCCAAACCCTAGCAGTCATCTCCTAACATGGTATTAGAGTTAGCCCGTCTCTTGCTCCAGCTCCCGCTCCGGATGCTCCCCACCGATCGTGCCTTGCCGTGCGTGCTCTGTGTGGGAGGATCCTTGCCACGCGTGCTCCACGCGAGGGGGAGTGTTAACGGATAGTCCCACATCGGTAAGGGAGGCACCCATCACCCGCTTAATATACCTGCTGTGGACCTCCCCTTACAACCCGGGTTTTGAGGTGCGAGGGTATCTAACAATCCCGAAAGTCGTTCTTACCTGGATCGTTTGGTTAAAATAGTTTCTTCATGTGTCGTAAATTATGACTACATAAACCCGGTTGGTAACGACATAACTATATGATTACGTACATAATGCCAACTATCCAATCTAGAGTATGTAGTTCATGAAGCATTTAGATACCAATAAAAGTGGCCACAAATTCTTGGACACTTAGACTCCTCTCGTCTACTGTTGTCTTATTTTAGCTTATTGCTGCTCTTAAATTTTGTTATGCTTAGCAAGTTCTCAGTCATAAACAATTGTAAATCTTTGTACGAAGAAAATTAATTTCTTCATATGGAAGACTAGGACATGTATCATATCTCGTTTAGGTTAATTTCCTTGAATTTATCAATTTCTTTAAGGTGGTATAATATTGTTTTCCCTTCTAAATCACATCAATCTTTCTTTAATTTGAGCACAAATCCAAGTCAGTTGAACATTCTATCTCATCTCCTATACTTGAACTGATTTGATGATTTGAAAAGAAAAAAATTGGGAGTTTTATGGGTTTACTCAGAAAATTAGCTGAAAATATTCTGCTTCCTTGTACTTACCTGTTTGGATGCATATTATGTCTCCACTAAACCGGAAGGTGTCAACTAGAATTATACTTCATGCCCATTATGAATTGATATCATGTTGTGCATGATGCATCTATATAATCCACCATGCTTCAACTTTCATAAGCTGCTGTAAGTCTGTAACAAGAGGAAACATGAAGGGTATTATGAAATAGCTACAAGAACAGAATTGTATTAATGCAAAGAAGGCCCTGACGAACGGTTTTAAGACAAAGTGAAAGCCTCTTTTTTTGATGTCATGATGGGATAGTCTTCGAACCGCGACAACAATGTAACACATAGTATTTCATAAGGAAATAATTACCCATAACCTTTTCTTCGGTCTCTCAACTAACAATTGACGATAATCTACAAAGCTCATGTAGAAAGATAAGTCCCAGTTAGAAGATGATCAATCAGGAATCCCTAATATCTATTGGATCTTCTTCTTGGCGTTAGTAGTGAGCAATGTTCAAAATATCAATTTCGACCAATCTTTCAACACAGCAGGTTATGAAAATATTGAGTGGAAAATGTCGATAGTGTGGAATTATTGCAGTTTTTGAGAAATGATAGAAATATTGGTCAAATGCTTGAATTTTTCGTGAAACTATGGATAGTCGTAAATCAAGTATAGATACTCGCTTTGGAACACTTAATCACATGTCTATACTATCTATGCATGCGGAGCCACATAGAACATATTTCTGTGCTTACTATGAAGATGCAGAACGATCTAAACATAAAAATGATGAACTTTTGTAACGAAACTCTAGATTCTAGAAAACAGACACATCCTTTGGCAGTGTTAAATAACATTTATACACGATCTACTAGTTTTGAATGCTATGTATCGTGTATTTATATGCATATTGTACAAATACATAGAAGTGTAAGATCTACGACATATCCAAAATGGCAACAATTTTTTAGCAATCTTTAATTCAAATAAAAATCTACACTAAGAATATCTGCACATTAATGGAAACATTTGGAAAGAGAGGAATTGGTGGATGCTTGGCATGACTATGTCCACTTGTTATGCTAAGATTTCAACTACCATTCCATTTTCTGTGGTTATGCTTCTTTGTATCCACATCTGTATCTTTATGGAAATTTAACAACTTGTAACCTTATTTTATACATAATTTGATCTATATTTCAAGATCCATAATTTGGGGTTTCTGCTTTCTAGTGTAAACCTTAACTCTGTTTACAGCTTTTGTATCTTTCTGTGTTTCACATACATTTTCTGTAGTAATAGTATTCAAATCAGTTCACAGAAGACATCAGAAACTGTAGTCCCGTGTTTACTGAAAATTTAACATCATTTTTTTATGTGGGAAAGATTTTGAGCATTCAACATTTCATTTTCTGCAGCGTGGGGCAGTTCTTTCGGCGTCATTTCGGAACAGAGGTGGCGTACAATTCATTGTCTGATGACTATCTATAATGTCTTTGTCACAGTTGCTATGATAAGATTCTATTGCAGTAGTGAGAGTTTTTCTTTCCATGCTAGGTGGTTGATTATTTCATTGATCCTTTTGTGGCTGGCACGAGTGCTGGAGATCCTGAATCACTATCTGTGAGTTCCTTGATTTTGATCTCGAAGAAGTTTTGCTTATTGTTACACTAAGACTTCCATATGCTGGTTGTGGGAATACTGCTTTTATTTCTGACAATATATAAATGGAAGGAAATCATTTATGGCACTTAAATTAGTAAAAGACTATCATTCCTTGGTTATTATGATATAGTTTTCGTCAGTCCAAGCAAAGATATTAGAATTTTGGCTGCTTATATAGCCTTCTCTGACCTAAGCCTACTTTATCCCACTATAAAGCTTTGTATGTACATACATTCCTTTATCATTAGTTATTTATTGCATTTATGCAGATGAGACATGCATTTCCAGAGTTGTGGAATCTAGAAAAGAAGTAAGTCTCTTGTTATTGGTTACATTTTATTTCAAATGCTCCCAAAGCCCTTAATCAATGATAACTATTGTCTGCGGCTGTTTTGTTGACAGCGTGGTTCTTTTCTATACCAATTTTTTTAACCAATAATTCAATGTTTCTTCATTTATTTGGTACTCTAATGAATGCCATATTATAGTCTTGGGTGCCTATTTTTTGACTTTTGTCAATTTTCTGTGATTCAAGAGAAGTTTCATAATCCTTGTATTAGTTTCAGTTCAAAAGATGTTTTCTTTGTGATGAGAGTGTCAGGACTTGAACAACGTAAATATTTATATAGCTTACAAAATTTATTGATATTACACTTGGAACCATGTTAAATGTTTACTTTTTTTTTTTATGAAATCTATTATATTATAATAAGCTGGGAAGAGAGAGAAAATCCCGGATTTAGTTTTTTAATAATTGAGAAAAAAGCTAAGGGCGTCAAGAGCCATCCCACGCTTTCTCCTTCTTCCCCTCCTCATTATTAGCCATCCCCCACATGCCAATTATCACACATATGCCCCCCCCCCCCCCTCTTTTTTTTCCCTGTGCATTGCACTTGATTTTTTTGCTTGTTCGTTATTATACTCGACTTCTTTTCCGGTGTTTTGAGGGTTCTTTGCTAGGAAAATAAGCCCCCTTCAGTCTCTCACATTAAAAGTGATGTAGGCGAGCGCCCAAATTTTCTATAGATAATCGGATATTTTGCCTCCCCACGAAGATCTAGGAGTCCGATTAGAGATTGACCGGATGCCATGGATTCATCTTTTCAATATCTATGTTTTGTCTTTTTATTTCGGCTTGATCCAACTTGTGGATCTTAAGTTATAAACAGTTTTATTTCAGGTTAGCCTAGGTGTGAAGGTTGTTCGCACCCGACTCGAATCTAATTGGGTTTAGGTTGTCCGAAATGGTTTTAATAAGATCCATTGGATCTAATTAAAGGCCCATTCATGGTATAGATCGCATGGAGCCCAACAAAGGTCCAAAAGACCTCAAAAAAGTCCCGACCCACACCCTTTCTTTCCTTCTCTCTCGTTCACGCCGTACGACTTGTTTGGCCACAGGATTCATTCACACGTCCTTTACTTCCCCTCTTCGTACATGATTTCTCTCTCTCGCTCTTCCCTTATTTTCTTTCTCTTCTATTTAAAACCTCTACAAACCCTAGTTTGGGAGATTGTTAATGAATGAAACTTGAAACCCTAGTTTTCAAGAACGGAATCATCAGCTTGTTTGAGAGATCTTCTCCGATATCTTATCCTTGGTTCTTCGTCTCTTCTTCCATGGCTTCTACCTCTCCTCAACGATGTTAATCTTCATCTTCGCGAGAGATTGGCGCGAATATCTTCTTTCCCCAGAGATCGTTTCGTCGCGACTTTTTCACCTTTTATTCCGGATCGCCCTCCCTTCTTTGCCACTTCTTCCGACTGGTATCGAGATCGCAATGAGCATCCCCCGAGGCCAAGGTTGTCCCACCAAGAATTGTTTTGGGGGTTTGGAGGATCGGATCGTAGGATCGAATCAAGGATCATAAGATTCTACCAACTAAGAAAATCTTAAATTATAATTTAAATATATGCCAATAAACATCAATCATTTATCAAAACCAATTCAAAAACTCAAAATTCAAAAACATAGACAACCTAATTAATTTGAGAGATGTAGCTCAAAATTATAAATATATAAGATTGGAATTGCATAAATTGAGCTTGTTGACACTGTTCCATGATGCAGAATGATTTGAACTGCATAAACAGAGAAAGTGCACATGGTTAGTACAAGAAAGGAAAATGCTTTTCAGCCCTCCTGTTGTCCATCTAGATCAGGTCATCATGATGTGGCAATCGATCATAGTCGTCCCTTGCACACACCCTTCATAGGTGAATCACACTCGGACTTAGGTTGGCTCGATCTTGAAGGAAAATTGGATGGCTGAATAGCATTGCATCATGAAAAAAATACACGAAGAGAGAGAGAGACATCCATAGACGAACAGAGAAAAAAGAAGCAAAAAGTGAGATAATTCCTTGAGCCCTGAAGTGATCTGATGTCAGCTTGCTCATGCAGGTTGTTTGATTTTCCCCAAAGCACGAGAGAAGATGAGTCGTCGTCGTAGATGCTCTCGGATCATCGATGATGGTCGGACAACTCGTCGTGTAGTGTCGTCTTGATTGTGCAAGTCATCAACCAAACCCGCGATAGAGAAACTAAAAGATGAGAACTGTGATAAAATAACCCTAGTTGTTGACTTTTTCTCTCTTATATATGAAGAGATGATGTGGGCCATGGCTGATATATAGTTGTTGTTAGACCAACAACAGTCCAAGACCCAACTCAATTAAAAATTACACAATATTTGTATGGCCCATTAGATACTAAGCCCTAAAAAAGTAAACCAATAGACTACCACGATCCATGGTAAACTCCTAAGATCCAAAGATTCTGATAAGATTCTGGTTAGATTCTACATATTTGGGAGTCTAATTTAAGATCCGGATCGTTTTTTCCCCCGTTGGATCGAGAATCGTAGGATCGTAAGATCCAGATCGGGAGTTTGATAACCATGTCCGAGACACATCATGGATAGACAGTAACTCGTTCCAACACAGTAACCTACCCTCTTTGTTTTCTTTGGTCTTTTTCCATTGACTATTGGGCTATTATCGGATACTGCATGATATTTCACGATATATCGCAAAATAAAATAAAATTTCTTGAAATATTCTTGAAATCGGTCCTGAAACACTCAAGTTTTCGGGTTACGAAACTCAACACTTGAAAAAATAGGACTGGGTTCAAGATAAGGTGTATTTCAGCTTGACAACCATCTTTACATAAAAAATATTTAAGTAAATGATCTTTATGTTCTCCATTTACTTTAAGTTTGTTAATGTACATATAGATGGGTCGGGTTTAATGTATAGTCGGGTCGGATTGTATAGTGATACATGTACATATATTGGGCTTGAGTCCCTCAATGGAATGCATTCTATTCCTCTCCAAACCCTAGCCGTCATCTCCTAACATGGTATCAGAGCACTAGGGTTCTCCCTCGCGGCGACGTCGACGACGGTCATCTCCTCCGACCTCCGTTCACCTGATCGGCAGTCCCCCGGCCCCCCCCTTCCGGCCTCCAGCACCCCGCCGGCCCCCCATTCCGGCCTACAGCCACCGCCGGCCCCCCCCTTCCGGCCTCCAGCACCCCCCCGGCCCCCCTTCCGACCTCCAGCACCCCGCCGGCCCGCCCTTCCGGCCTACAGCCACCGCCGGCCCCCCCCTTCTCCACCCGCCCAACCCTCGGCACCCCTCCTCCGCCCTCCAGCACCCCGCCGGCCCCCCCTTCTCCACCCGCCCACCCCCCCCCCCGCCCGGCCCCGCCTCCGCCCTACAGCACCCCGCCGACCCCCCTACAGCCCCCCCGACCCTCCTACAGCCAACTCCGCCCCCCCCCCCCCCCCCCCCCCGACCTCCCTCCAGCCCCCCCGACACCCTACAGCCCCCCTCCGCACCACCCGCAGCCCCCTCCGCCCCCTCCGCACCACCCGGCTGCCCCCTCCGCCCCCCTCCGGCCTCCTCCTTTGCTCCAGCAGCCCACCCGACACCTCCCAGACACCCCGCCCCCCCTTCCTCTGCCCCGACAGCTCACCCGCCCCCTCCCCTGCAACCTCGCCAGCTCCTGCCCCCCCTGCTGCCCCACCGCCCCACCTTCTCCTCTGTACCGAACTGCCCGTCTCCTCTGTACGGACTGCCTCAGACCTTCCTTGTGCCGGTTCGCCCCCGTACTTCCGCGATATGGCTTCCTCCAGCATCTCTCGGCTCCCATATTGCCTGCACACCGTCGCTGATCGTCGGGTCCCTCCGTCTCCTCGTTTTGCTGGTATTCTCGGGCCACGTCCCTCCACCACATCAGTTGACTGTGGACGTCGTCAGGGTCTCCTCCGCCATGATGGCGAGACTGCTGCTGCTGCTGATCTCTCTACTCCAGCACCGCCTGCCACCACTTCTGCTCCGTCTCGGTCTTACTCCGACCGCCTCCAGCGCTTTGAGGAGTTACTGTTGCGATACCTCGCCTCCACCAGCTCTTCGACAGATCACGGTCTCTCTGCCACTCCGGGTACTTCTGCTCAGTCTCGGTCTTACTCCGACCGCCTCCAGCGCTTTGAGGAATTACTGCTTCGGTACCTCGCCTCCACCAGCTCTTCGACAGCTCACAGTCTTTCTGCCACTCCGGGTACTACTGCTCCATGGATATTCGACTCGGGTGCCTCCTGTCACCTCACCTTTGACTCCACTGTCCTCACTGGCTGTTCTCCCACTACCACCCACCAAGAGGTTCGCACTGCGGATGGGACTCTCGTCCCTATTCCGCAATGTGGATCCGTCACTACTACCTCTGATCCTTCTGGTCGCCTGACCCTACCCCATGTCCATCATGCCCCCCGTCTTAACATTAATCTGATCTCTATCAGTTCTCTTTGCGACTCTGGTCTGACTGTCACCTTCACCCCTTCTGTTTGTGTTGTGCAGGATTCGCGGACGGGTCAGAGGATTGGGCTGGGCCGTAGAGCAGGAGGACTTTACCAGCTGGACCATCTCCATGTGTCTTCCGTTCCTGTTGCGTCTGTCATGTCTGTTACCTCCGATGCCGACCTGTGGCATAGAAGGTTAGGTCACATATCGAGTGATCGACTCAAAAACGTATTCCGTTCGGGCGCTTTGGGTCGAGCGTCCTTCTCCCCTCTCTCTGTTTGTACGGGTTGTAGACTAGCAAAGCATCTAGCTCTTACATTCTCTGCTAGTGCTTCCCAATCTGATGCGTTATTTGATTTAGTACATTCGGACATTTGGGGTCCTGCACCTGTTGCATCCATTTCTGGTTACATGTACTATGTCTGTTTCATCGATGACTACTCTAGGTGCACCTGGGTTTATCTTATGCGTCATCGGTCTGAAGTCCCTCACATCTTTAGGAGATTCACCACTATGATACACACTCAGTTTGGTCGGCGCATTAAGACCTTTCGGTCTGATTGTGCCAAGGAGTACCTCTCCTCCGAGATGCGTGAGATTCTTCAGTCTCACGGCACTCTTCACCAGCAGTCCTGTCCCCACACCCATGAGCAGAACGGCGTTGCCGAACGCAAGCATCGTCATGTCCTTGAGACCGCACGAGCCTTGCTCCTCTCTGTGTCTGTTCCTCACTCTTACTGGGCTGAAGCTGTCATGACGGCTGTCCACCTCATCAATATCACTCCGTCATCTGCTCTGTCCGGTGCCACCCCATATGAGCGCCTTCACTCCAGCCCACCTAACTACTCCCTTCTTCGCACGTTTGGTTGCACGTGCTTCGTTCTTCTTCCTCCCCATGAGCGCACCAAACTCTCTGCGAGATCTGTTCGGTGTGTTCACTTGGGGCTCAGTCGGGAGCACAAGGGGTATCGTTGTTACGATCCCTTGGCTCGCCGGATCCGTGTCTCCCGTCACGTTTCCTTTGTTGAGGATGTCCCGTACTTTTCCCCTGAGTCTCGGGATATTTCCTTGCCTCCTGCGTCACCCTCCTCGCCTTCATCACCTCTCCACATCCCCGTTCTACCCCCGTTTTCTGTTGCCCCACCCACACCTACTCCACCTCCATCTTCCCCGCCACCACCACCACCACCACCTCCTCAGTCTCCCTCACCACCACCACCTCCACCACCACCACCACCTTCTCAGTCTCCCTCGCCACCTCCACCACCACCCGTTACTCGTGTCTATGTACGTCGGTCTGCAGCTCCTCCTCCAGAGTCGGTTCACACTGGTACTCCCTCGCCTGATGCTGCTGCCCCCTCCTCCCCGGTCGTGGATCCTGCTCCTGTTCGGCGCTACCCGGTGCGCGAACATCACCCTCCTGACAGATATGACTACTCTCCTGACAGGTTTGACTACTCTGCTTTTCCTTCTGACTCTCCTGACTCTTCTAGCTACTCTGCCAGTGTCTCCTATTCACCATCCTTTCAGGCTTTTCTTACTGCTATACACACCCATCGGGAGCCCCAGTCGTACCGTGAGGCAGCGTTACATCCAGAATGGCGGCAGGCCATGTCAGTTGAACTTGAGGCTTTTCAGCGGACCAAGACCTGGGAGTTGGTGCCTTGTCCCTCCGGGGTGGTGCCTGTTAGCTGCAAGTGGATATTCAAGGTCAAGACTCGACCTGACGGATCCATTGAGCGGCACAAGGCTCGCCTCGTTGCTCGCGGCTTCTCCCAGGAGTATGGGATTGACTACGAGGAGACGTTTGCTCCAGTTGCTCGGATGACTACTGTGCGCACCCTCTTAGCTGTGGCAGCTGCTCGAGGGTGGCCTCTCCATCAGATGGATGTCACCAATGCGTTTCTCCACGGTGATCTCTCCGAGGAAGTCTACATGGCTCCTCCTCCGGGCACTTCAGTTCCTCCAGGGCACGTGTGTCGGTTGCGCCGAGCCATCTATGGGCTCAAGCAGGCCCCTCGTGCCTGGTTTGAGCGATTTCGCAGTGCAGTTCTGGCCGCCGGGTTTGTTGAGCGTCACTCCGACTATGCCTTGTTCACTCGCTCCTCCAGTCAGGGCATTGCAGTTCTTCTCCTCTATGTGGATGATATGATCATCACTGGGGATGACAGTGCCACCATCGCCTCTCTACAACGGCACCTCCAGAGTCAGTTTGAGATGAAAGATCTGGGATCTCTTCGCTACTTTTTGGGCCTTGAGATTGCCCGGTCAGCTCGTGGTCTGTTGGTCTCCCAGCAGAAGTACATCTCCGACATCCTTGCTGATGCTGCTCTTACGGACACGCGCACTGCTGATACACCCATGGAGCTCAATTTGAAGCTTCTCGCTACAGACGGTGAGCCGCTCCAGGATGTCTCCCGCTACCAGAGGCTGGTTGGGATGCTCGTCTATCTCACCATGACCCGGCCAGACATTGCCCATGCAGTTGGCATTGTCAGTCAGTTTGTTCAGGCTCCACGGTCAGTACACTATGCAGCTGTTCTTCGGATTATCCGCTACCTCCGGGGCACCATCACCCGTTCACTACTGTTTCCCTCCACCTCTCCGTTGGAGCTGCGTGCCTACTCCGATGCAGATTGGGCAGGAGATGCAGCCACTCGTCGCTCGACTACAGGATACTGTGTGTTTCTGGGTAATTCACTGATTTCGTGGCGCAGCAAGAAGCAGGAGTCTGTTGCTCGCTCCAGCACCGAAGCCGAATACAGGGCTATGGATTCCACCACCGCCGAGATTGTCTGGCTTCGTCGTCTTCTGCTCGACTTAGGAGTGGTGATATCCGGGCCCACTCCTCTTTTCTGTGACAACCGGAGTGCTATTCAGATTGCTAGCAACCCGGTCTTCCATGAGCGAACAAAGCATATTGAAGTTGATTGTCATTATGTTCGCCAGGCGTTTATCGACCACACCATCTCCCTGCCTTTCATTTCCTCATCGGAGCAGACTGCTGATTTTCTGACGAAGCCCCTGACGATTGCTCGCTTCCAGCATTTTCTAGGCAAACTCTCGGTTCATGATCCACCGTGAGTTTGAGGGGGAGTGTTAATGTACATATAGATGGGTCGGGTTTAATGTATAGTCGGGTCGGATTGTATAGTGATACATGTACATATATTGGGCTTGAGTCCCTCAATGGAATGCATTCTATTCCTCTCCAAACCCTAGCCGTCATCTCCTAACAAAGTTATTTTATGTGAAAAAGCAAATACCCCCAATTTGAATTTAATAAAAATACCAGAAAAATCTAAATCTAAAGGAATCAAAATGTAAAATTTTCCAGTTCCTTTACAAAATGAGTACAATTTTTGCTAAAAAAGTTCGGTGGAACTCAAAATGTTTTGGACCGAAAAAAATCTTAGAAAATCTAGAAGTATAAGATCAACTTAAAAACCTAAAGACCGGTAAAATATTTTGAATCTATAAAAATTTGCAGATCAACTTTATATGATCATATTTTAGTTTTGTTAAAACGATATTTCTATCTTTTCAATGCTTATTATGCATCTGCACAACATACATACATATATTACAAGATATATAGAGTTCCACACTCCAAGAGAGTGTAGAAATGTAATTTAATTGTTCCAAAGTGTGTAACTATACTAGATTTATGACTATCCAGAGTTTCACTAAAAATTCAATTAAAAAGTTAATATTTCCACCACTTTTGTAAAACCACAATATTTCCACAAAATATTTCCATATCCAGAGTGTTGAAATTGGAGTGTTAACGGATAGTCCCACATCAGTAAGGGAGGCACCCATCACCCGCTTAATATACCCGTTGTGGACCTCCCCTTACAACCCGGGTTTTGAGGTGTGAGGGTATCTAACATGGTATCAGAGCTAGCCCGTCTTCTGCTCCTGCTTCCGCTCCGGGTGCTCCCCACCGATCGTGCCTTGCCATGCATGCTCCGCGTGGGAGGATCCTTGCAACGCGTGCTCCGTGTGGGAGGGAGTGTTAACGGATAGTCCCACATCGGTAAGGGAGGCACCCATCACCCGCTTAATATACCCGTTGTGGACCTCCCCTTACAACCCGGGTTTTGAGGTGTGAGGGTATCTAACATGGTATTAGAGCTAGCCTGTCTCTTGCTCCTGCTCCTGCTCCTGCTCCTGCTCCTGCTCCCGCTCCAGGTGCTCCCCACCGATCGTGCCTTGCCATGCGTGCTCCTTGTGGGAGGATCTTTGCCATGCGTGCTCCGTGTGAGGGAGTGTTAACGGATAGTCCCACATCGGAAAGGGAGGCACCCATCACCCGCTTAATATACCCGTTGTGGACCTCCCCTTACAACCCGGGTTTTAAGGGGAGGTCCACAACGGGTATATTAAGCAGGTGATGGGTGCCTCCCTTACCGATGTGGGATTATCCGTTAACAGAAATATTGGTCGAAATGGAAATTTCAAACCTTGTCTACGATTAAATTTCTTATTTGCTTTGATTTCATCATCTGAATACCTATTGATATATTAGAAAAGCATAATTGATGCTAGCATATGATTACCTCCCATGCACCATTGCTAAATTTTATATTTAAAGTACTAAATTTGTCATTTTAATTGTTAAAAATCTGCACAATTGTCTTTCCAAGAAACCGCATTCATAAAAAGTTTCGAAAACATGTTTATACATTGGTATTTTTTCATTTACAATTGACAGAAGTCTCTAAATGTCCAAATATCAAACAAGATTAGACGTGTGATATATAATGTGATGTTTTTTAGAAAGGAAATTTATTTTGTTCTTGTTGCATATGGACATGAATGAATGGATTAATGATTCTTTGATATTAGCAGGTTTGGTTCGATCATTGTTGGGGCCATCCGGTCTAGACTGTCAGGTAAAGCCAAAGATGGTGGAACAAGAAATACTTCTTCACGAAAGAAGAAGCACCAACGTGGTTCATTTTCATTTCTTGGTGGAATACAGGTAACTTTATAACAAGTGCCATCACTGCCATGTACCAATTGGTTTGTTAGTATTATGCATCCTCTTCAATTGTAACTAGGAACAAACAGATTTGTATAATTTGACATAATTATTCCCAGGTTTATTTGTTTTTGTACTTCTGTTATTATGTCCCTGTGAAGCATGGCGTTCATTTCCCTCTACTTGTACGAGAGTGATTCAACCAAATGCAGCATGTTACACATTGCACTACCTTTTTATGATCCCTAAAACATGCAATTATCATCTTAAAAGGTTAATAGAAAGTACCTAATGTTTTATTGACGACGGGTGAGAATTTAAAGTGGAGTAAATATCATAAACATGGATTTTTCTACAAGCTGATCTATGGAAATAAATCACTATCATTCATTGAAAAGATAGCGAGCATTGAAACAATTAAGTCATTATCCCCATGTTAATAGTAGGATACACGTGCCATTCACCATCTCACGTATGACCGGCCATGTCTTTCCCTTACTCTAAAGGATACACAAGAGAAAAGAGGTCCTATGTCAGAGCAATTTTCAATCCCCTAGGCTAGGTGCAATGATATGGATTATGGACATCATAGACTAGACGAGAAATCACGATCAAAACATAGTCATCAGGCACTATCTAGACAAGAGAAATCACGATCAAACCAACCCGAGAACCGAACCCATATATAATAAGTTTTTTAGTATTTGAGTATCTACTTAACCTACAAAATTTCCATCATCAGATGCTTTGAAGTTGATGCTTGACTGTTTTTGAAACCTGTCTACTATGTAGTAGTAAGCAGCATATATAGCATATTGCATATTCACTATTCAATACATACTATATATTCACTATTCAATGCACACCGTATGTTCACTGTTCATTACATATGTAACAGTGCATACTGCCTTGACTTGTCGACCCAAAACCCAACCCGATCTTAGTGCAGTTCGGGTCGGATCTACGCTAAAGTTGGGTCAGGTTGGGTTTGCATTTGGCAGAACCGAACTAGGTCACTTTGGTTCTGGTTTGGCCTAAACCCGAACCAACCTGATCTGACTTGCACCCCAGTGCAGACTGGGTGGCTGGTCTTGCTAAAAGCTTGCGGAGTTATTGCTCGAGAACTTTTAGAGATTGTCAGAAATGATCAAAGTTTATGTTATTATGAGAGATCTTTGGCAGTCTTACTTCTACTATCTTGTATTCGATGTAATATGGGATAGCTGTACTCTTTTTATTAGTACTGTAATTGATTTTACCGACAAAAAAAAAAAGATTTAATGTAGGGCCAGGAAGCTAGTTTGCTTTCAAAAGAATTCTCAAGAAGCATGCACCATATTTGAATATGACAAAGTGCAAATCGCAGTTGTCAAAGCTTCTCGGTAGTTTGGATTTGTACACCAAGTGGTTTGTTATTGTTCATTATTAATTATGATGATCCTAGAAGTGGCTGCTAGAGCTAAAAAATAAGTAAAATTTCTTTTCCTGCTAATATTTCACATCAATATACTTAGAACAAGGCAAGAATAAAATATATCCTGTACAATATTGCAAAATATTGTATGTGCCAACTTTATTGTGTCTGAACTTTCAGCTCATGGAAAATTTAATGTCATGATGTCATTTTTGCTCAAACTAAGATCATTGAACCTTAACCAATTGTTGTTTCAAAATTGTGTCTGCCCTCTGCAGGCACTCACAGACATGCTATGTACAAAGGTTGGTGGTGATAATTTGCAACTGAACGCAAAGGTGTTATCATTATCTTATAACCATGATAGAAGCTCCCCAGTCGATAGTTGGTCAATCTCATATGCTGCAAACAATGGAAAGTTTAAGGATCTCAAACAGGATCAATCTTTTGATGCAGTCATAATGACGGTGAGAAGGATTTTGCATTGTTCAACACAATCTCAATTGATAGCTGGAGTTGAATCTCTTTTAACTTTTGTAGCCAGTTTGATGTCGTGGGAAAACCAGCTTACACAGACAATAAAGAAATTTAGTAGAAATCTGCTTATTGTGCTTATGTTACGTTAATTTCATTGCAGTTCTTGTCTTAACCACTAGATCACATTTCCAGTCTAATCATCTATTGTGCAAACTTCATCTTCAGAGTTACTCAATTCATGTTATTGTTCCTTCTTTTGTTTCAGGCTCCTGTTTGTAATGTTGAAGAGATGAAATTTACAAAAAGAGGAGATCCTTTTGTGCTTGACTTTTTTCCTAAGGTGTGTTTCTCGTATTCTAATCAATTTCATGGCTAGTTTACATTTATGGTTTTCCTATTAGAGTTATTTTTTAATTTGTGTTGTACTTCAGTTTTAATGGAAATAATAATGCTATTGAAGCCCATTTGACAATTGATGGCCAAGAAGTACAACATGTGATTGTTTTTGATATCTTTGGTCTGGCATACAGAAGAATGGACTGATAAAAGACGATATATCATATATCTAATAGGATTAGAGCTAGTTGGATGAAGTAGAGAGGGGTCTTAGGATTGCTATGTGATCGACGTATGCTGACAAGACTCGTAAGACCTGCTATGTTTTATGGTTCAGAATGTTGGCCCTTAAAGAGAGCTCAAGATCTTAAGATGAGTGTGGCAAAGATGAGGATGCTAAAGTGGATGTGCAAAAAAACTAGGAGGGATAAAGTGACGAATAATGTATTAGAGTAAGTGTTGGAGTGGCGCCAATTGAGGACAAGACACTGGAGAAGAAATTAAGATGGTTTGGGCATATACAACGGAGAGCAAAGGCAACACCGACAAGGAGAGGATCTCAGATTAGGATGGAAGGTCCAAGGAGAAGGGGAAGACCTTGAATAACATTGATGGAAGTTGTTAAAAAAGACATGGAAAAACTTTCATTGACAACAGATATAGCCCTAAATAGAAATGAATGGCGAAGATGGATTCATAAAGCCGACCACAAGTAAATGGGATATTGCTTGATGGCTATAGTGTTATACTTGATGGAAGTTGTTATAAAAGACATGGAAAAACTTTCATTGACAACAGATATAGCCCTAAATAGAAATGAATGGCGAAGATGGATTCATAAAGCCGACCACAAGTAAATGGGATATTGCTTGATGGTTATAGTGTTATACTTCAGTTTATTATGCATGCATATGCATGTGCATACTATATACATGTTATAGAAGGGGTTCTTAATACTTCAATTGTACATATTGTTGCACAACCATTGGCTTGTAATAGATCATTGCACCTTAGTAGCCTTCAATACATGCTCTTTAAGTTACATAGTACTAAAGAGTTGGAATCTTATTTATGCTCACTAATTTGCATATAAATCGTGATATGGAGGATGCTTCATCAATCTCCATTAGATGCAATGATCTGGACATCCTTGACGCAGATGTACCCTCCCAAGCTAAAAAATCGACCTAATAATATGATGTAAAGGTGGCCGAAATATGGAATAATTATCAAAACAAGGCAAAGAATAACATATAAAAAATTACGATGTAACATCTAGAAGTAGAAGAAAAAATGTTTGAGAAAGTGAGGAAATATAAGAAAAATACTAGAATATTTGAATTAAATTTAAATGAAGATAAGGACGTGAGGGGGAATCTATTCATGGCCTATTGGATGAAGAATAAAAAGAAAATATCATTATGATGAAATGAGATGATTTTAAAGTCACTATCAGGCCTTGAAAGCTTAGCTGAGATTGAATGAAGCATTGTCTTGGAGAGATTCCTATGGAAGAAGATGGGAGATTCCGAGATGAGATGCATTAAGCCTTGTTCTAGTTTGACTGAAATGGAGGCTACAGTTCCAGAATTGAGTTATACTACATTATGCTTTTGCTGTCCTAAAAATCTGCACGTAGTAGTTCTGGTATTTTGTAATTTTGAAAGCATGTACATGCAGATATGTTTTTGACATTTCTAGTATGAAGTAAGAGATCATAGATAGATTTTGAAGGAGTTTTTTATGTTTGTTTTAACTTTTAAGTAGGAAAAATGACTGTTTCAGACGATTACAACAGTAAAGAATAAAAAAAGAATAATTTGTGAAAAGATAAAGGAAAAGATATGGGAGAGAGCCACAAGTAACATCGAAAGACTCAAATCTTTCTTTCTTTTTTTCCCAATCTTCAATAATAATCATTATATTGTATAGGGTCCATAAAACCCCTAGATATGCATGCCACCTGAAATGGGCTGTTGGATCTGCACTAATAGCGAGAAATATGCTTGCCAATTCTCGGTCGTTTGTCCAAAAATAACAAAGAGAGAAATTGACATGATGGTTGAATAAAACATGGTACTTTATAAAAAAGGAAAGTGGGAGAGAGAATGTCAGGAGAGATAATAACACGAGTGAAAAGCACATGTGCTTCGTTCTTTGTGAAATATACATAGGCTCCCTCTCAATCTGACGGCTAGGATGAAGCCTAGGTTAAATGTGTCCATGCCTATTCACTATTATGTTGGATGATATGACATTTAATGTAAATTAGCTAGATTAAAACTGTTAGAAACGCTCACGCCCCAAAACCCGGGTTGTAAGGGTAGGTCCACAGGGGGTATATTAAGCGGGTGATGGGTGCCTCCCTCACCAATGTGGGACTATTTGTCAACACTCCTCACGTGGAGCATGCGTGGCAAGGCACGCTCTATGGGGAGCATCCGGAAGGGGAGCAGGAGACGGGCCTGCTCTGATACCATATTAGATACCCTCACGCCCCAAAACCCGGGTTGTAAGGGGAGGTCCACAGGGGGTATATTAAGCGGGTGATGGGTGCCTCCCTCACCGATGTGGGACTATTCGTCAACTAAAACAACCATCCATATACAGTTAATTGAATTTAATCTTAGCCATCATTACTCATCATCAAAACATTTAGTCTTTAAAAATAACATGTTGGCCATCTATCACCAAACTGACACCCGATCCAACCTATTCCTCTTTCAGCTAATGCTTTGTACCATAGTTTAAAAACCTGATGGGTTGACCCAAAACTCGGCTGGGTTGACCCAGATCGGCTGGATTTTGAGTCAACCCACCCAAAACCTGGTTATTGATATCTTCTGGTCAGTTGGTCGGGTGACTCGACCAGGCTCGACCGGGTTGGGTCGGGTTTCTTGACTCGGACAACCCGACGGATCTTGAAATGACATTTTTTTTTTTTGCCTTTCGACTCCCGATCGCAAGGGTTTTAATCGGTGTAGCTCCGATGCATCGCATCGTGTGTTTCTAGCAGGGGTTCCTCTCCTCTCGACAATGTGAAGGAAAGGAAATCCTATCCCGCCGCCTCAACCTCCTGTGCTGCTCCCCCTCAGCATCTGGTTCCGCCTCCGCCTCCGCCTCCTCCTCAGCCTCCTTGTGCCACCCGCCTCAGCCTTTGATTCTGCCTTAGCCAAAGGCCGCTTGTTCTGCCGCAAAAAGTAGATCAAGAGGATAATGTACCCTTATCCCATCTCCTCTCTTTCCTGTTTCTTTTTTTTCAATAACCGAGTCGGACCGAGTCGAGTTTTTTCCAAGTTACCCGAGTTATGTCAACTTTCGAGCTGAGTCGAGTTTCTGGGTTTTTGAACCATACTTTGTACAATCATACACCTCAATCGCTTCCATTCGTGAACCTTCTCCTTGATTTAAAAGTTTGCATTTACTTCTCTAATCATCTTTGGTCAAGTCCAAGATATGCCTTCGCTAGTATAATATCTGCATGGGCAGATTGTTTGTAAGCTGGAAGTCTTTAACATACGTTGTGGTCTTCCGGTCTTCTATGCAACCAGCCTGTGCAACATGATGAAGAAAAGTGTATGTGTTGTGCCTAGCAGTGCAGCTCCTAATCATAGAACCATGTTTGGACCAACAATAGTTGAGTTACTATTATGGAAATGACATCATGTATAATCTGATCTTTCCATGGGACAGTTGAGAAAGGAACTTGCCACTAATCATGAACGATAAGCCCATCTCGATTGTGTACTCATGTGAGATTATAAGGTGAAACCTTCAGATGTACTTTCAACTTCAGCTTTTCCACCATCTCCATCTCGTTCTTAATCTTTTTTTAATTATTATTTTTGATGAAAACCCTCTTAGGAATAGGGTTGGGGTTGAGCTACTACCCCAAGCTATTATTAAGAAAAGAAGAAAGTTACACTTCCTGGGTAGAAAGACTCAAA
The DNA here is from genome assembly GCA_947650365.1 of Chamaelirium japonicum. NCBI lineage: Eukaryota > Viridiplantae > Streptophyta > Magnoliopsida > Liliales > Melanthiaceae > Chamaelirium > Chamaelirium japonicum. The sequence goes on from OX393556.1 coordinate 22,799,236, forward strand.
ACAAATTAAAATGAGGTACTCATCTTCTAGATAGATCATCCTTCTAGAGGCCGCAACGAAGATTTTAGGAAAATGTGGATAGACTTCCAAAGATTCTCCGTTGAAGTGGAAGTCCCTTTAAAGATTCTGGCCTTTCTCTCATTCCAGATGCTCTAGACAATAGCAGTAACTAGGAAGTCAGAAGCCCATCTTATAGAAGAAGGGGGCCTTCTCCACGTAGTCCATAGGGATAGCAAACTCCCTGGACGCCCGTGCAGATTGAACTTCTCTTTGGTTGTCTTCCAAATAATGGATGCCCGTGCAGATTGAACTTCTCTTTGGTTGTCTTCCAAATAAGTCTAGGAAAAGGGCAGCGTAGTAAAAGGTGACTAACATCCTCCTTGTGACAATGACAAGATATATAGGAAAGGTCGGCAAATGCTTATCATCTTGAGCTGAACTCTTGTGAGAATTTTGTCTTTGAGACAGAGCCACATATAGATCCGGGTCTTAAGTGGTGTAGGAACCTTCTAGAGATGAGAAGCATTGGGACAAGCCGATCCAGCTGAGTTAATAATTTTGTAGAACCATCTTGTTCTCAATCGATTGTCAACTTGCCTTGCTTCTCGTAATAGGTTATGGTGATCTAGAATTATTATAACGCTTTTAATATCTTTCTCCATGCTCCTCACTTTGGCACTTCTTTCTTAGACAACGATATTTTTATTCAGAGGCTTCTTCTCATGTGATGTCTTCGATGCACTGGATATGTTCGTCTTGGTATGGAGTTTGCTTTACTTGTTAAAGATGAAGGAATACTGGGAGATGTTAGCTTCATATTTTCTTGATCCAAGAGGTCTTCAAGCATTGTCTGCTCATTGTAATTCATCTTTCTAAGTCTACAGACTTCGTTGAGAGATTTGAGGAGGGGGGGTTTATTGGTTTAGGTTCTCGAGTTGAGAACACTTCTTCGAAAAAAGCTAAACTTAAGTTTGGTATCTGCTGAGGACTCAAACTTTGCATCTACATTAATAAGAAAATTATCAACTCTCCATCCATGGTGTAAGGAAAACCCATAATATACAGAGAAAATAAAGAAATATGAGGATTGCTCTGCTCTGATAATTTGTAATTTAAATGTCTAGGGTTACAACTAATAAGAAATTAGGAATTTCTAGAGTGGAATAATTGAGTTATAGTGAAGTTGTTTCTCTCTTTGAAAACATGCGTAATAGAATTGTATTTTATAATTTGGAAAGATGTAGAAGCAAACTTTTAGGTTTCGAACAGTTCTAGGAAATTAACCTCCTAAATTGGTATAAAAGGTATTTTATGTTAGTTTCAGATTTTAATGGTGGAAGAGAGGATGTCTTGGTCAATAACAGAAGTTTAGTATTGTTAATGTAAATATAATGGGTCGGGTTTACTGTATAGTCGGGTCGGGTTTACTGTACATATATTGGGCTTGAGTCCCTCAATGGAATCATTCTGTTCCTCTCCAAACCCTAGCCGTCGTCTCCTAACATGGTATCAGAGCTCTAGGGCGACGGCTGCACCTCCTCCGGTCTCCCTCCTTCCCGCCGGCTGCATCTCCTCCGGCTGATCCTTCCCGCCGGCTGCACCTCCTCCGCCGGCTGCACCCCCCTCCCGACTCCTCTACACCACCGCCGGCTGCAACCCCCTCTCCCGACCCCTCTACCTACCACGCCCCCCCTTCCACCGATCACCTACAGCCCCCGCCCCCTCCTACGCCCACCAACGTACACCACCGCCGGCTGCAACCCTCTCTCCCGACCCCTCTACCAACCCCGCCCCCCCCTTCCACCGATCACCTACAGCCCCCGCCCCCTCCTACGCCCATCTACTGCACTCCCGCCCCCCCCCCCCCCCTACAGCCCCGACCCCCTACAGCCCCTGCCGGCCTCCCCTACAGCCCCTGCCGGCCTCCCGAACCCCCCTCCATCACTCCCGACCCCCTCCCGAGCCCCCTACAGCCCCCGCCTACCTCCTCCGCCACCCTACAGCCCCCCTCCGACACCCCCTGACACCCTACATCATCCTCCATGGCCTCTCCAGCCGTCCCGTCTGTCGTTGCGATCTCTCCACCGCTAAAGGCGGTCGCGTTTCAGTTGTCGTCGGCCAGCGACTGGCCTGACTGGTCCCTCACCGTCGAGGCCGCCCTCTCCAGTCGTGATCTGTGGGGTCACATAACCGGCGAGGATCCTCCTCCCACTGACTACTCCGGCTCGTCCTCTGTCACCAGCAGTGCTGCATCTTCTGCAGCGACTGCTACCACGGCCGTCACCGTTGCTGCTCTTACGTGGCGCCGCCATGATCAGGCCATCCGGGCGTACCTCCTGGACTCGGTTGCTCGTCCGCTCCTTGCTCCTATCGGCCGCCTTCCGACTGCGCGCGCGATGTGGGAGTATCTCCGGGACCGTTTTCTCCCGCGCGGCGGCGCCCGCCGGCATCAGCTCATCTGCGACTCGCAGTCCGCCCGTCAGGGGGAGCGTACCATTCAGGACTTCTTCAGTCAGATGAGTGCCTACTGGCATGAGCTGGACTCACTGATTCCGGAGCGGTGTGACTGCCCCCGCTCCCGGGACTTCCAGCGCTACCTCGACGAGGGCCACCTGCACCAGTTCCTGGCAGCACTTCGACTAGACTTTGCTCTCATAGCCGCCCAGCTCCTGCACCGTGAGCCCCTCCCTCGCCTCGAGGATGCCCTACTCGCCTTGGTCGACGAGGAGACCCGCCTTCAGACTCAGGGCGCTCGTCCTCCTCCACTTGCTCCTAGCTCCGACTCTGTCCTGGCAGCCGGGTTCTCCGATGAGGCTGTTTTTTGTCACTACTGTAAGGAGCCCGGCCACATGAAGCGCGAGTGCCCTACACGTCCTCCACGCAACCCCCGCTGGGGTCCGGATGAGAGATCCCCCCGCTGGTCTTCGACCTCTCGCGACGATCGACGCGGCGGTCGAGGCGGACGGGGCCGAGGACGTGGTTCGTCTTCCTTCCGCCACTTTGGTGGTGCAGCAGCTACTGCAGAGGCCTCGACGCTCCCCACTGCTACCACAGCACCTTCTCCGTCTGAGCCGGACCGCCTTCAGCGCCTCGAGGAGCTCCTTCTTCGCCACATAGCCTCCACCGGCTCCGCGACTGCGCACGGCTTGTCTGCCACCTCTGGTACTACTGCTCCATGGATCTTCGATTCGGGTGCCTCCTGTCACCTTACTTTTGACTCCACTGTCCTCACGGACTGTTCTCCCACTACCACTCACCAGGAGGTTCGCACTGCGGATGGGACTCTCGTCCCTATTCCGCAATGTGGCTCCATCACCACCACCTCTGACCCTTCTGGTCGCCTGACCCTATCCCATGTCCATCATGCCCCCCGTCTTAATATTAATTTGATTTCCATCAGTTTTCTTTGCGACTCTGGCTTGACTGTCACCTTCACCCCTTCTGTTTGTGTTGTGCAGGATTCGCGGACGGGTCAGAGGATTGGGCTGGGCCGTAGGGCAGGAGGACTCTACCAGTTGGACCATCTCCATGTGTCTTCAGTTGCGTCTGCCATGTCTGTCACCTCTGATGCCGACTTGTGGCACAGAAGGTTAGGTCATATATCGAGTGATCGACTCAAAAGCGTATTCCGCTCGGGCGCTTTGGGTCGAGCGTCTTTCTCCCCCCTATTTGTCTGTACGGGTTGTCGACTGGCAAAGCATCTAGCACTTCCTTTTTCTGCTAGTACTTCCCAGTCTAATGCTTTATTTGATTTAGTTCATTCGGATATTTGGGGTCCTGCTCCTGTTGCATCTCTATCTGGTTATATGTATTATGTTTGTTTTATCGATGACTATTCTAGGTGCACCTGGGTCTATCTCATGCGTCATCGGTCTGAAATTCCTCACATCTTTAGGCGATTCACCACTATGATACACACCCAGTTTGGTCGGCGAATCAAGACTTTTCGGTCTGATTGTGCCAAGGAGTATCTCTCCTCTGAGATGCGTGAGATTCTTCAGTCTCACGGCACTCTTCACCAGCAGTCCTGTCCCCACACCCATGAGCAGAACGGCGTTGCCGAACGCAAGCATCGTCATGTCCTTGAGACTGCACGAGCCTTGCTTCTCTCTGCGTCTGTCCCTCACTCCTACTGGGCTGAAGCTGTCATGACGGCTGTCCACCTCATCAATATCACTCCGTCGTCTGCTCTGTCCGGTGCCACCCCTCACGAGCGCCTTCACTCCAGTCCACCTGACTACTCTCTTTTTCGCACGTTTGGCTGCACGTGCTTCGTTCTTCTTCCTCCCCATGAGCGCACCAAACTTTCTGCGAGGTCTGTTAGGTGTGTTCACTTGGGGCTCAGTCGTGAGCATAAGGGGTATCGCTGCTATGATCCCTTAGCTCGTCGGATCCGTGTCTCCCGTCACGTCTCCTTTGTTGAGGATGTCCCGTATTTTGCACCTGAGTCTCGGGATCTTTCCTTGCCTACTTCGTCATCCTCCTCGCCCTCCTCACATCTCCACATCCCTGTTCTACCCCCGGTTTCTGTTGCCCCATCCACGCCTACTACACCACCACCACCACCTCCTCAGTATCCATCGCCACCACCACCACCACCTCCTCCGTCCCCCATGCCACCTCCACCACCACCCATTACTCGTGTCTATGTACGTCGGTCTGCAGCTCCCCCTCCAGAGTCGGTTCTCCCTGGTACTCCCTCGCCTGATGCTGCTGCTCCCTCCTCCCCGGTCGTGGATCCTGCTCCTGTTCGGCGCTACCCAGCGCACGAACATCACCCTCCTGCCAGATACGACTACTCTCCTGACAGGTTTGGTTACTCTGCTTTTCCCACTGACTCTCCTGACTCTTCTGGCTTCTCTGCCAGTGTCTCCTATTCACCATCCTTTCAGGCCTTTCTTACTGCTCTTCACACTCATCGGGAGCCCCAATCGTACCATGAGGCAGCATTACATCCAGAGTGGCGGCAGGCCATGTCAGTTGAGCTTGAGGCTTTTCAGCGGACCCAGACCTGGGAGTTGGTGCCTTGTCCCCCCGGGGTGGTGCCTGTTAGCTGCAAGTGGATCTTCAAGGTCAAGACTCGACCTGACGGATCCATTGAGCGGCACAAGGCTCGCCTCGTTGCTCGTGGCTTCTCCCAGGAGTATGGGATTGACTACGAGGAGACGTTTGCTCCAGTTGCTCGGATGACTACTGTGCGCACCCTCTTAGCTGTGGCAGCTGCTCGAGGGTGGCCTCTCCATCAGATGGATGTCACCAATGCATTTCTTCACGGTGATCTCTCCGAGGAAGTCTACATGGCTCCTCCTCCGGGCACTTCAGTTCCTCCAGGACACGTGTGTCGGTTGCGCCGGGCCATCTATGGGCTCAAGCAGGCTCCTCGTGCCTGGTTTGAGCGCTTTCGCAGTGCAGTTCTGGCCGCCGGGTTTGTTGAGCGTCACTCCGACTATGCCTTGTTCACTCGCTCCTCCAGTCAGGGCATTGCAGTCCTTCTCCTATATGTGGATGATATGATCATCACTGGGGATGACAGTGCCACCATCGCCTCTCTCCAGCGGCACCTCCAGAGTCAGTTTGAGATGAAAGACCTGGGCTCTCTTCGCTACTTTCTGGGCCTTGAGATTGCCAGGTCAGCTCGTGCTCTGTTGGTCTCCCAGCAGAAGTACATCTCCGACATTCTTACTGATGCTGCCCTTACTGACACACGTACTGCTGATACACCCATGGAGCTCAATTTGAAGCTTCTCGCTACCGATGGTGAGCCGCTCCAGGATGTCTCCCGCTACCAGAGGTTGGTTGGGATGCTTGTCTATCTCACCATGACCCGGCCAGACATTGCCCATGCTGTTGGCATTGTCAGTCAGTTTGTTCAGGCTCCCCGGTCAGTACACTATGCAGCTGTTCTTTGGATTATCCGCTACCTCCGGGGCACCATCACCCGTTCACTCCTGTTTCCCTCCACCTCTCCGTTGGTACTGCGCGCCTACTCAGATGCAGATTGGGCAGGAGATGCAGACACTCGTCGATCTACTACAGGATACTGTGTGTTTCTGGGTGACTCACTGATTTCATGGCGCAGCAAGAAGCAGGAGTCTGTTGCTCGCTCCAGCACCGAAGCCGAGTACAGGGCTATGGCTTCCACCACCGCCGAGATTGTCTGGCTTCGACGTCTTCTGCTTGACTTGGGAGTGGTGATATCCGGGCCGACCCCTCTCTTCTGTGACAACCGGAGTGCTATTCAGATTGCTAGCAATCCGGTCTTCCATGAGCGAACAAAGCATATTGAAGTTGACTGCCATTATGTTCGCCAGGCGTTTATCGATCACATCATCTCCCTGCCTTTCATTCCCTCATCGGAGCAGACTGCTGATTTTCTGACGAAGCCACTGACGACTGCTCGCTTCAGACATTTTCTAGGCAAACTCTCGGTTCATGATCCACCGTGAGTTTGAGGGGGAGTGTTAATGTAAATATAATGGATCGGGTTTACTGTATAGTCGGGTCGGGTTTACTGTACATATATTGGGCTTGAGTCCCTCAATGGAATCATTCTGTTCCTCTCCAAACCCTAGCCGTCGTCTCCTAACAAGTATGAAGTATAGAAATTAAAAATATAAAAGAGTAATGGAGTAAATATGAATCGAGAAAAAGGATCGATTGAGTAAAAGGGAGGCACACATACCAAATAAACGCACAAATATTTTATTTGTTCAATCGTCATTGATAATCCATATGATAAATAAGTTTCATAGGTGTATCGGTCTCGTCTAAACGAGCTGTTTCATTATGCAGGTAAATTATCTGCCACTATCAGTCATTGTTACATCGTTTAAAAAGGATAATGTCAAAAAACCTCTGGAGGGTTTTGGAGTTCTAGTGCCTTCCAAAGAACAAGAAAATGGTTTGAGAACCCTTGGTAACTCCGTTGCTTCCTTTCTGTACAAAACTTACTAGTCTCTTGGGCATAAATTCTGCATGATATTTATTTTCGTGCTCATAAATATTGATTGCTTTCGTTACAGTAACTGTTGAATGTTGCTCTGTCGTATAGGCACCCTTTTTTCTTCCATGATGTTTCCAGATCGAGCTCCTAATGATCAGTATCTCTACACTACCTTTGTTGGGGGGAGTCGGAATAGGGATCTAGCAGGAGCTCCATTGTATGGGAGGCTATGACATTTTCTGATTTGATATTTCCATTTTTAAATTACATCAGCCTTTAAACCTTTTTTCCAAACAATTGTTTGGTTCAAATAATTGTTCTCACGTGAAAATGCATTCACGATGTAGGGATGAGTTGAAAGAAATCGTGACTTCTGACCTTAGGAAGTTGTTGGGTGCTGAGGGACAGCCAACGTTTGTGAAGTAAGGGCATCTTTACTTCACTGTTTATGCAACAGTATTCTGTCGATAGGGGGCTTGTATCTTGAATACTTGATTGCTTTTGGTGTTTGAACCCTTTCTTCACATTGAAATTAAGAAACTTGACAGCCTTTCTTCTGTAACTGAACTGCAGGCATATCTACTGGAAAAATGCTTTTCCCTTGTATGGTCATGATTATGATTTAGTACTGGATGCTATAGACAAGATGGAAAGAGATCTCCCGGGGTTCTTCTATGCAGGCAAGCTAGTAGATTTGATCTTGTTTATTCTGTTTTCTTTCTGTGAGACTTATTTTTTTATTACTTCAGCATCTATGGATCGGCAGTGAAAGCATGATGCATATGAATCATGCTTTTAGGGTTTACGGTTTAGGGTTGGCACTCCAAAGGGAGCACCCAGTGTGCTTACATATTTGATTCCAAAGATAATACATTCACCCCCAAAAATTATTTGGTAGCATCCTTTTACTTCAATCTGACAGAAAAGAATGGCATGTAAGTAGACCTATAAATGCATCCTAATAAGAAATACTTCCCATTATCATCCTCATCATCATTACTTTCTCCTCCTCACTACTACTATTACTACTACTACTACTACTAAGAAATGCTTCCTATCCTCGTACTACTACTACTACTACTACTACTACTACTAAGAAATACTTCCTATCATCATCATCACGTCATCTTCCTCACCACCGCCACCACCATCCTCACCCCAAGAGTTTTCGGCCCGCTATCAACCTGACATCAACCCTCTAAGCCTGACCAACACAACTTGGCAGGAGAGAGGCGTCGCCAAGAAATCCAAACGAACATGTTAGATACCCTCACACCCCAAAGCCCGGGTTGTAAGGGGAGGTCTACAGAGGATATATAAAGCGGGTGTTAGGTGCCCCTTTTACCAATGTGGGACAAACCGGTGGACTTCCTTAACACCCCTCCTCAAGCGAAGCATGCGAAGTGAGGTACAATCGGGAGGGCCGCACCTGAAGGGAGACGGCGAACCCAACTCTGATACCATGTTAGATACTCTCACACCCCAAAACCTTGGTTATAACGGGAGGTCTATAGAGGATATATAAAGCGGGTGTTAGGTGCCCCCTTTACCGATGTGGGACTAACCAGTGGACTTCCTCAACAGAACAGTTGGGGGATGTGGAGAGAGACCTTGTTGGTTTCACAGTTTAAGGTCATGCAACTGTAATGATAAATGATTGATTACTTTTCACGCACTGGATTACCAGATATTGATTCCTTTGAAATTTAATTTCTTTTTTAGAGGGCTCTGAATATGGGCAGGATTTTACTATTAATTTCAGCTATTGATGGTTCTACGCTTGCAGGTAACCATAGGGGGGGATTGTCTGTTGGGAAATCCATAGCTTCAGGATGCAGAGCAGCTGAACTCGTAATCTCCTATCTCAACTCTTCTGTCAAACAACATGCTTAAAGAAACATCATGAAACTGAGAGTTCTGCCAGGTCATTTGATATTGCATTACATTTACTCTTCTCTTTTAAAAATCCTCATTGATTTTGAGTGTAACTTTCGTATCTGCAATCTGAGTGTTGGGAGATTACGGCTAGGGTTTGGAGAGAATGTAATACTCTCTATTGAGGAACTAAAGCTCAATATATGTGTACATCAATAGCGCATGAACCCGACCCGACTATACATAGAACCCGATCCATCTTTATACATTAACACTCCTCCTTAAACCCACGGTGGATCATATACCGAGAGTTTGCTGATAAAATGCCTGAAGCGAGTAACTGTAAGAGCCTTCGTGAGAAAATCAACAGTCTGCTCCATCGAATGAATGAATGGCAAGGAGATGGTGCGGGCAATGAACTCCTGGGGAACATAGTGATAGTCAACCTCTATATGTTTCGTCCGCTTGTACGGGGAAACACCAGTGGTGAGGGAAGATCGTCCAACCTATCCAATTATAGATAATTACAATGAAGAGGCTCCAAATTGAAAGGAAATCAATTGAATCCATATTCATAGATCATGATAGTAGGGTTAGGTAGAGTGGCCTTAACTCTCCACTATTTCTAAACATAGGATAACCATCCATAACCATCAAGCTATGTCCCGTCTCCTTAGGGTCGGCTTTATGAATCCTTCGCTGATCATTTCTATTTAGGATTATATTTGTTGTCAATGGAAGTTTTTCCATGGCATTCCTTATGAGCACATAGCAAGTCACGGTTGCTTAATGAATGATTGAATGAATGAAGAGCTTGCTCTAGGGTTTCTTTGCGAAGAACCGTTACTTTGGGGTGAGAGACCTCGGACCAAGGCCAAAAATCTCTATTATATTTCTATTTCTATCTTCTTCTTCGTGATCATCTTCTCCGAAACGCATGCAATGCAACAAACACCATCACCATCGTCATCACCAAGCACGACCACCACCGTGCCCATGCCTTGTGCATCCCGCGCCCGTGGCCCATGCCTCCCGCACTCGCGGCCTGCGCCACCCGTGGCTGCAGTCTGTCCCGCACCATCTACAGCCCTGCCGCCTCAGTACCAATTGTCCGTGCCACCTGCGCCCAGCCTACCACCCACGCCGCCCGGTAGAACCTATCCACCACTCGGTCCCCTTGGCAAGCCTTTCCGGCTGCCCCGTCACTGTTCTATTATTATTATTATTATTATATATAGATGCGTGTTAGGATACGATGTGTGTTGCGTGCAGTGTGCACCCGCAGCCGCACAATCAGGGATGAGTGTGATACACTGGTCGGGGCGGGGAGCATCGGACGGTTGAAAACTAAATTGTTTTTCCTTGTCACATTCCAAATGAAAAAAAAATATATAGATAATTAATTTTATAAAATAAATATCAAATTTTAAATGTATTATTAGTGATCCCTTGAAGAACTATACAACAATCTTCATATGTTTTCTATTTACAATCTATATAGAACAGGACGGTTGAAAACCAACCGTGCAACTTCGTTCAAGGTTTCGAGGATGATTTGTTAGTCTCTCTTCCATGATGCGACCTTCGTCTCATTTTCTTTTTTTTTCTCTTTCTTATACATCCCAAAAAAAAATTGCGAAGGCCTGCAAGCTAGACATCTTAAAAGTGCATGATAGGGGTGGGACTTGGGCGGTTCGACCCAACCCGACCCGCCCAACCCGAACAATGGACAAGCATGGGTAAAGCAAAAGCTTGGACGGGTTTGGACAAAAAAATATCAATCCAATTTCAATTTGGATGGGTTTGGGCACCGGTCTTACCCAACCCGAGGAACTCGAGTATAGTGGCTTGTGGTATGGGATATATTCATTTATGATTCGTCATCTGTATTCTAAAGCATGTTACCTATTGTTAATGGATAGTCCCACATCGGTGAGGGAGGCACCCATCACCCGCTTTATATACCCTCTATGGATCTCCCCTTACAACCCGGGTTTTAGGGTGTGAGGGTAACTAACATGGTATCAGAGCTAACCCGTCTCCTGCTCCTGCTCCCACTCCGGGTGCTCCCCATCGATCGTGCCTTGCCACGTGTGCTTCGCATGGGAGGATCCTTGCCACACGTGCTCCGCGTGAGAGGGAATGTTAATGGATAATCCATATCGGTGAGGGAGGCACCCATCACCCACTTTATATACCCTATGTGGACCTCCCCTTACAACCCGAGTTGCTCCACGTGGGAGGATCCTTGCCACGCGTACTCCACGTGAGGGGGAGTGTTAACGGATAGTCCCATATCGGTGAGGGAGGCATCCATCACCCGTTTTATATACCCTCTGTGGACCTCCCCTTACAACCCGGGTTTTGGGGCGTGAGGATATCTAACATGTATTTTGTAAGAATTGGTTTGTGGTATGGGATACCTCAATGACTATGATGATATAGATGAAGACGATATCAACCTAATATTTAATGTTGCTACTTGCTAACCTGAGCTTGGTGAGATTAAGGCTTTCATTGTTGCCGTTGTTATTACAAAATTTTGATGCTTTATGCTTATGATATACTATTGATTATCACTAGCTTTTCCTAAAATCTCTTGTTTTCTTAATGATATGAAATCTTTTGAAACTAAGAGCAGTAATCAGATCAGGTACCTGTGAGCCTGTGACCATGAGGAAATATTTTTGGAGCTTCTTTGTCTTGATTTATGGATTGTTGGATCGGTTGAAGCCTTCGGCAACTTCTTTGCAGCTATCTGTTTCTCTTCTTTAACTTTATTGAATATAATAGTAAACCCATCACCTGATTTAACACAGATTAAACCCGCCCAACTCGTCTATTTGTTGGCAAAATGGGCAACCCGAGTAACCCGGCATGGGCAAGCATGGGTTGGGCTTCCACGGGTTCCCCGGGTTCCATGGACAAAATGGGTTGAGATGTGTATAGTTCGTATGAATTGATTCAACAGTTGCAATTGTGTATCGCTAATGCCCTTCCGAACAATTTTGTTTCTCATAGACCTGAAATAAACTAAACTTGTAAACACGAAAAATAGATGGGTTATTTTGACTTTGCCCCCTAAATTTTACCTTGAATTAGATTTACCCCTCATCTTTTCATTAATTAGACTTTACCCCCCAAAACTAATTGTTCCGTCAGCTCACCCCCCCAAACTGTATTTCTTTTTCCGTCAGCTCACAGCTCATCCTTTCACTTAGATGGTGAGCTGACGGAACAATTAGTTTTTGGGGGTAAAGTCTAATTAATGAAAATATGGTGGGTAAACACTAATTCAAGCCAAAATTTGGGGGGCAAAGTCAAAATAACCCAAAATAGATAATCAAGAATTCCGGTGGCTTGGCCTTTACCTCTCTCTGTCTGACTAAGCCATTACACCACTCATGCAGGCCGCTACCGGAATTCACACTCCTTTGACAGTAAAAACGAGCACCTGAATTACATTTACCGCAGGCATTCTACCACAGCTTATGTTTTTTTTAAAAAAAGTTTAAGGGGGTTTCAAGGACCTTCAGGAAGCGCCACAGCCCGGCACAGGCAAAGACTACCACACTCCCACAGGGCCAACCAGAAACAGTATTGCCACCAGGCGGGGGGAAGCGCCGCCACCGGCCAGAGGAGGCGATTGGATATCCACCGACGGAGAACCTCAAGTCGGGGCCAGAATCGATAATCCAGCTGCACCCGGCAACAGATCCGACCCTGTCGCCGAGAAAGGGACGAAAAACGAGAATATGAGGGGTCGTGCGAGCCCGATGCGTCGATAACAAAACGCCTGCCGCCTGAGAAAGGACCCAATGCACAAAGGCAAGGAAGGGGATCCAGATCCACAAGTTTCAGCCAAACTAAAATTAGGGCTTACACTTAAGCCCTAATCCGTTTATATATTAAATAATGGCAGGAATTATAAATAAGTCCTCAGAATTTACAATAATTAATAATAAGGACATAAAAGCTCTCCAATACTTCCCCTCAAGCTGGAGCAAAGATGTAAAACATGCCTACCTTGGATATAGTGGAAATAAGGCGAGTAGGTCCGACAACCTTGGTAAAGGCGTCAACAAGCTGGTCAGTAGAACTAATAAACACCGGAGTAATTGTACCAAACTGAACATGATCCCGTAGGAAGTGAATATCAACCTCGATATGCTTTGTCCGCTCATGAAGAATAGAATCGAAAGCAAGCATAATTGCTGACTGGTTATCGCAGAAAAGTGTCGAACGTCCTGATGTAGGGAACCCAAACTCTACTAGAAGAGAGTATAACCAAATTAACTCAGTGGTCCCTTCCGCCATCGCACAATACTCAGTCTCGGCAGAAGATCGAGAGATCATATGCTGCTTTTGCTCTTCCATAAAATAAGGTATTCAACATACAGAGTGCAGACTCCAGAAATAGAGCAACGGTCTGTAAGAGAACCAGCGTAATCCGAGTCAGCGTAACAAGACAACTCTGAGCCATCTTGAGCCTTGTAGAAAAGTCCAAGACCAGGAGCAGCTTTAAGATATTGCAGAATCCTCAGTGCGGCCTCCATGTGTGTTGTCCGGGGAGCATGCATAAACCGGCTCACCACACTAACCGCAAAGCTAATATCTGGTCGAGTATTAGTCAGATAAATCAAACGACCAACAAGGCACTGATAGGAACTAGGATCAGGAAGAAGATCACTAGACTCGGCATGGAGATGATAATTAGGATCCATCGGTGTGCGTGTCGATCAACACCCAAGAAGACCAGTGTCTCGCAAGAGATCAAAAGTATACTTTTGCTGGGAAATTAAGATGCCCTACCGAGAGCGAGCTATCTCAATCCCCAGAAAGTAACGAAGAGGTCCAAGGTCCTTTACTTCAAAGGCCACCTGAAGAGTAGTCTTGACGGCAGTGATCTCGGCTGCATCATCTCCTGCGATAATAATATCATCAACATATACCAGAACAATAGTACGTTGGTCCTCTACGGTGATCCTAATAAAGCAAGTCGGTCAGCATGACACCGAGTGAAGCCGATACAAAAAATCACATTACTAAATCATTCAAACCAAGCCCGGGGTGACTGCTTCAAACCATAAAGAGACTTTAGCAATCGACAAACATGGCTAGAATACTCCCCTTGAAGACGATACCCTGGAGGGGGTTCCATATAAATCTCCTTTGACAGATGACCATAGAGAAATGCGTTTTTGATATCAAGTTCATGAAGAGGCAAAGAGTGACTAGTAGCAAGGGATAGGAGTAAACGAGCACTTGTTAGCTTTGCAACAAGAGCAAAGGTAGTACCAAACTCATCTGTAGTCTAAGTAAAGCCTTTAGCAACAAGTCGAGCTTTGTACCGATCAAGAGAACCATCAGCACGATACTTGACTGTGTAGACCCACTTGCAGCCAATAGTACGCTTCCCAGAGGGAAGCGGAACCAAAGTCCAAGTTCCATTCTGCCTCAAGGCAGACATCTCAGCATCCATAGCTTCGACCCACTCAGGGGTACGAAGCACCTCAGTAGTAGAACGGGGAATACGAATTGAGTCAGCGGCGGTGAGATAAGCATGATATGCATGGGAAAGACCCTAATAAGAGACAACACGTGCCAAAGGGTGATCGGTAACACAAGCACGTTTGCTCTTGTGAAGAGCAATGGAAAAGTCGTCAGAAGAAGCTTAAGTGAAGGGTAAAGAAGAAGGTATACCTGACTCAGGAGGGGGCACTGGCACAGTGAGAGGACTAGACTAGACAGCTGGAGTCTGGTGAGGGCGCCTGTGATATGTCTGTGTAATGGGCAGACAAGAAGGTGGCGGGCCGTTGGCAGAAAAATAACGGCAAGGGCTGAGCGGCGGTAGGCGGCACAAGTGCAAACATAGAAGGAGGTGTCGTCATTCCCCGAAAATATGATGCATCCTCATGAAAAGTGACATTCATAGAGTGGTAGATCCGACGAGATGTGGGGTCAAGGTAGCGATAGCCTTTGACACCAGAAGAGTAGCCAAGGAAAACACAACGTATAGCCTTGTTATCTGTCACGCCCCAGAAATCTGGAACCGATCCCTGTGGTGTGAATTGACAAAAACCAAGGGTTTTAGGGTTTGGTCAACTGTCTACTCCGATTAGAGTCTCTCACAGGGCTTCTACTCTCTCAAGAAATGTTTTAAAACTTACTTTTTATAAAAATATTTTTATTTTAAAAGAAGTATAGAGGTATAATTTTATCGACAGAGAGATGATCACGCTCGACCCTCAACCGGGTTATCCTCTCAGCATGTGTGGCCTGCTGGTGCCCCACATGCTGATAGAAGTCCCTCTTAAGGGAGCACGAGGCTCAAGCCTCTGACGGCGAGCCGAGTAGCCTCGCCCGCTCTCTAGCACTCGGGCACTGGTTCACATATCCTATCTAATGGGCTAGTCAATTAGGTCACTTTAAGATTTATATTTTATTGTGAGCTATCCTAGGCTTGGGGCCTTGAGGAGAGGCCTACCCAAAGAGAACATAGCTGTATCATTGCCACTAATAGCATACACTAAGCCAAATAAAGTACGATTACACTGCCAGAAGAAAAATGACTACTACATGATATACGGTAATCTAAGACTCCACCGTCGTCCTAACTCCGCCGCTGACCTCGTGCTGCGACTACCCCTGAGTCTTCGAACCTGTAGAAGAGCCTACTCGTGGGAATGAGTAGCCCCCAAAATGAATTAGGAGATTAGCCAAATAAATGGCTAGTGACAAGCTAACTGTCTAGGTAATTAATAACGCCCACATTTTATAAACAGTTTACTGATTTTCCTAATTGTCCAACTATGTTTTCAATCACGTCCTAAGTGTCCATGCAATGTCTACATTCTCATGCAATTCCAACTGTCACTAGGTTATCAAGAGTACCATTTTATAATTAATAAAATTAAACAAACACAATGTGAACCCCAGATATTTTGTTCATCCTGCCCCTGGTCGGGCATTACTATAGGGCCTTTTATTTCGATATAGAGGGCCAACTCTCTCGCTGCGCATACTCCGACATCATGCGCAAAGTCACCCATATGATTATAAGGGGTTTCCCGTCTTTCCACGGTGGAGCTCTACTGCCCAACTTGCTTTTCTTGGGGCCTTCAACTACCCCGGGACAGGATTGCTAGGCCAATCCCTCTTCGAGGGCACCATCTATTGGCTTTACCACAATCCCTGCCCGTGACCCCCTAGCCTACTGATCTTCGGCTGTGCGCGCAGGGTGGTTCAGGGCCCTTACACGTACGGGGTCCGAATCTTTCCATAGGATAAAATATCACATAATTATAATAATAAAGTGATTTCGATGTTTTACCCCGGGATTCGTACCGCGCTCACAACCCATGCATCACAATAATTATAAAATTTTACTCTTGCCCGTATTTCCATGTGCTCGGGTCTCCACACTCCATTCAGGAGAGTGAGCCCGATAATTATTATTTAATTATAAATTTCTAGCCTTAAGGGAATTTCTACTTACGGTGTCCAAGCAATCAGAAAATTTATTATTTAATTATATTATTAAGCATGCGTCGCCGAACTTGCGACTCCGCATGCAAGGCGGGGTCCACTCGACCACATGCTATGATGTCCGGCGGGACCCGCATGTAGCGTTATGGACACCTACCCTTAAGTTCTAGAATAGCATAATTAATTATCTAAAACAGCGTGCAGTGTCACCTGAAAAGTGTGCTCGGGCTGATACTGCTAGGCGCCCTCCGCTCCGTCTCCGACTTGGTTCACGCGCCCACTAACTGTCAAACATACCAGCGGGCCTATGGTCATTATGTGCTACCAAAATATCGTTGGCTTAGGCCTGAGTTGGCCGAGTCGAGAATTTGTGCGTCATCGGACGCCGGTCTACTGGCACGCAAATTGATGTACCAAAGGTACCGTCTTGGTTAGTCGGCGTTGCCGATGCCAAGAGTCACATTAGGGTCCAATAGCACTAATCCGGCCAAATGATCGTGACCGCGTCGGTCGATGACAAAATCGGCAAAGCCGATCACGGTCGGGTTTGATTTGCCAAAGGATGTGTTTGCACGGGAATCGCACTAGTGACCATCCTAGGTTGCTAAGTAGCATCTCGTTACCGTTAAAAGGGTCGGTCTCGTGCGCAAATGGCTATGCGAGGTGGTTTGACCTGCATCGGTATCATCAACTTCGAGTGAGTGTGACCCGATGTTGTGATTTTAAATTGTTATACCGCAAGTGCACGGCGTCTATCTGATAGACAATGGCAAATACGGGTCGATCCCACAGAGACTTGGATGAAAACTAATTAAAGGAAAATTTAACGCTAATTACTTTTATATCTTAGTTTAAAAAGATTGATTTTTTTTTTTGTGAAATTGTTTTGTAACGGGAAATACGGAAAATAAAACTAACAGCTAATGGAGGTTGAAATCTATATGGATGGATATTCTAAGCCCTAGAATCCGCACAAGTAGCGATCTAAACCGTATTTTTATATGATTTCCACGACGCTCACGGAGATGCGAAGTCAATCGATTCCCGCGGAAGGTATTCAATAAGAAGCACAATTAGGGTGAACTAATGTAGCGATCTTTCTCGCTTCATAGGAATAAGATGGATTAATTCTCCGTAAAATTCGTAGTGATAACAAAAGCCAAGACTATGTAATAATTCCCCGTAAAACTGTCCGTAATAACGAAGAATAAAACTCTGAAATCGACTTCTGTAAAACCCTGATAATACAGAGAATAAGTCGGACTTACTGCATGGAATTCCTATCAAGCTTTCATGAGATAAATAAGATCACATTATTTTATTTGAACGAACGGAAATATGGAAATAACACATAAAAACAGAGTTTAGATCTGACTACAGGGCTTCATCCAGGTCTTAGAATAGGGTGTTTAGCCTCGGATGGCCATGCGTGCGCTGATAGCGGATGCTTCTTTGCAGATGACGAACCCGACGATGACGGCGACGTGCGGCTTCGAAAGCGGTGGACGTGGCTCGGCTTGGAGACGATTGCGTAGCGTAGTCGGCGAAGATGGTATGGGTTGCTGATGAACGATGGTAGTGTGCGGTCGTGAGAACCTCGAGATTGTGAAGATGGTGGAAGGTTTAAGGTGGTGAGGGCTCCTCCGGTGGTGATGAAGATGGTGATAAGAGATGCGGGTTGTAGATGGTCCTCCGCTCCTTGGGTTGGGATGATATTAAATAGAGAGAGGTCCGGACGTTCATGTGGCTGTAGGGTAGAGATAAGGTGGGCTCAAAAAAATGGACGGGTATGATCTTGTGATGGAAGTCGATCACAAGAGGGGATCTTGGATGAATCGGAGGAGATCTAGAGAGAGAGAGTCGGCAGATAAGGCAAGGGAGAGAGAGAAGTTCGTATAAGAGAGATAGATGATTGGTTTTAGAGAGATAAATGGGGCATGATTTGTTGAGAAGATGGACGGTGTGATGGGAGTCCAGGATGATCGCGAGGGGCTGCGGGACTGTGATGAGGAGATAGAGAGAGAGAGACGGTAGAGAGATAGAGGGAACGGGAGAGAGAAAGAGTTAGAGAGAGAGAATCCAGGAAATAAAGAGAAGAGTCCGGAGCTCTGATGGGATCCGGTTTGCATGGGATTCTAGAGAGAGAAATCCGGAGTGAGATAGCGAGACGTTCGGTAGAGGCTGTTATGGAAGGAGAGAGAAACGGGAGAGAGATGAGTGCCTGGTTTGTAGGAGGAGAGAGAGGCGCGATCGGGAGAAGAGAGAAGAGAGTTCGGTGGGATCCGATGTGCTGGAGGGCTGCATGCCATCGGACGGCTGGGATTTTTGGAGAGGAGAGAGAGAAAGCTGGGCCGGAGCTGATGCACGTGATGTAGAGGTGGAACGGGTGGCTGGAATTTGGACTCCGGATGGCCCATGCATGCATTGTTGGTGGATGTGGTGAGGGGTTTGGAGGCACGCCGATCGGTTAGCACTACAAGAAAGAGAGGCTTTACCGACGGACATTTTTATCACCGTCGGTAATAATAACCTTTTTACCGACGGTGACAATAATATCCGTCGGTATTATAACTTCAATTTTTTAAATTTTTTTTGCACATTTATTACCGACGGTCAAATAGTATTCGTCGGTACAATTATTTATACCGACGGTACATATATGTACCGTCGGTAATATACTTTATACCGACGGCTACATAAAGACCGTCGGTAAAATGTCACGACGGAACTCAGTGTAAAAACCAAGCCTCTGGGGAAAAATGGAATCCTGAGTTTCGTCGGAGATTATTACCGACGGACTTTATATTTCCGTCGGCATAAATAATTATACCGACGGAGATTATATGGCCGTCGGTACGATACCGACGGTAATTAAATATCCGTCGGTAAAATTGACCCGACGAAACTCAGGGTAAAAACCGAGCCTCTGGAAAATAATGAAACCCTGAGTTTCATCGGCGGTTTTTACCGACGGACTAATTACTTCCGTCGGCATAACTAATTATACCGACGGCAATTATATGTCCGTCGGTACAATACCGACGGTAATTAAATATCCGTCGGTAAAATTGTCCCGACGAAACTCAGGGTGAAAACCCGAGCCTCTGGAAAAAATGGAACCCTGAGTTTCGTCGCTGATTTTTACCGACGGACATTATTATACCGTCGGTATAAAGTAATTATACCGACGAAAATTATAGTTCCGTCGGTAAAAACTCCTTACTTATCCACCCCAGCCTGCACCCTTTTCTTTTTGTGTTTCGACTCCGGCGCGCGCCCCTCTCTCAATCTCTCTCTCTCTCTCACCGACCCGACCCCCCGGCGACCCCGTCCCCCTCCGGCAGCCCTGCGATCCCCTCCGGCCGCCCATCCCCCTCCCGGCCACCCATCCCCCTCCCGACCTCCGCCCCTCCCCGGCCTCCCGGCCCTCTTTCTCTCTCCCCGGCCTCCTCCCCCCCTCCCCGGCCTCCCTAGCCTTCCCTCTCTCTCTCTCTCTCTCTCTCTCTCTCTCTACTTCCTCCCCTCACCTGTCTCTCTCTCTCTCTCGATCTAAACCCCCCCTCCGGCCGGCCACCCATCCCCTCCCTTGCACCTCCGGCCACCCCTCCGCTTTCTCGCGCCACCGACTGCGACACCCATCCTCCTCCTTCTCGAGGCCTACCGACCATCGCTGGTGAGCTCCTCCTCCTCCTCCCTTTCCCCCTTCGGTTAATTTATGGTAATATATTGTGGTAATTTTTATTTAGGTAAAATCACAGGAATTAAATATAGTGTGGTATTGTGGTAATATATTGTGGTAATTTATTTAGGTAATATATTGTGGTAATTTTTATTAGGTAATTTATTGTGGTAGTTTTTATCTTGTGGTAATATATTGTGATTTACAACAATACCATAATTTGTGGTAATATATTTGTGGTAATATATTGTGGTTAATTCCCTCATTTGGTAATTTTTACACTGTTTTAAAACTCGCCGAGTCGACTCGAAACTCGACCGAGTCGACTCGACTCGGTTGAGTTTCGATCCGACTCGGTCCAAAACTCGAGTTTCGATACGACTCGAGTTTTGTCGGGTTTTAGCCGAGTTGTCGTGTCTACTCGACTCATTAAGGTTTTGAGTCGAGTCGAGTTTTCGTGTTTTAAAACATTGATTTTTATCCTATCAAAACTGAATTGAATGGGGGAATGGGGGGCAAAATGTAGTTTTTAGACTAGGGTGAGTGTCGGTTTTGTCGGTCGGTTTCGGTGTGGGTTTTATCGGTTATATTTTTTTTGGTTTACGAAAAATCAAAACCGAAACCGAAACCGAAACCGAAATGGTCGGTTTTTGTCGGTTCGGTGTGATATGAGGTATGAAATAGGTTTGGATTCGATCCGATCGTCATCGGATCGGCATCCGGTAATTCGAAGTTGGAATTATTCCGTATTTCGGACTTGCGAGCGGGTTCTAATTGGATATTTGACCAATTTACGCTCTGATTCACCGATTTAGAGTCTAAGTGTTAGAAAATCATAAGTTAGCGTGTTTCGGATATGAAATAGGTTTGGATTCGATCCGATCGTCATCGGATCGGCATCCGGTAATTCGAAGTTGGAATTATTCCGTATTTCGGACTTGCGAGCGGGTTCTAATTGGATATTTGACCAATTTACGCTCCGATTCACCGATTTAGAGTCTAAGTGTTGGAAAATCATAAGTTAGCGTGTTTCGGATATAAAATAGGTTTGGATTCGATCCGATCGTCATCGGATCGGCATCCGATAATTCGAACTTGGAATTATATTCCGTATTTCGGACTTGCGAGCGGGTTCTAATTGGATATTTGACCACTTTACGATCCGATTAACCGATTTAGAGTCTAACTGTTTCATATTGTTTCATATTGTTTCATATTGCGAGCGGGTTCATATTATTTTATATTGTTTCATATGTAAATCATACTGTTTCATATGTAAATCAAACTGTTTCATATTGTTTCATATGTAAATCTTAAATCTTACTGTTTCATATGTAAATTAAATTGTTTCAGATGGCATCACGGTCATATGTTCGTAGAGGCAGAGGCAGAGGCAGGGGTGGGGTAGCTCAGAGCGCTCCGGCTGCCACCCCAGGGTCCGAGGCTGAGCCGTCCGGATCTGGTAGTGCTGTTCCTCTCTCCATACCAGCTCCTACTGTGGTCGCAGCCTCCGGAGCTTTGAGCAGTGCTCAGCACTCGGCTGCAGCGTCTACGCCCACAGGTAATGTTTAGATCTAAAGTTTTATACATGTTGTAAATACTTCTTCAGTACTGATGTATATTTTATTTGCAGGGTCGACCAGGTACGTAGGCGACCGGGGCGTGACGACGGCCCGGCGCTTGTCGGCCTTACGCGAGCCGCTGTCCCTACAGTGGAGCGGCCATACCTTTGTGGGCGAGCACGCTTCTGACGCCGCCACGTGGGTCGGCATGATAGTACGGGAGGAGAGGAATGCCCCGATTGTGGGGTTAAGGGGGTGGAAGAACATTGATGCATCCTATAAGGAGAGGATGTATCAGCAGTTTTTGGTACGTTAGTTTCATTAAAGCATTTTAGAATAATATCGTACTTCTTTATAATTTGATTTGATAAAATGACTTGTTTCTAAATTGATTTTACAGGAGAAATTTAAATGGGTGAACATGGAAACCGACACCCATCGGGAGGACTTGTTGAAGACGATGGGTGAGCGGTATAGGGATTACCGTCACGAGCTCTACCAGCTCTACGGTTACTTGGTCGGCCAGCCGGCTGAGGAGGTACAGGCTGCGGTCGGGACGAGAGACGCGCCACCGCTGCACATTCTACAGTTTTTGGTCGCTCACTGGGCCACCCCTAGCTTTCAGGTATAATTATAATTTTGTTGATTCGTACTTGTTTTAATGTTATACTAAAAATTTTTATTGATGTTTCAAAATTTAATTGATTCACACAGAGGAAATCTGCTATAGGCAAGCAGAATAGAAGTGCCTCGACGACACCTGCTCCAGTGAAGGGGAGGACCTCCATGCCCCAGCTTGCCCAGCAGCTGGTAAATGATACAAACATTGTTATTATTTAAAGCTCTATACATGTTATATTAACTCGTCTATTTATTTTATATGTCCAATAGACACAGTCCTTGGGCCACGAGCCTAATAGGATTGACCTTTTTGAGGCCTCTAGGACGCGGCGTATCGATGGGGCATTTCTGGACGACAGGGTTGCCTCGCAAGTGGTAAGTAATTAAATTACTGTTAATATATTCTTATACATATGCCATAAAATATCATTGAATATCATTGGTTGTTTTTATATAGGAGAGGATGCGACTTATGGTGACCCCGTCGGGCGAGGCCGGCTCCTCCTCCAGCTCAGTATCTGTCGACTCAGCGATGGATACTGTGCTGAGACCTGCCACGCACGGCCGTGTCCTCTGTACGGGCCTTGGAGTCACGCCCTCCTCCTACTTTGGACGAGAGGGTATGCGCTCGAGGGCACGGGACACCCAGACCGGTGCTATCACTCAGCTGCAGTCTGCACTAGACGCGGAGCGAGAGCAGAGGCAGGCCCTCGAGCAGAGGATGGAGGCGGAGCGAGAGCAGAGGCAAGCCCTCGAGCAGAGGGTTGAGGCGGAGAAGAAGGCCCTCAATGAGGAAAGAGAAGCTCGCAGGGAACTGGAGCGTAAATTTAATGAATTCATAAGCCGGTCTAGCGGTGGCTCATCCTCATGATCAGGTACTTACTAATCTTTATAATATTAGCAAAAAATATGAATCTTACTAATTTGAGTTTTGATCATATTATCACACTTATGATTTTCCAACACTTAGACTATAAATCGGTAAATCGAATCGTAAATGGTCTCTCTCTCTCATGGTAATGATGTAGCCTCTGTTTTTCTTTTAAATACGGAATAATTCCAACTTCGAATTACCGGATGCCGATCCGATGACGATCGGATCGAATCCAAACCTATTTCATATCCGAAACACGCTAACTTATGATTTTCCAACACTTAGACTCTAAATCGGTGAATCGGAGCGTAAATTGGTCAAATATCCAATTAGAACCCGCTCGCAAGTCCGAAATACGGAATAATTCCAAGTTCGAATTACCGGATGCCGAGCCGATGACGATCGGATCGAATCCAAACCTATTTCATATCCGAAACACGCTAACTTATGATTTTCCAACACTTAGACTCTAAATCGGTGAATCGGAGCGTAAATTGGTCAAATATCCAATTAGAACCCGCTCGCAAGTCCGAAATACGGAATAATTCCAACTTCGAATTACCGGATGCCGATCCGATGATGATCGGATCGAATCCAAACCTATTTCATATCCGAAACACGCTAACTTATGATTTTCCAACACTTAGACTCTAAATCGGTGAATCGGAGCGTAAATTGGTCAAATATCCAATTAGAACCCGCTCGCAAGTCCGAAATACGGAATAATTCCAAGTTCGAATTACCGGATGCCGAGCCGATGACGATCGGATCGAATCCAAACCTATTTCATATCCGAAACACGCTAACTTATGATTTTCCAACACTTAGACTCTAAATCGGTGAATCAGAGCGTAAATTGGTCAAATATCCAATTAGAACCCGCTCGCAAGTCCGAAATACGGAATAATTCCAACTTCGAATTACCGGATGCCGATCCGATGACGATCGGATCGAATCCAAACCTATTTCATATCCGAAACACGCTAACTTATGATTTTCCAACACTTAGACTCTAAATCGGTGAATCGGAGCGTAAATTGGTCAAATATCCAATTAGAACCCGCTCGCAAGTCCGAAATACGGAATAAATCCAACTTCGAATTATCGGATGCCGAGCCGATGACGATCGGATCGAATCCAAACCTATTTCATATCCGAAACACCCTAACTTATGATTTTCCAACACTTAGACTCTAAATCGGTGAATCGGAGCGTAAATTGGTCAAATATCCAATTAGAACCCGCTCGCAAGTCCGAAATACGGAATAATTCCAAGTTCGAATTATCGGATGCCGAGCCGATGACGATCGGATCGAATCCAAACCTATTTTATATCCGAAACACGCTAACTTATGATTTTCCAACACTTAGACTCTAAATCGGTGAATCGGAGAGTAAATTGGTCAAATATCCAATTAGAACCCGCTCGCAAGTCCGAAATACGGAATAATTCCAACTTTGAATTACCGGATGCCGAGCCGATGACGATCGGATCGAATCCAAACCTATTTCATATCCGAAACACGCTAACTTATGATTTTCCAACACTTAGACTCTAAATCGGTGAATCGGAGCGTAAATTGGTCAAATATCCAATTAGAACCCGCTCGCAAGTCCGAAATACGGAATAATTCCAACTTTGAATTACCGGATGCCGATCCGATGACGATCGGATCGAATCCAAACCTATTTCATATCCGAAACACGCTAACTTATGATTTTCCAACACTTAGACTCTAAATCGGTGAATCGGAGCGTAAATTGGTCAAATATCCAATTAGAACCCGCTCGCAAGTCCGAAATACGGAATAATTCCAAGTTCGAATTACCGAATGCCGAGCCGATGACGATCCGATCGAATCCAAACCTATTTCATATCCGAAACACGCTAACTTATGATTTTCCAACACTTAGACTCTAAATCGGTGAATCGGAGCGTAAATTGGTCAAATATCCAATTAGAACCCGCTCGCAAGTCCGAAATTCGGAATAATTCCAAGTTCGAATTATCGAATGCCGATCCGATGACGATCCGATCGAATCCAAACCTAGCTATTTCATATCCGAAACACGCTAAGTTATGATTTTTCAACACTTAGACTCTAAATCGGTGAATCGGAGCGTAAATTGGTCAAATATCCAATTAGAACCCGCTCGCAAGTCCGAAATACGGAATAATTCCAAGTTCGAATTATCGGATGCCGAGCCGATGACGATCCGATCGAATCCAAACCTATTTTATATCCGAAACACGCTAACTTATGATTTTCCAACACTTAGACTCTAAATCGGTGAATCGGAGCGTAAATTGGTCAAATATCCAATTAGAACCCGCTCGCAAGTCCGAAATACGGAATAATTCCAAGTTCGAATTATCGGATGCCGAGCCGATGACGATCCGATCGAATCCAAACCTATTTTATATCCGAAACACGCTAACTTATGATTTTCCAACACTTAGACTCTAAATCGGTGAATCGGAGCGTAAATTGGTCAAATATCCAATTAGAACCCACTCGCAAGTCCGAAATTCGGAATAATTCCAAGTTCGAATTATCGAATGCCGATCCGATGACGATCCGATCGAATCCAAACCTAGCTATTTCATATCCGAAACACGCTAAGTTATGATTTTTCAACACTTAGACTCTAAATCGGTGAATCGGAGCGTAAATTGGTCAAATATCCAATTAGAACCCGCTCGCAAGTCCGAAATACGGAATAATTCCAAGTTCGAATTATCGGATGCCGATAATTCTACGATCGGATCGAATCCAAACCTATTTCAAAATCGAAACACGCTAACTTATCATTTTTTAACGCTTAGACTCAGTTATAGATATAAACCATTTTTTTAACAAATACATGTTAATTGCAGGAGCAGGGCGGCGTCAGGGGATCGATGAGAGCACCAGCGTTGGTGGTGGGCGGGCGTGGTTGAGATAGGGCGGCGTCAGGGGATCGATGAGAGCACCGGCGTTGGTGGCGGGCGGGGGTGGTTGAGATAGGACATGTATCATCTCTCAGTTCTGGATTGTGTAAATATTATTTTGTAATATATGGTTATTTTTTGTTCTTGTCTATAATTGTCGGCCGGGAACTGTGGTAATATTTGATAATTTGCTGTAATTTTTTATCAATTTAGGTAATATTTTATAAATTGTGGTAATATTTGATAAATTGTGGTAATATATTGTGGTATTGAATCACAGGAATTAAATAACATTATTTAGGTAAATTTATTAAAAAAAAAACATACTTATTACCGACGGAAATTAATTATTCCGTCGGTAATAATATTTTTATTTTTTTTAAATTATTAATGATTTGCCGACGGCATATAATATCCGTCGGTAATATATATATTATTACCGACGGGTAATATATATATCCGTCGGTAATATATATAGTATTACCGACGGTTATATGAATTTGGTCGGTAATATATATATTATTACCGACGGGTAATATATATATGTGTCGGTAATATATATAGTATTACCGACAGTATAAAATATACCCGTCGGTAAAATGGTTATATATTACCGACGGATTCTTATATTTCGTCGGCAATACTAAATTATATTAGTTTTAAATTGATTAAATATTACCGACGGCGTTAATATTACCGTCGGTATTAATTATTATTACCGACGGTAATATTTGGTCCGTCGTATTGTTTTCCCCGACGCCTTCTTTCCCGACAGCAAGCGACGGAAATATCTTCCGTCGCTATAGAATATTACCGACGAAATTTTAATATTACCGACGGATATTGTCCGTCGGTTATAACTGTTTTTTTTGTAGTGTAGGGAATGGACGGCCAGGATTTGGATGCAATAGCGGGCTGTGATGGATCTCGATGGGGTGAGGTGCGGATCAAGTGGTGCTGGCCGGGTAGGTTGGGTCCGAGAGGGATTCGTGTGCGATATACTAAGGGACCTAGGTGATGCACTGCTACGATGGGCTTTGTAGTTGGAATAAGGTGCAGAGTGAAAACAACTAAATTAAAGATGGAAATAGAAGATGAAAAGGAAACAAAAAGAAAGAGAAAGAAAGATAGGAAGAGAACGGCAGGCCGGCTTTGGTCACCATCATTTGAACTCATCATCAAAACCCTCATCGCTCATTTGCATTCATGTAGTCACCTTCTGGTTCGAGTCATGCGCTGCAACGGCTTGTTGAATTCGTCCCTCGTCCGAATCATCGCAGTTATCCGTTTTCCACCGTTGTTCTTCAGACAGGCCTCCAAACAAGCTGTACAGTCTCCATCAGATCGCCGTGAGAATATCCACGGCTTGGGCATGAAGTCCTTGAGCTGATTGCATCGAAAACCGGATAAATTCCCTGAAAAACACACATGAAATGACACTCATCAGATTCAAATGCGATTATCGATAAAAGGATAATTTGGACTTTCGGGCTCTATATTTTTCATGCATGCAATGTATGAGAGCGAACCAATATGCCGTTGGGTTCGTATGAAAGTCTACTAAGCAGTGGTGCAAAGATAATTATGCAGTTTACGTATAGTATGAAAGTTTTACGTAGCAAACTGATGATATATGCATAATACTAAAAGGATAATTCGCACAAATTAGCCGCTCAACACACCCCCAAACCTAAATCTTGCTCGCCCTCGAGTAAGAAAAGAAAAATAAACAAAGTAAATGACAAAATAAAAACTCTTAACTCACTTTCGCAGGAATCGCGATTGCACTTAGCATGTGCAACAAGCCGTTAAACCCCTGGGTTACCCCAGTGGACGAGTTTCGTCTCGTGAGGGTTTGCAGTGAATCTACCCACAAAATTCAAACATTTTTTTTTTAAAAAATATAAATAAGAAATAAGAAAAGTCGGTTTCGTAGAATAATAAAAAAGTACTCAAAAATAGAATTTCTAAGGCACAAGACTCACAAGACATCTAGCCCAAGCTTCGGCTTTCGAAGTACGCACTTTAGGTTCTAACTATTAGTTTCCCGTTAGAAAAGATCAAGGTCAACTATGCTCGAGTGCATGGTGCTGTCTGGGTTAAACACAACTGGGGGTTTGGTTCTCTACATTCATAACATTCTAACAGTCTCCTAGAACGGTCAAAGTCGACCATAGAACCTGAGTCAAAACCAGCTAATCTAGACAGGCTAGTGAGAGTTGTGGATATTCACCTTAATACCTTTCGGCTTTATATGTGATATTCCAGTTTCCCCACATTGTTTATAGCGACGGCTTTCACACTATTTTCCTTTTTTTTTTTCTTTTTTTTTTTTCTTTTTTTTTTTCGGTCTCATTTTTTTTCTGGATCTAATTATATATCCCTTCCTAACTTGTACCATGCTAGCTGCACTCTATGCCCATGACACGCTGCCAACGCTCTCATGAGTTAGGTAGCCATCCTCATGTTGCCTTTATATTTGATTCACTCTGCATCCATAGGATCATTCTCATAACCCTATCGACCAGGCTTCACTCATACTAGGGCATACAGGTTAAGACTTTTACATAATTAGTTCCTAGACCATGCTAATAGGTAGCCCTTTCCGCTATACCTTAGAATTCACTGGGCACTTTTTTAATGATATTTTTTTCAAACCAAGTGAACCAGATCCGCATGGTTCATCAGGACTCCAGGTGACTATTAGGTGATATGAAAGCTTTGAATCTAGACCCTAGAGGTGTAAGCCAGATGTGAAGTGAAAATTCAAGTCTAGTTTGTTTTGACAGTCTCTAAAAGGTTACTAAGGGTCAGAACCACATTAGACATACTTTTTCTAGCTAATCCTTGGACTTTATACCTTGATTACCAGGTGCCTTATGGTCCTATTCGAGTACGATAAAATTATATTACAAAACCTAAAATAAAGGTGAAACATATATAGATATATATATAATTTTTTTTTTTCGAAAAGAACGAAAAGGACTGCAAAAGTACTACAATAAGAAACTAAAATAAGAAAAATAAAATAAAAACATGCAAATGCAAATTCCTACAGATTTCTATACGAACGCTGTAGTTTTGGTAGGGGACTACAGACGAGACACACATACGCCAAAACGTATATACCGAGCTGTCCCACTACAGCGTAAGTTGATGCAATGATAATAATAATAAATTTTTTTTTTAAACGAACAGAAAAATTTTATAGAAATTAAATGCATACGGGATTTTGCAAAAAGTGCATCACACCCCCAAACCTAAATTAGACATTGTCCTCAATGTATGAATTATACATGCTCAGGAATGAGATGATAGCATTATATGAAAGCATTTTTGAAGGACATATATATATAAAATGAAAGTATGACGTTTTAAGGATGGATAATACCTTAAAAGTGCTTTGTATGATCGCTTCCTGTAAAATGTCAGTGCCACAAAGAAAAAAAAACAAAGCGACTAAACAGACTAATAAAGAGGAGCAGATGCTAATAAATAAAGAAAAAATAACTGGTATAATATAAATATGTTTTTCAGCAGATGGAATTTTTAAAAAGAAAAGAGAGTAATCATTAATTGAGAAATTATATTCTATAGTATATTTCGGGCATGTTTCTGCATGATTATCCATTCTTCTATTAGGATTCATCCTATATTGTTCTTCATGATTTTTCTTTTCAAATTGAACAATATAAGATTCATTATTATACTCCATATTCTGCCATGTATCATCTATATTATCTTTGAGAAGTTCGCATAATTGGATTTTCTGATTTTGGATGTACTGAGGAAAAAGTAAATCAGAAAATATATATTCATCACCCAAATATGTATATTGAAACTCAGATGGCAGAATTTATAGGTCACTGTATAATTTTTCAATAATGGATGGATAAACAAACAAGATATCATTTATTTTAAGATTCATTGATAGAGCATTAGTTTCTTTAGCAAACATATCATCATCAATGTCATAAGGAAGATCATGGGTGTCATCAAATATAATATTGGTCAGATCATAGTTCGGGTCACCACAATTTTTTAAGCATGCCTCCAATGGATCATTAAAAGATGATTGAAGAATCTTGTCCTCCATAAGATTATCGATCATATGCATCTTATAGATTTTATTATCATTAGTAACTTTTAGACTAGATAGGAGAACATTACTTTCTTTAATAATCTCATCATCATCGTCATAGGAGGGAGCATAGACTTTTTCATCAATTATACTATCTATAATGTCATCATTAATGACGTCAATGTTGGATGAGAGATCATTAGTATCCTTAAAAATCATATCCGTATTAATGTCATCAATAGTGCTCGGACAATCTTCCAAAGGATTAAGAAAATCAGATTTGGCAAGTTTATCTTCTAAGGGGATATCCATCTTGGTCTCTTCATAAGCTCCATTATCTATTGAGACGCTAATTATGTTCTTATAATCCTCATAATCTTCATCGGAGTTAGACTCAGGTTGAAGTTGATCTCGAAGTATTGCTTCCTTAATAACATTAAAATGTGATTCAATTCTTTCGAAAGCGTTTATTTGCTCTTTTATATTGCTTTGATAGTTCTGCATAAGCTGATTGCGCATAGACATTTGTAGTATATCTTCAAGAGTCTCCTCATTTGGTGGCTTATAATCATAAGGAAAATCTTGAAAATTATTTGCAGGTGATTCATTTTTCCAACTATAGTCTTGATGATTTTGCCAATAAGAATTTTGATAATATTGCCTACTTGGATCTTGAAAATTTTGCCATCTAGAATCATGATAATTTGTCCATCTAGGATCATGTGTGTCATAGCATGGTGAATTATATTGTATATGGCCATGTAAACTCCTAATCGGTGAATTTCTTTTAGGATATTCTATTTCAGTTGAAAAGTTTATATAATCCTGATGTTTGGTGGTTCTTGTTATGTTCATATACTCCTTTAGGGTCATTTCTTGGGGTGAATGTGAGTTGGCAATTACTGTTAAAAATGGATCTTGATATTTTGTTGACCTTGTAAGATTCATATATTCTTCTAGGGTCATTGTTTGGTTAGTCATTTTCGTTAAAGATTAAGAAACTAATATACTCTAAAGATAAAATTAAACTAACAAAAACTAATAAAACTAACTAAGGCAAGTAAGGAATAACCTAAATTCGAAAGCTCCGTTGCAATCCCCGGCAACGGCGCCAAAAACTTGTTGTGATTTTAAATTGTTATACCGCAAGTGCACGGCGTCTATCTGATAGACAATGGCAAATACGGGTCGATCCCACAGAGACTTGGATGAAAACTAATTAAAGAAAAATTTAACGCTAATTACTTTTATATCTTAGTTTAAAAAGATTGATTTTTTTTTTTGTGAAATTGTTTTGTAACGGGAAATACGGAAAATAAAACTAACAGCTAATGGAGGTTGAAATCTATATGGATGGATATTCTAAGCCCTAGAATCCGCACAAGTAGCGATCTAAACCGTATTTTTATATGATTTCCACGACGCTCACGGAGATGCGAAGTCAATCGATTCCCGCGGAAGGTATTCAATAAGAAGCACAATTAGGGTGAACTAATGTAGCGATCTTTCTCGCTTCATAGGAATAAGATGGATTAATTCTCCGTAAAATTCGTAGTGATAACAAAAGCCAAGACTATGTAATAATTCCCCGTAAAACTGTCCGTAATAACGAAGAATAAAACTCTGAAATCGACTTCTATAAAACCCTGATAATACAGAGAATAAGTCGGACTTACTGCATGGAATTCCTATCAAGCTTTCATGAGATAAATAAGATCACATTATTTTATTTGAACGAACGGAAATATGGAAATAACACATAAAAACAGAGTTTAGATCTGACTACAGGGCTTCATCCAGGTCTTAGAATAGGGTGTTTAGCCTCGGATGGCCATGCGTGCGCTGATAGCGGATGCTTCTTTGCAGATGACGAACCCGACGATGACGGCGACGTGCGGCTTCGAAAGCGGTGGACGTGGCTCGGCTTGGAGACGATTGCGTAGCGTAGTCGGCGAAGATGGTATGGGTTGCTGATGAACGATGGTAGTGTGCGATCGTGAGAGCCTCGAGATTGTGAAGATGGTGGAAGGTTTAAGGTGGTGAGGGCTCCTCCGGTGGTGATGAAGATGGTGATGAGAGATGCGGGTTGTAGATGGTCCTCCGCTCCTTGGGTTGGGATGATATTAAATAAAGAGAGGTCCGGACGTTCATGTGGCTGTAGGGTAGAGATAAGGTGGGCTCAAAAAAATGGACGGGTATGATCTTGTGATGGAAGTCGATCACAAGAGGGGATCTTGGATGAATCGGAGGAGATCTAGAGAGAGAGAGTCGGCAGATAAGGCAAGGGAGAGAGAGACGTTCGTATAAGAGAGATAGATGATCGGTTTTAGAGAGATAAATGGGGCATGATTTGTTGAGAAGATGGACGGTGTGATGGGAGTCCAGGATGATCGCGAGGGGCTGCGGGACTGTGATGAGGAGATAGAGAGAGAGAGACGGTAGAGAGATAGAGGGAACGGGAGAGAGAAAGAGTTAGAGAGAGAGAATCCAGGAAATAAAGAGAAGAGTCCGGAGCTCTGATGGGATCCGGTTTGCATGGGATTCTAGAGAGAGAAATCCGGAGTGAGATAGCGAGACGTTCGGTAGAGGCTGTTATGGAAGGAGAGAGAAACGGGAGAGAGATGAGTGCCTGGTTTGTAGGAGGAGAGAGAGGCGCGATCGGGAGAAGAGAGAAGAGAGTTCGGTGGGATCCGATGTGCTGGAGGGCTGCATGCCATCGGACGGCTGGGATTTTTGGAGAGGAGAGAGAGAAAGCTGGGCCGGAGCTGATGCACGTGATGTAGAGGTGGAACGGGTGGCTGGAATTTGGACTCCGGATGGCCCATGCATGCATTGTTGGTGGATGTGGTGAGGGGTTTGGAGGCACGGCCGGTCGGTTAGGGAATGGACGGCCAGGATTTGGATGCAATAGCGGGCTGTGATGGATCTCGATGGGGTGAGGTACGGATCAAGTGGTGCTGGCCAGGTAGGTTGGGTCCGAGAGGGATTCGTGTGCGATATACTAAGGGACCTAGGTGATGCACTGCTACGATGGGCTTTGTAGTTGGAATAAGGTGCAGAGTGAAAACAACTAAATTAAAGATGGAAATAGAAGATGAAAAGGAAACAAAAAGAAAGAGAAAGAAAGATAGGAAGAGAACGACAGGCCGGCTTTGGTCACCATCATTTGAACTCATCATCAAAACCCTCATCGCTCATTTGCATTCATGTAGTCACCTTCTGGTTCGAGTCATGCGCTGCAACGGCTTGTTGAATTCGTCCCTCGTCCGAATCATCGCAGTTATCCGTTTTCCACCGTTGTTCTTCAGACAGGCCTCCAAACAAGCTGTACAGTCTCCATCAGATCGCCGTGAGAATATCCACGGCTTGGTCATGAAGTCCTTGAGCTGATTGCATCGAAAACCGGATAAATTCCCTGAAAAACACACATGAAATGACACTCATCAGATTCAAATGCGATTATCGATAAAAGGATAATTTGGACTTTCGGGCTCTATATTTTTCATGCATGCAATGTATGAGAGCGAACCAATATGCCGTTGGGTTCGTATGAAAGTCTACTAAGCAGTGGTGCAAAGATAATTATGCAGTTTACGTGTAGTATGAAAGTTTTACGTAGCAAACTGATGATATATGCATAATACTAAAAGGATAATTCGCACAAATTAGCCGCTCAACACCCGAGGAGATCAGGCCCGCTAACCACGAGTGTGGGCCCAAAGGGCTTGATCGATATTATGGGGAGATCGAGGGTTGGGGTTTGGTGTGTCAGGCCAAAGCTTGACGTGAGATGATCGGGGCTACCTGCCGTCGGTCCACCGGTCTTCAAGCAACCGGCAACGGTCGTAGCAGGGGCAAGGGAAAAATGGCTACGGTCTAGCTTGGCATTGCCGGCTATCCAATCGTCGGATTTTCACCTGGCTCGAGTAAGGTTCGATGGCCTGCACTAGGCTACGCCGGGACAAGGTTTTCCCTATGTCGGCTCTAGGCTGATTGCATAGCCGGCCGGCAATGGCTGCCCCGATAGTGACCCAAGGGTGGTCGGATGCCACCGGGTGTTTGGCTGGGCTCGTTTGGTTGCACAATCATCGGCCACCGGGTCGGCTTTGCCGGCTGCACAGCCAGTGGCCACATGGCTGATGGCCATGGTCGCGCAGATCACCATGGGGGAGGGGTCTCGATGGTTGCACAGTCGTCGGCCACCGGGTCGACGGCCATGGCCGTGGCATGAGGCGAATGGGGGGTGGCTGTGGTCGGTTAACCCACAACACACACACACAAAAGAGAAAAAGAAAGGGGAGGGGAGCAGGACTGACCTGTCCTTAGGTCTTGTTGGGGCTACTCTCTCCAAGCTTCGGCCGGTGGCTCTCCTCCGGCGCCGGTGCGCTCCGGCTGCCTTGTGCCACACACACACACAGCAAGAGGGAGAGAGAGAGAGATTGAAAGAGGGAAGAGAGAGAGAGAGAGAGAGAGAGAGAGAGAGAGAGAGAGATCAGAAAGGAAGGGAGGGGGAGTTCGGAGGGGGGTAAGGGGGTCGAGTAAGGGTTTTATAGGGTAAAAGGAGTGGGAGGCGGCCGGCTTAGGGTCAAAGGAGGCGAGCGGTGGCCGGCATGATGGGATGAAGGGGGCGGCGGCCGGTGGTGAGGTCAAAAAGGGGAGGCGGCGGGCGGTTGCCGGGCTCAGGGTCAAGGAGGGCGGCGGCGCCGACATGATGGGATGGAGGGGGGCGGCGGCTTAGGGTCTAGGGGGGGCCGGGTCAGATCGGGTTTGGGGAAGAGAGAGAAAGAGAGAGGAGAGAGATCGGAGAGAGAGTGAGAGATCGGGGAGATGGGGGAGAAGAGAGAGAGAGAGAGAGAGAGGAAGGGTGGGGTCGGGTTTAGGGTTTTAGTTTTTTTTTTCTACTCTTTTTTTTTTCTTTCTTCTTTCTTTCTTTCTTTCTTTTTTTTTCTCTAGTTTTGCTCGCGCCGCGCCTGACTCGACCTCAACTCACGTCGAGACGAGCCGGCGCACGAATCTCGATACACGTGCTCATCAGCTCGTATGACTACACCTCCGATGCAGCCTGCGGGGACCCATTGCCTGGTCCCGTTCAAGCACAGCTAAAAATATCACCGCCAATATATTAAAAAAAAATCTGGGTTGCTTTGGCGAAAATATTCTGGAACGTCGGTCGTTACATCATCAAGCTTAGCCCTTGAAGGACTCCGGTCCTGAACAAAACATACACAACCAAAGACACACAGTAGGATAGGAAATAGAGGTTGGTTAGGATGAAGTAGACGTAACGGGGTCTCCCATTAAGGGAACGAGATGGAGTCCGGTTGATCGGGTAAGTTGTAGTAAGAATAGCAAAACTCCAGAAGGAAGGATACATCTGACAACATTCAAGAGATGACGATTCTTTCATTCCGCTATTCCATTCTGCTCAGGTGGATAGGGACAGGAAAATTGATAGAGAGTTCCCTGTACTACAAGAAAGGAGGTGAAAGGGCCAAAAGTATATTCACGACTATTGTCAGAGCGAAGAACACAAATACTAGTACCGTACTGAGTTTGAAACATAGCAGAAAATTGACAGTACTTAGCAAACACATCAGACTTGTGTTTCAAAAGATAAACCCAACAACAACGAGAATAATCATCAATAAATATAACATAGTAACAAAAACCATCATATGATATGGTGGGAGACGGACCCCATACATCAAAGTGGACTAACTCAAAAGCAAAAGATGATTGACTAAGAGAAGGAGAATAGAACTACGTGTGTGTTTACACAGTTCACACACATCACATCGAAAAAGGAAACTAAACGAGAACTCACGACAAACAGATGTCGTACATTCTGAGGACTGGCATGATCAAACCGAGCATGCCACAGAGCACCAGTCGAGGATGGCGAAGAGCGTGCGGGAGAAGTAGCTGTAGTAGGCAAGGTAGCAGCATGTGGGGGTACAAGGGGTAGGTCCAGCAAGTACAGTCCATCCTTCTCACGGCCCGTGCCAAAAGTCCTCCTCGAAGCCAGGTCCTGAAGAACACAACCACCAAGGAAGAATGTCACGGAACAGTACAAAGAATGAGTCAGATGACTAACCGACACTAGATTAAGTGCCAACTTAGGAACATGCAAGACAGATTCAAGACAGATAGTAGAAAAAAGGGGAATATTACCCTTACTGAGGATTGGAGTAACAGATCCATCAGCAAGACGCACGTTCCGCTGGAGATAAGGCTCAATATGTGAAATAATATTGAGCTCACCAGTCATATGATCAGTCTAGCTAGAGTCGATCACCTAAGGAAAAGAACTGGGATCGACCTACATTACCTGGAATTCAAACGGAGTACCTGAGGAGGAGGCAGCAGATGCAGATGGTTGAGAAGGTAGTGGAACTGACTCATCATCTGCTACATTTTGTGACATCATATAGCTCAGATCAGAGACTCTATTAGGTTGAGAAACCTGCTCTGATGGACTAGATACGTCAGCGGCAGTCATAGTCGGTGAACATGAAGCAGAGGAGGTAGTAGGACTCAGGTGTGGGTATAACTGGAAGTATCTGGAACGATCATGGAACTGCTTCCAACCATGGGAGATAGGGGGGTGGAAACCAGAAGCAAGAGCCATCTGCTCAGTAGGAAGATCACTGGTAGGAGGAACAGACACCCTCGAAACAGTAAGCTGAAGGCGACGCTCCTGGTCAGTAACAAGGGAGAAGGCGTCAAGAAGATCTAGAAGAGGTGACATCCAAACAATCTGAACGCGGATGGCCTCAAACTCGGAGCAAAGTCCCATCAGAAACCGATATGTCTCTTTCTTTTTCTGTCGTCGCCGGTCAAGTACGGCATCAGTAGGATCCTAGAAGGCGCTTAGTGGCTCTAAGTCGGATAACTCAAGGAAACGACTATGAAGAAAAAAAAAATACTCCTGAATAATGCAATTGCCCTGAGTAGCGGTAGTGATTTTTCGGTATACCCCATAGATTCGAGCATCAACACGAGTGTGTCCATAAGTCCTTCGTAGGGCAGACCATAAACCCGGAATGGTATCATATCATATAAACTGCTCATAGAACTTGGGCTCCATTAAGCATTGAAGCCAACTAAGTATCTGAAAATTTTTCGTGGTCCACGTCAATACCTCTGCTTCCTCTTTAGTTTCGGGACACAGCCATGCAAGCTTGTTCCGACCAGCAAGATAAACACGAACAGAGTTGGACCAGGAAATAAAATTCTTGTCATCTAAAAGGACTATAGTAATACGACGGGCAAAACCCTCTTGAGAGCCAACAAGAGGAGGCACCTTGGACTCCATGGGATGATGATAAAATTACGAGACAAAAAAAAAATCTCAAGATCCTTCACAAAGCCGTGAAATGATGTAGCAAACAACGTAGAAGAGACGATAGGAATCACCACCCCATAGAAGCAAAAATATTTGAAGAGAAGCTTATACCATCCCGGACAAAGAGGTCATAGATCACTAGATACGCCCGCGAGGAGGCTGACAGTGGCATCAACAGCGGCGGGACTGGAGTGCCAAACGGGGCCGTGAGTGGGTGTTGAACGGGACGGAGGGGCCGCAGGAGGCCGCAAAGGGCCTGCGCGCCAGACGGGAGGGGCACAGGTGGCCTGCGCGCCGGACGGGAAGGCTACACGTGGCCTGTGCGTCGGACAGGAGGGCCGCGGGTGGTCTGCGGGCCGGACGGAGGGGCCGCAGGTGGACTGCGTGCCGGACAGGAGGGCTGCGGGTGGCTTGCAATCCAGTCGGGGCCATGAGAACTTGTGGGGAGAAGGAAGGTGGGAGGGGGGTCCGAGGGTGACTGCTTTGATATCAAGAAGTTTCAGCTAAACTAAAATTAGGGCTTACACTTAAGTCCTAATCCCTTTATATATTAAATAATGGCAGGAATTACAAATAAGTCCTCAGACTTTATAGTAATTAATAATAAGGACATAAAAGCTCTCCAATAAATCCCACCCCCCAAGCCGCATCGAATCAAGTCCCGGCCTTTTCGGAATCGCTGGCGGCGTCCGAGGAGGTGATGCAGGCTTGATCAGCACCATCAGATCATCACCGCATCTTTAGTTCATTGCCAGAGGTTTATTTCCGTCGTTTTATTTTATGCATGGAAGACATTATCCATATAAGGACTTGTAGCCATTTATTTCTGTTTTTGGCCCATTTTCTATGTTTTTGACCTAATTTCTGTATTTAGTATTAGTTATGTTCTTGCCCAATTTATGGGGGATGTCCATGATCTCATCCGAGGGCTTTTCGGATTGAATCCAGGTCTTCTCGGATGAGTTTTCTATATTTTATTAATAAAATCTGGGTGTGTGTATTTGCAGGGTACCGACGGACAAGATTATGTCTCGAAACTGACGGTTAGATAGCAAAATAACTTAAATTTGATGACGTGTCATCAATTGGGCTTCAATTAGGGCTATATGGGCTTATCTTAAGCCCAAAGGGGCTTCCCATTGAGATGTCGCCTCCCCCCTTCTCTCTTTTCCCATGAACCACTCGTCCGCCCCCTTGTCCGCGCGAAACCCAAGCCGCCTGACCCCCTCTTCCGTCTCCTTTCTTCTCTCTCTCTTCTCCCCTTTATTTCTTTCTCTTTTCCCTTCCTTTCTTGGCCAATTGCATCCCCACCATTCCCTCATATTTCTCTTTGATCTCAGCCATCCAAAAAGAAAAGCCTAGTTCTACTAAAAGGGGAAGATAGAAGAAGATTTCAGATTTTGATGCTTGCTGAATTTTGTGCCTCTTCGTGAGAGCTTCCGGGAGAGACGCGTGTCCCCGACCCTCGCCGCATCCGCGACTTCGCCTCGCGAAGGCCTTACCTTGTTCTTCCGGAGGATCCGGCTTCTCTCGACATCCGGCCTTGCTCTGTGTGAGGGATCATCGGCACATCCTCGCATCGACCCACGGCGGGAAACCCATGCACTATCTATCTGTTTATCTTATTTTTTCTTCGCATCCGTATCGTTTTCCTTTGTTTTCATTGCCTCCGCTCCGCATCACAGCCGTACCCATCCTGTTTCATCGCTAGTTAGGGTCCTAATATATGCCTAATCATTATATTTGTTATCTTTAGTCTGTTGGTAACCCTAACAATCATACTTAGCCTATTTTCTAGTAAAATTCTGATGCAAACCTCTCTTTAAAAATTGATATCTATTGCTGTGATTTAAATTATTATATGCTAAATTTTGTTTCATGATAATATTGCATCTAATCTTGTTAGATCTTAATCATGCTTTATGTTG
Organism: Chamaelirium japonicum; assembly: GCA_947650365.1. Taxonomy (NCBI): domain Eukaryota; kingdom Viridiplantae; phylum Streptophyta; class Magnoliopsida; order Liliales; family Melanthiaceae; genus Chamaelirium; species Chamaelirium japonicum. The sequence goes on from OX393556.1 coordinate 22,838,564, forward strand.
AATGCATAGAACTTTAATCCCACGTGAAATAGCTTGTGTTTGCTGCCTTTTGGAGTCATACGCTATATTGATAAGTAAATCTTAGTTGTTGACCAAAGAAAAACCCTAAAGGGTTTAAGATTGTAGCGCCCCTTATTGGAGCCTGCATCAGGAGGTCAAGAAATTGATCACTAAAACCGAGAAATTGGGGAAAAGACTATGGCACTCCGAGCCATTTGTAAATGCCACAACTTGTGTTGGTACTCGGTTTCCCCCAGCATCTCAAAATTGAACTCTCCGATGTCTTCTTAGGTCCCCCTGAGTACCTCTCCTCAAAAACATAAACACACATAATTTCCTCTCTTTATGCACTTTATGTTCTTATCCACTATGAGTCTAGACATTCATTTAGTTTTCTCAAGTCATGCTAGAAGTGATGGTTCAATTCACATTTCTTTCATGCCTTGGTTTTCTATTTTGCATTTAATCGTTCTGATTTCCCTTAACCCAAATATTACCCTTAGGGTCTGTTTGTATTCGGTCAACAGGCTAAATAGTAAAATAAATCGAGTAAAAATTTTACTCTGCTGATTTTTGGATCCAAAAAATTGGCAAGAGATTTACTAGTAGCCAAAAAAATTTACTTTGAAAAGGCCAAGTAAGTTTTTTGATTTACTAGTAGAAGGCTCCGTTGATCATGCCACGTCAACCAATGGCACAATCGAGACAGCATCATGTGATGGATTCGATTATTCGGGGAGTGACATGTGGCGACCTCAGTTTCAACGACCATGATTTATAGGCCATGGGATGAATGAACCAGGGGGATGCCTCCACCACCGGCCGCCGCAGCCCCGTTGCCTCGCCGGCCACCTTGCGTCGCCGTCGCCGGCCACCACCCCATCGACCGCTGCCCGCCATCCACCACACATTGCCAGCCTCCACCCCCGCCGACCATCGGTCGCCTGTTGTTGCACATCTGTCACCACCCATCGATGCCCGCCACCGTGCGGCGATGGGTGGTAGCCGACAATGTAGCGGTGGGCGACTAGTGGTCGGTGATGATGGTGGCTGGCGGCGGGTGGTGGACAGTGGCTGGCGAGACGGTGACAGATTGTCAATTGCTGGCGGGGGGTGGTGGACGACGACAACAGCGAGCAACCGGTATATTTAATTTCTGATTTACTTTACTGGTCAATCCAAACAACCCTCCAAAAGTAATGGTTTACTTTACTGGTCAATACAAACAGCAAGAAGAAAATCGGATTTACTAGTCGATCTGGAAGATTTACTAGCCCAGATCTGATGTACGAGCCTTTACTTTGTGGGTCTAAAAAACAAACAGGCCCTTGATGCTCCAATTAAAACATCCTTTTCTTGCCCTAGGTTTTATCCAAATTCAGCCAGCAATGACTATGCAAGTTGCTAGAGATGATGCATTATGATTCATCTGCAATCTTTTTTTTTCTTTTTTGGTAGAAACATATATATATATATATATATATATATATATATATATATATATATATATATATATATATATATATATATATATATATATATATATATATATATATATATATATATATATATATATATATATATATATATATATATATATATATATATATATATAGAGAGAGAGAGAGAGAGAGAGAGAGAGAGAGAGAGAGAGAGAGAGAGAGAAAACGGGGTATGAGCTGACAGCCCATTTGCAACTTTGGGCTGTCAGCTAACAGCCCTCCGATCTCCATCACGAGCCGTCCGTTTATAATAAAAAAAAAAACAGAATAACACCGAATACCCTCTCTCTCTCTCTCTCTCTCTCTCTCTCTCTCTCTCTCTCTCTCTCTCTCTCTCTCTCTCTCTCTCTCTCTCTCTCTCTCTCTCTCTCTCTCGAGCTCGAGCACCAGCCCGACGGGACGGGAAGGGTGCAGGGGTCGGCGACGGACGGGGGCCGGTGGCGACGGCGGCGGGTGCAGGGGTCGGCGGACGGGGGCCGGAGTCGGCGGCCGGGGCGACGGGGGGCGCAGGGGGCAGCCGGGCAGGGGTCGGAGCCTGGCGCAGGGCGCCGGAGGGGACCGGGGGGGCAGGGGTCGGAGGGGGATGGAGGTCGGAGCCGGGCGCAGGGCGCCGGAGGTGACCGGGGGCGCGGGAGCCGGGCGCAGGTGGCCGGAGGGGACCGGGGGGCAGGGGTCGGGGGCGCAGGGGGCAGCCGGGCAGGGTTCGGAGCCGGGCGCAGGGCGCCGGAGGGGGACCGGGGGGCGCGGGAGCCGGGCGCAGGTGGCCGGAGGGGACCGGGGGGCAGGGGTCGGGGGCGCAGGGCGCCGGAGGGACCCGGGGGCGCGGGAGCCGGGCGCAGGTGGCCGGAGGGGACCGGGGGGGCAGGGGTCGGGGGCGCAGGGGGCAGTCGGGCAGGGGTCGGAGCCGGGCGCAGGGCGCCGGAGGGGACCGGGGGGCAGGGCTCGGGGGCGCAGGGGGCAGCCGGGCAGGGTCTGATGGCTCGCGAGAGAGAAGGAGAGGGAGAGAGAGGGTATTCGGTGTTATTCTGTTTTTTTTTTTATTATAAACGAACGGCTCGTGATGGAGATCGGAGGGCTGTTAGCTGACAGCCCAAAGTTGCAAATGGGCTGTCAGCTCATACCCCGTATTCTATATATATATATATATATATATATATATATATATATATATATATATATATATATATATATATATATATATATATATATATATATATATATATATATATATATATATATATATATATATATATATATATATATATATTGGTAGGAACTTCGGGGGTTTTATTCATGGCGCCCGACCATGAAATCAAGAGCAGTAATCCTTCTCCTCTTCCTCTGTCCCTAACTGTATTTCCTTGATCTCTGGTCTTGGACGAGATGACGCTTAGGTAGAAACAAATACTAGATTAGATTATACTAGTGATTAAAAAGAAGAAAATTAAGAAAATACAACTCGATTATAGCCACCGTGACCGACTAAGACCGGAAGTTTCTTGTTCTGCAAGGCAGCGGAGTGAAGGTGTTATGTGCCTAAAATGTTATGAATCTGATCGTTTATTCAAAAGCTCCGAAGTTGTTAGAGACGGCCCCATCTTACATCAAAATTGCTTTTAATCTCTTCTAGCTCGGGAGGATCCGAAGGACTCCAATCAACTCCTTTTTTTTTCGTTTTGGGGGTCATCACTGACCCCCAGGAGCCGCCACAGCTCGGTGGAAGCAAACCCACAACGACGTCTACCAGGTAGAGGGAAACAGCACACCGGTGGAGGCAATCATCGCCACATATGGCGGTAGACAGGAAGCAAGACCCCTAAAAAGGAAACAACATAAAGAAAAGGACACAGAGAAATCCACACAAAACCCAAAATTCTGGCTGCCACTGGCACCAGACGACGATCCATCGGGCAAATCCAACAAAACGGAAGAGTTGGAGATGGAGCTCTGAGTTGCCGTTGAACCCGTCGCCACTGCCTTGATCTTTCGGGAGCCGCTCCACCGATCAGAGGAGGCGATCTGGACAACCACTGACGAAAAACATTGGCACTGAGGCCAGATCTGCACTCCGGCTGAGCCCGGCAAGAGGCCTCGCCCCCAACGCCGTGCGAGGCCATCGAACCAATCAAGAGAGAGATGCGCGACTCCAACGCATCGAACACAATAACACCGGCCGCCGAAGAAGCCCCTATGTACAAAGGAGATGGAAGGGGGCCAAAAACCACCCCAAGAGCATCTCGAACCGAAATCTTGGCCTACCAGGAGCCACCGGCGGTGTCCGAGGAGGCCAAGAGAACAAGGGACTCCGATCCCAAAAGTAAGGAAAAACCCAATCAACTCCTTTGAGTGCACTGAACGCAAATTGAATGACATGAATCATCATGTCTAACGAGAAGGAATGCACAACAACTAGACGATACCTGTCTCGAGATATTGATGGCTCGGTCTATGTGTTCTACATGCACATCTATGGAGCACCTTCCATGCAAAATCCCAAGAGAACTCTTTCGAGTTCAAGGTATAGATCTCGAGGTGTGGACTTCGTGTAAGTAGATTTTACTCCTGATCATCCATGAGAGATCCTACTTCTAAGCGTATAGGATCGTTACCAAAAGCGGAAGAATCCATAGATGAAGAACTTGTGCGAATCACGATCTCCAATGCATGTTCCCCGGACTCGGTTTCTACTCCCTGTGGCAAGAGGGATCTCTCTCTGGTGTGGATAGAGGGGGTATCCAGAAAACTCACGTAGAGATGTGGTTATCCTGGAGGGGGACCAAGTACCGTTATTTATAACTCTTTATGATTTCTCCCCATCAGAGAAATCAGCAGATCCAATGGATAAGATCAATCTCAAAATTAGACCCAGTAGCCCAAAACATATACACTTATGGAAAGCCCAATCAACAATCATCCAGGCCCATCCTTATTAGGTTTTAGCCTTATATGGACTGTGAACCTCATATGTGGGCACGTGGGCCACATCTGGAAGCCCATAGGCTTACACTTCGACCTCCTGATTACTCCAGCAATTGCTCTTGTCCATTTTTGTTGGAGGAGGAGAAATCATGGGATCTTAATTGACGTAATTGAGGAGCCAATATGTAGAGCTTTGATGGGTCATATTATCACATTTTCTCTCTTTGATGGGTGATTAGTTGTTGCTTAATTTAGGCTGGTTGTATTCCTTTATGTTGGGGCGTTCTGATTAGGAGTCTCTTATGAATGTAACTCTTCCTCCCTTACAAAAAAAAAAGCCCATCCCCCTTTTTCAGTGGAGTAGGCATACAAACGTAACAGAACTACTTATCCTGGAGTGTTTAGGGAAGTTGGTATGCCACTAATGCTTGGGTGAGGAGGTTGTGGGTTCAATTCCTCAACCCCCCCCCCCCCCCGATTTATCCAGAGTCTATGGAAACTTTCGAGTGAATCGGTACACATTCCCGGAGGGATTAGTCAGAGCCCGAAGTATGTCCATTGCCCAAAAGGTTTTAGAACACACACCGATCTCCAAAAACAAAATCCCATAATTTTTATTTCTCCAACAATTTTCTTGAGACCAAGTGCAATAAAAAAAAAGGGGGGTAATGTGTAATAGGTCCTTTAACTGATCAAATTTAGTGATAAAGATTGTCAATGTCGTTAATTAGTATTAAGTCCTCCCGATAGAAAAATATTCTTTTTACCCTTGCAGCCAGCACATGAGCAAGACCCTATGTGCAGCTGTACAGGTGGGCACTGACTCTGTAGCAAAAAGAGTAGCTATCTTCGGAAATTGTTCTCTTTTACTACAGTAAAATCACTGTAGCAAAATTTTTTGTGAAATCTTGCCTAAAAAAATTTTCTTTTTTTTAGAACCCTTCATTTTTTTTTTGGCTACAGTGAAATCATTATAGCAAAAGAATAACGTACAATTTGCGCAGATTTAGAAACAATCTTGTTGACTAACAATTTGTGCAAATTGTTACTCTTTTGCTACAATGAAATCATTGTAGTAATTTTTTTTTTTTGAGAAATCTTGTTGGAAAAATTGCTACAGTAAAATCACTGTAGCAAAAGAGTAACAATCTTTGTAGAGTAGCAATCTGTGCATATTGTTACTATTTTCCTATAGGAAATTACTGTAGCAATATATTTTTTCTGTTAAATCATGTCTAAAAAAAATTACTACAGTGAAATCACTGTAGCAAATCCGCGGGCTGGAGTCCTGTTGCGGAAAGGATGGAGGGGCATGCACTAAGGGTCAATTTAGTTATTAAAAAGGGATAAAAGTCGCATATGAAACTCTCTCTAACCGGATCCTTTTCGGGAGGGATCTGCTGCAACACCATCTTTTTAGGTATCCTTATCTTTAAAGTGATCTCTTGTCAGGGATCTCTTACTAAATCCCCCCCCCCCCCCCCCCCCCCCCCCCCCCCCTCAAAAAAAAAAAAGTCTCACTTGGCACTAAGCTTGACTATGGAAAAGGAAAGGTTGGCCTTGTCGAGACCCCGAAGAAAAAATGGCCGTGACCGACGGGCTCCCTCGTTGTCGTCCAATGGGACAAGTAGTGGCCATGCAACGTTGAACGTGCCAAGTGTCACCATCCCACGTGATCTCAAACTTCTCTGAGGACAGTTGTTTCCACTTGCTTATGGGGGGCCTGCTTGCACTTTTATTCTTTCTTAGCCAAAGGACATAAGTTGGGTGGTGGGCAATGGGTGCCCTAGTCTTTGACTACTATATAGGGTTTTTTTTTTCTTTCTTTCTTTTAGCTGGATTGGCACATGAAAGGCGTAGAAGAAGTAGGTTCCGAGTCAAATCTATAGATGAATTGGACTTGATCAATCATTGGACTGGATAATCGGACACCAAGTGCAGGTGCAAAGATGTGCGACAAGACAATGGATTATCACATGCTCTCAGTAGCGGCAACGACGATGACGGTAACGATAACAACGTTAATGACGTGGTGGGATTCATATGGCCAAGGTGGAGATTGTTGGGTTTGACCTAATGAAACACACGTTAGAATTTGTGTGTTCTAAACTTGTAAAATTCTGGGTTTTGATCTATTAATAAAGGATGAATGTTATTATATGAGATGCATGTTGGTACATAACACAGTTACATGTTTTTTTGATAATAGAGAGCTACGGCTACTTGGTGGTCCACTGAGTTGAAGACTAAATGGATTGATCTCATGTAACCTAAATCAGTTCGCAACTATGATCAGGTTGGTTGCATCATCATGATAAACTGTTGGGGATGACAGTGCATGTGGAGTCTTCACCATGGTCATCATCAAACACAGTGTCTATGGCCTAACGAAACCAACACGGTGCATAGATCGATGAGCTGACACCAGTGTAGTATGTCATGTTTCTACTTAGGAAAAAACGGTCCTAAATCCTAAAGAACCACGACTGGTGGGCTAACCAGTTGTGTGGTGCTTTGGCACACTAATGTGTTAGGGTTCACTTACGTAATCTAAAATCACGGTGTTCTGGGTTATCCGGCTGGCGTCGTACATTAGCGTGCCACTCCTGGAGGTCATTCACACCCCTTACGGGGATGTGCGTTCCTTAGTCTAACTTACATTGTACCAAATCCAGGCCTGATGGTCAATAGTTGGACTGTTGACAGGGTACTCGACAAGGTAATCAGTGGTACGACGTATATGGTCAACATGGAAGGAACCGAGTAATATGAGCACTCGAGCTAGTCTGACGGTATTCTTCACGTCTAGAGTCATGTCATGGCACAAAGTGGAGGGACAACAGATTTACCACTACTAAATGGAGAGCAGGGATATGCAAGAGAACGTAGTAAGTCCAAGAGGATTGGAGTACAGCCTCCCTTGCACTCTGGGTGGCTACATAGGTTAACTCGAACTCAAAGGATCGATGATACACTCAGGTAGTGTGTTAATCGAGTTCATATTGGTAGCCATGAACCATGTTCCCTGAAAGTTCCACCTTATCCAATTTAGGGCTGCCGTTGTTCGGCGTCGGCAAGCAGTGGCTGTTAGTGGGCGGCACCCTTGAGATTATCCCATGATCATAGATCGTGGTCATTGATTTTTGGATCATCATTTGTCGCTCCCAGATCGTGACTTTTGGATAGGGAGACGACCATTAGTGAAGAGTTGGGATGAGGTCCCATCATATATATAAGGATCGTTTCCGTCCTCTACTCTATCAAGGTGGGACTAATCCTCCAACAAGGAGTTGAACCCCGGCCACCTCGTGGGAGGTGGCACTGTACTATCTCTCATCCATACTTTTGGATTTGATCAGCTTAACAGATAGTTGAAGCACTTCGGCCCCTGGAAGTGGGTTCACTCGGTTGCAAGTAAGAAAGCATTGAAGCCATCTAAGGCTGAATACACGCTGAGTGAGTGAGGCTATAGTATCAGAGCCATCAGTCGCATTCACAATTGGGTCCAGTATCATTTCACCTATCGTGGGTGTCTGCTATCGGATGGCTATGATGCCATCGGGTGTCTTATATACTACTTCGCATTGTCGGTTTAGGATAAAACCATATATGTATTCATACATATCATCTTACTGGTGCACCTCTCTTTGGACTGCTACAGTAACGGTGTCACTGAGTGATCTTTCCCTCAAAGAAGGTTGTGTCTTGTTTACAAGTGTGAATCCCAATAGTTGATGTCATGTCCAAGGTCTTATAGAATTAATAAACAGTCCTCCATTTTGATCTCCAAACCTCTTTAAGCCCTTACTCTAGCGCCATGACCTCTGACTACCAGGTTGGTTTAGCTATTAGATATAGAGTTACTATTAGTCTCACCTTAGTTGTGGCATTCTCTCCTTATATAAGGAGAGGTAGTATTATGTAATGATAAGAATTAATACAAAGAGTTTTCTCCCCAAACCCTATTTCTCTCTTTTCGTTCGTGCTACCCTATTAGAGCCTTGACTCTATCCTCTTTCTCCCTGGTCGCCGAACCCTCAGATCTTCTCTTTTCGGCCACTCTTGTGCCGACTCTCGGATAATCTCTTTCCCTAGTCGTGTAACCCTATCAAAGCTATGTCTCTGTTTTCTCTTCCTCGTCTGTGATGATTGAGATCTTCTACGAGGTGTCAAGTGCTTGCTTCGACCGAGTGCTTGCCTCCTATGAGGTCTCACGTATCCACATCTTTTTTAGTCGATCTCTCCCCTTTTGGCCTCCTTCACTGCCAGATTCCATCACCGTCGGTTTTCTCCGCTCCGATTCTTAGTGATCATTGTCACTTTCCCGGTTGACCTGCTTACAGGTTGGTCAGGTTCCCCCAGTTGTCCTGCTTGCAGGTTGGTCGGGTTCCCCCGGTTGTCCTGTTTGCAGGTCAATCGAGTTTTCAAGACAACTTGTTTGCAGGTCGCCCTGGCACTATCAGTATAAAAATAAGATATTTGATGTTTTCTTTCTTTCTTTTATTAAACAAATTGATGTCGATTTGTACCTTACATTAGTTTGACGGGGGGGGGGTATTAGATATAGAATTACTATTAGTCTCACCTTAGTTAATGGTGTGCATTCTCTCCTTATATAACAAGAGGTAGTCTTATGTAATAATAAGAATTAATACAAAGAGTTTTCTCCCCAAACTCTATTTCTCTCTTCCTCTCTTTTCGTAACACTAGCAAAATAAAATTTGGGTTAGTCCCTGACAACAGACCCATCTCGTGAACAGGACTCCCTAAAGTTTCTTTTAGCCTAAGGTCCCTGCCTTTTTTAGTAAATCCAAAATTATCCTTTACCTGCTGCTGTCTTCTCCCACCTCTCTCCTGACACGACCACTGCCGGTGAGGAGGGAGGAGGTGGGGATTTGGCTAGTGCATCACACCCCACCCCGACTGCAACCATCGCCAATCGTCCATCGCACCTTGCCCCGACAACAACCACCGTCGACGAGGAGGGAGGAGGTGGGGCTCTGATTGGTGCATTGCCCCCCACCCCAAAAGCAACCACTGTCGATCGGTGCATTGCACCCTATCCCGACAACAACCACCGTTAGTGAGGAGGGAGGAGTTGGGGTCCGGCGGAGGTGAGCAAATCTGGCCAGGTTCGCTATTCACTGGTTCAGTGGCATTGCAAAGAAAATTTAAAACACAATAGATGGTATTTTCTTCCATAGGTTTTTAGAGTCCTTTAGCTTAATCGGTCTCTTTGTCAGGGATGGTTCACTAAGTCTCCCAAAAAAAATTAATTACCCTAGAGGGAGATCAAAGCCATCTGGTGGAATGCAGGACCCTAAAGATGCTGAACACCCTTAATGAGTGAATTGCACTTAGCCACGACCATGCATCCATGGAAAATACTATGGGCATCGATATCATATAGGTTAAAGTCACAACCGTTCATTTGGGGCTAAGTGCGCATCCTTTTGCCTGACATTTGGGACTAAGTGTGTGATTCACCGATCAAGTTGAGTGTAACGGACGGTTGTGATTCAGTTTCAGCCTTAACCTATCTTGATCCTGTGAGGTAATAACCTCAGAGGATTTTGTGCCAAATATTATTTACCCCAAAACTCTTGCCCTTTTAGTTTCGGCTCCTTTGCTCGCCTTGACCATGGAGGCATTAGTTTTGCTATACGGGATCACTATGACCACCTATGCATGGTTGGTTGCTCGACCTTCCTATGTTCGTCGGTCGTGGAAGCTGAGGTTCGAGGGTTGTGGCTTGGTCTTTGTCAGGTCACTCACTATTGACCTCATCACTCGATTCATGTGGAGGGCGACTCCCTTGTTGTTCTCCAATGACTTTCCAACTCAGCTGATGCGGATTTTGTTTTCGAAAAGTGTCGGCAGATGCTTCATCAAGTCTCCCGCCCGCCATCAAGGTTCTCATATCTATCATGAAAAGAATGGAGTGTCAGATTGGCTTGATGGGGAGGCTCAGCGCATTGATGATTACAACCCTTACCCTATGCAGGAATCAGTTTTATGAGATCAGCGGTCATGTGTGATGTTATGGAGATGAATGTCCCATGATGATGTATTTCTGATATATATTATTTTTAAAAAATCTCTTGCCCATTCGTTCATACAAAATGACATGTTGCGATCATAGCCGTTCATTTTACCCGTCCCTATAGTGAATCGCACTCTGCCGGAGCGGCAGGCAAAAGAACGTTGTGATTGGATGCCACGTCATTATTGCGAATGAATCGGTGTGAATAGGACAACTTTGGTGCTATCAATGCCATTCGGATCGCATTGGCCTCTAGGGCGGGATAATGGAGACAAATCTAACTGGAGAGAAGTCAAACCCGGTACAACTTGCACTCAGTTGGGTTTAACTCCTCTAGGGTTTCCTGCGAAAAAAAAAAAACTCCTCTAGGGTACTCCTACCAAAAAAGAAAAACTCCTCTAGGGTTCAAGCTCCCTCCAGTTTCTCGTTATGGTATGCAGAACAGGTGGCGCAATCAAATCACAGCCGTCTGATGGAGTATGCAGTCGAGTTTGAGAGTGACTCATCCGTAGTCCGTAGATGCCTACCAACGATTGATGCCGATCGTGCCAAGTGCCACCTAACTCTTGATGATGTTATTTCTTATGTTTTGTTATTTGCACCCACAAAACTACTCAATACCCCTAACTTTTTTTTTTTTTTTTTATAATTCGTTTCTTCGAAGGAGGGGGTCATAAGGTCTATGATTAAAGACCACGTACTACTTCAGGACGAGTAATATCAATCAGCATCAGCTGGCCCGCAGAGGAAGAATATAGTTTGTTTGGATCCCACCAGCATCTAACGAGCTGAAAATCAACGTCGACGGAGCAGTGGGTCACAATAGATCTAGCGAGTCTATCATTGTCCGCAATGACTCAAGAGACCTCATCCTAGCCAGATCAATAGAAGTGCCTACCAGTAATGCGAGCTGGGTAGAAGCTATTACTTTTAAGGCGGGATGCATGATGGTGTTGTATTTCAACCACCATAAATACGTTGTGGAGGGAGATGCACTTGATATCGTCAAAGCCATAACTCCACCACATCCGGAGCCCCTGGAAGATCGCCACCATCATCAATGATATCAGAGTCATCACTACGATAAAGCTGACGACTACATTCTCCTTCACCCCCAGGGATGGCAATAAAGCGACGCACACTCTGGCCCACTTTTCACTACTCAACTATAACTTCAATCAATGGAAGCTCTCCTCTGTACAAGATATGGTCAGAACAGTGCCATTATCTGATGTTATGATCAATATATAACCAAGGCATATTTTGTTAGAAATAATCCAATGGTAGAGACACACCGCGGAAGCAAAAGGGTAGGTCCGAAGACCGTGAGTGGTGTGCGTTACACATCAAAATCTATATTGAAACACCCTACACATGCGTCTATGAATCTAACAAGGCAAATACGCGACCCCTAACATCGCAAAAAGAATAATCTTGGATGTATGCATATTCTATCTCTACACTATATCTACATGTTAGAAGTCATACCTCTATACGGATTCTTTCACCGCGACAAATATCTTCTTTATCGATAGAGATGGGCTCAGAGAAGCTTTGGTGAAACGGTCATAACTTTTGATCCCAAACTCCTATTAGATTGAAATTTAGACTGCAAGTAGAGGACTTCGATACGCAACTTTTACATCCAGTTTGAAGTCGTTTGGACTTCTATAGATCCCACAAAAATAGAAATATTATTGATTTTTTGTGCAAAATCTGGACAGCAGGAGATTGCGAGAAGTGACTTCTAGGTCCCCCGATTTCGCACGATGCACAGCACCTCATTGATGGATCTCTGCGTACTTCCATCTGACGAGCCTTCTTTATCTACAAAACACCATGTGAAGAAGACGACGCGAGGACCGAAGTCGCAAGCGAGGGAGAGATAGATGAGAAACGGAGAAATATGAAGAGAGAGGGGCCGCTAGGGCAAGCCATGCACCTTAGACCGCCCCTCCTCTCCCCTTGCTCTATAATATGGCCTGTCCCAATGAGATGGCACTTCTAGAAGCTAGGGCCAGTCCCTCCTTTTTCTCCTTTAGTCTCTATCACATCCCTTTAGTCTTTATCTTTCCCTAACTTATAGGAGTGGAAAAGATCAAGTCAAACCCTAATCCTTTTCTCTATAGGCCGACCCCTATAATGGAGGTAACAACCTCCTAGATGCAAGGGGGCAGTCTTGCTAGTCTCCCAACACCTAGGGGCCAACTCCTGTAGTCCATGGTGACGCTTGGTATTACCAAAACGCCCCTATGGCACTAGTTGTTCGTCTCACATGCACGAGAACTTGCATGACACATATAAGTGGAATGCATTAGTGATTTCACTATTCACGTGTGTGCCATTAGTAAACACATAAGGTGCCCCTAGTAAAGTCAACTAGTTAACTCACAACATGTCCCGGTGCATCGCACCCATATGGCGAAGTCCACTTATGGTAAGGGATCACTACAGGTCGTTTGGTATTCCAAATTTTAAGTTTGAGGGTACCACGATTTTTTTAAAGAGTACTCGATCAAAAACCAGGTAATACCCTTCCACTATATACTTTTATGCCCTGGTAATTCTTCAACATAATGATATCCATGATAGTACTTTTACACATTGAGGACAATGTGCAATTTAAGTTTGGGGATGTGCATATTAGCATATACTTCATTAACTAGATCAAAATTTGTCTCTAAAAATAAATCTTTTAGTAAGAAATTGTTAGAAATTAGAAGATTTTCTGATTTTTGCTTAGTTCATTTTATTTGATGAATTAGGAACCAGAAATCAATACATGATCATCTCTACCCTTCACATGCACTCCAACTAAGCTCATGAGATGAACATCCGAAAACAAACCTAATAGCAATACTTAAGATGAACTGATTTAATACCCAAATAAGGAATTGATTAGGCTAATAAGTATATACTCATATTCTTTTGATTTATACAAAGTGTTTAGTCATAAATAAATAACAACTTCATCTTGATTATCACCTAGTAATGGGGAGCCCGACCTAATCAGTTGGGGTTTCACGTCAAACATACAGTAAGAAGTTAAGATGAGATAACCTGTAAGCCAAGACCACCACCTAATAATCGGGGTACCCAATCTAACCAGTTAGGGTTTCGTGTTAAACAGTGAGAAGTCAAAGTGATACAAGTAGGTAGCCTAGTCTAACCTCGTAGCCTTCGTAGCCCGAGTTAGTAAGGTCTAAGGGGTATCTCCACCCAGTGCCCTGAAGTCATCTGGCTAAAGAGTCATTGGTCGAAAAACTCAATAAATAAGTTGCGTAGAAAGCTTAAGGGGGTTAGACATTGCACAGGGTCCTATAGAAATAAAAACAAAAACTTTGTATACTGATTTTAAGTATATGTTTGTATGATCATGAACCTGGTCCGTTCACTATTTTGGTTGAGAATCAGGAAATTTGACACATTGTCTGCGATTATCGGTAGGATAGTAGTCTGATGTCGCATAGCTGGGACTTCCACTACACAGATATGATCATGCCTAGATAATCTGAGTCGCAATTTGATTTTAAAATAAGCAATGCGTAAAGTTGGAAGTATTCTGTTTTGACATAATTTACTGTAATCATATTCGTTTCTATAAACAAATAGTGATTTGGTAATTCTGTGTCACTAATGTATGCATTCCGACACTACCATGCATTATCAATGTCAATTCTTGTCTTTTTCAACTTCGATCTTACTTGAGGACGAGTAAGGTTTAAGTTTGGGGGTATGATTGGTGCATAAATACAATATGTCTACACCTCTAAGCATAAGTCGAATCACAATATTGTTGTCATAAAAAGCACTAATTATTTGTGTTTCCATGACCGACAAGAAAATGACCATAATAGAAAGGAATGCATCAATTACATACCCAACAAAAAATCATAAAGGGTAACAGCACGAAGGAGTGTCTCCAAAGGCAACCCTCATGGCATCAAAGTCGTAAGGAAACACTGCGACCGCGATTGATCGATGCGAGGCCCGATCGATCGAAATACGGCCTGTAACATCCGCCCCAAACACTCAAGATATTGTCCGCTTTGCCCGTGCCTGCACGAGAACTTCCCAGGATGGTCACCATCCTAGTACTACTCTCGTCTGAGCACGCTTAACTACAGAGTTCTTACGAAATCCGTAGCGGCGCACGGTTTTAAAACGCGTTTTCTATGTTTAGGAGGGAAAATTATATAAGTAGCTCAGGATCTCTTTCTCTCCAAGCGATGTGGGGCTAACTCCTGGCCTTGTACACCTCACCTCACCTAACCTCATCCATCTTGGCATCCCAGCCTTAGGAGTCTTGGCTATTGGCCTATTGGATCTTGGTCGTCACACGGCTGTTCCTAAAGATAGAGATTTCTCAAACTCCGATCGATCGCTGCGAAACCCGATCGATAGAAACACGGCCATTCTCGCAGACAGAAGCTTTGTCAAGTCCAATCGATCGACCGTGAACCCCGATCAATCGGAAGTCGCCATCCGAGCCTCCGACTTGATCCCTAGATCGGATGATCCAGATATACCGTGGGAATTCTACAGCGTAGATACTTTGGGAAATCTATAAATATGCCTATCTCTTAACGAAATACATCCGAATTTTGGCTCAAAGTTCATCATCCTTGGGAGAAGATTGAGAGAAGAAAAAAAGAAGAGAAGCAACCATGGTTCATCAAGCATCCTCTATCAACACCTCCATCGTCACCTTCGTCATGAGCGGCTAATCCTCTTCTAAGACAAGATTTTTAATATTAGAATTCGTTGTTCATCTCCTTCATATGCATGCATTTATTTGTAATCTATCTCATTGGAATTGAATAGAACCAATCTTATCTTACTCCGTTCGTTTAATGTTTCTTACCATCTTTCAAGAGATGCGTCATGCCTAGAAAGATGATCCGTGTCCTAAAAAGATGGATCGTACTAAACTAAGATGGTGCATGTCATGTGCATGATGATAAAGAATCATTGTTTTGATCATTATCCCTAGATGAGATAGGCTATGCTAAGGGGGGACGATCCGTGCCCCCAAAGGATGAGGTGAGGTGTACAAGGCCATGAGTTAGCCCCACATTGCTTGGAGAGAAGGAGATCCTGAGCTACTTATATAATTTTCCCTCATAAACATAGAAGACACGTTTTAAAATCGTGCGCCGCTACGGATTTTGTAAGAACTACGTAGTTAAGCATGCTCGGGCAAGAGTAGTACTAGGATAGGTGACCACCTTGGGAAGTCCTCGTGCGAGCATGGGCAAAGTAGACAATATCTTGTGTGTTTGGGGCGGATATTACAAAATGGTATCAGAGTCGATTCTCCTCGGGATGAGGGCCTAACCTTATACAAGGACGTGTAGCCCATAAATGGGGTGGATTGTGACGACCAAGATTAGCCAAGAGCCAAGACTCCTGAGGCTGTGATGCCAAGATGGATGCAGTGAGGTGAGGTGTACAAGGCCATGAGTTGCCCCATATCGCCTAGAGAGAAGGAGATCCTGAGCTACTTATATAATTTTCTCTCCCAAACATAGAAAACATGTTTTAAAATCATGCGCCGCTACGGATTTTGTAAGAACTCCGTAGTTAAGCGTGCTCGAGCGAAAGTAGTACAAGGATGGGTGACCACCCTGGGAAGTCCTTGTGCAGGCATGGGCAGAGCGGATAATATCTTGTATATTTGGGGCGGATATTATAGAAGATAACCCATGCCATTGAGGATAAGAATCACCATTGAAATCTATTATAATTTCGATTGTAACGAGTAAAAATACTCCACTAGAATTTACAAAACCTTAATTAGCATAATTGAACTAGTTCTTGGCTAGTACTGGATTCTTTGCCCTAGACTCTCTTTCTTGATTTCGCTCGTTAATTTAATTGCTCAATTTTATTTTTTAGATCATCATACAATCACCAATCAACTTTATTCGCCTACTTGCTTTAATCCCTAAAATCAATCTTAATTATGCAGTCACAATACCTGAGGACGATACCAGTAAATAACCCTTACTGTAAACGATTCGACCTTAAGATACTAGTGTGGTTGAGTTTGATCAACGGGCTCGGATCTGCTCGGAGATGTTTCGGTGAAACGGCCATAACTTTTGATCCCAAACTTTGATTAAGCTGAAATTTGGACTGTAGGTAGAGAACTTTGAGACAAAACTTTTGCATCTAGATTGATATCATTTAGACTTCTATAGTTCTTGCAGCAATAGAAATATCATTGATTTTCTGTGCAAAATCTTGACAGCGGGAGATTATAAGAAGCGCCTTCTAGTTCACCCGATCTCGCATGATGCACGATAGTTTGTCAATAAATCTCTAAGTGCGTCCATCTGATGAGTCATCTATCTATGAAACACCATGCGAGGAAGATGACACGAGAGCTGAGGTCACAAGCGAGGGAGAGATAAATAAGAGATGTAGAGAGATGAAGAGAGAGGGCGGCTAGAGCAAGCCATACACCTTAGGCTACCCCCTCTCTTCCCTTGCTCTTTTATATGGCCGACCCCCCTTGGGATGGCACTCCTAGAAGTTAGGCCCCTTCTTTTTCTCCTTTAGTCTCTATCTCTTTCCTCTAGTCTTTATCTCTCCCTAACTTGTAGGAGTGGAAAAAACCAAGTCAAACCCTAATCCTTTTCCCTATAGGCCAGCCCCTATAATAGAGGTAACAACCTCCTAGATGCTAGGGGGTCGGCCTTGCTAGTCTCCCAACACTTAGAGCCAACCCCCCTCGTCCATGGTAACGTTTGATATTACAAAAACGTCCGAATGGCACTAGTTGGTTGTCCCACATGCACGATAACTCGCATGACACACATAAATGTAATGCACTAGTGATTTAACTATTTACTAGGGTACCCTTAGTAAACATATAGGGTGCTCTAGTAAAGTCAACTAGTCAACTCACAACTTGTCCTGATGCATTGCACCCATATGACAACGTCCACTTATGGTAAGGGATCACTACGTGTCTCTGTACCGCTCTAGGATTTCCCCTTAACACACGCATGAAGTTACGCATCTACCATGGACTAGTGCGAGGCACACATGGAGCGTAGGGTTGGACTCTTTGCTTCCTTTAACTATGTCCTGTGTTTCGAGGAGATGGTTCAAGGACCGTACATTATGTGGATAAGGTGGAACATTCAGGGACCAGGGTTCATGACTTCCAACTTGGACTCGATCGATACACTATCCAAGTGTACCATTGACCCTCTAAGCCTAAATTAACCTCGTAGCCACCCAGAGTGCGACGCAGACTATACTTCAATTCCCCAAGACTTACTATGTTCTCCCGTATAGCCCTATACTCCGCTTAATAGTGGTAAACTTATTATCCCTCTACTTGGTGCCATGATATGACTCGAGCGGTGAGGAATATCGTTAGACTCGAGTGCTCATATGACTCGATTCCTTCCAAGTTGATCACATACATCGTACCTCCGATTACCTTATCGAGTAACCGGATCTGGTCAATAGTCCAACTGATTACCAACAGGCCTGGGTTTAATACGACATAAGTCAGATCAAGGAACGTACCTCCCGTTAGGGATATGGATGGTCTGCAGGAGTGGCATGCTGATGTGATGCCAACCGGGTAGGCCAACATATCGTGGTTTTGGGTCACGTAACTGGACTCTCAAATATTGGTGTATCAAAGTACCACACAATTAGTTAGCCCACCAGCCGTGGTTCCTCAGGGTTTAGGACTATTTTACCCTAAGCAAAAATACGGCTTAGTGCACCGGTGTTTTCTCACCGATCTATGGACTGTATTGGTTCCATTCGACCACAAACACTGTGCCTAGTAATGACCGTGGTGGATACATTCATGCTCTGTCATCCCAACAGCTTATCCTGATAGAGCAACCAACCCGAATCAGAACTACAAATGAATTTAGATTACATGGGATCAATCCATTGAATCTCCCATTCAAGTGAATTACCATATATCCATGACTCTATTTTGTAATAAAAATACGTACTAAGGTACGTACCAAAATGTAATCATAAGCTATCAACCATATACAGCAAAACCATAGGTTTTTACAAACTATTGACCTCATAAGTTCCAACATATTTGCCTTTATCAAAAGAAAGAAAGGGGTTTGGCATTAACCCGACCTGTCTATTAATCTCAGGAATTAAAAATTACAAGCAATGGCTAAAATGCACCATCACAACCCAAAAGAATCCCAACAAACAAAGTCTTAACATTGTCAACCCAAAAACATCATATACTAAGAAAATAGAGTCACTAAGTCAGAGTCATTAAGTCTCAAGACTGAGAAGTTCTCAACCCTTCCAACTCATGGATATGAATGAGTATAGACTTTGTACCCCCTACCTCATTCAGTATCAAGATTTTGAGAGACGATGCTATTTCGAGGATGATATTGTCCTACAAGATATTAAGCGAGAGGGTCTCGAAGAGTTAACATCTAGCCTCGAAGATTATGAAGAATATGATTCAAAATTTCAAAGTTCAAATCAATTATCGTGCACTTCTTCGGATTAGCTTTGGCCGCCATCTATCCACTTCGGGGTGGGAAGTTTGATGCTCTCCATCATCTTCTCCTCTAAATGGGTCCTCATCCCTCATTTTATTAGAGCGACGCACTTTCTTAACTGCCTCATCCAGAAGCCTCTTGACTGGCTCTTCGAATTCATTATTAGCAATCATCCTAGGATCCTCGAAGGAATGAGTTGCAATCACCTCCACCAAGGAATGCACCTCAACACCCTCCTCCTCGCCTAAGCCTACCAAGTCGGTCTCACCAAACTGCTTTATTGCCAATATCGGATTGGCATCCTGCATTGCCTCTGCAAACACATAATTCTCTTCTATTTCCACGGGTATGGTTATAGACTGACCCTCTTTGTTGGCTTCCTCTGTCAATCCAACATTGCCTTCCTCACCCAGGATATGAAATCTAAACTCTGAGACTAAAGTAGGATTAGGAGGGTGCAAAGGTTCCTTACCTTTCCTTGATGCCCCAACTGAGATCCAGGGATCTTTAGATGGGACCACTTAGGGTCGCTTGGTAGAGGGCTTTGGCATCCACTTGATCTTTGGCATGGCCAAAGACTTCGAGGGTTTGATTGAAACTTTATGCAAATAGTCCTTAGAATGCCTGAACACTTTGCAAGAGTCACATTCGACGGTTTCCATTCATATTTGAGGGTTTGAGTAATCAACATTCTTTCTACCGCCCTATCCACTCTATACTTCTTGAAACAAACTTGAGCAATATCTGGGAGAGCATCCTCCACCCAGATCTCCATACAACAATGTACAAAAGACAAACAACCTTGGACCAATGATCGGCTGTCACGCCCCAGAAATCTGAAGACCGATCCCTAGGGTGTGAAATGAGAAAAAGAAGAGGGTTTTGGGTCTGGTCAATTAATTACACCAATTTGGGTTCTCACAGGGCTTCTTCTACGCTCTCTAATATGAAAAACAAGAATGAGGGAGAAACAAGAGGGGAATCTTTTAAATTTGATTTCTCGAAAATATTTTTATTAAAAAGCAAAGAAAGAGAAATGTCAATAGAGAGAAGACATTATCTAGTCAGGATCGACCTTCAAAAGTCCTATCCTCTCAGTATGTGTGACCTGTCGGTGTCACTACATACTGATAAGAGTCTATTTGAGGGAGCACAAGGCTCAAGCCTCCTACGGCTAGCCAAGTAGTCTCACCCACTCCCTAACACTCAGGTGCACCAGTCTAGAGTTCGTATCTACAGGGTTAGTCAATTTAGTCATTTATAAGTACTTATATTTTCATCATGATCTATCCTAGGCTTAGGGCCTTAAGGAGAGGCCTACCCAAAAGAATTCAGCTGGAACCATTGCAACTACAACCATAGAATACTAACTAATAAAAACTCTTATTCCAACACAATTACAATGTCTGAAGAGAAAAGACTACAAGACGAACGTATTAAGCAAAAAGGTAAAGCTGCAACTCTGACTCCGTCTCTAGACTCCTGCTGCTACTCCTAAGCCTCCGGAGCTGCAACTGAGCCTACTCGTGGGAAAGAGTAGCCCCCAATAGGAAATTGGGAGATTAGCCAATTAATAGCTAGTGACATCCTAATAGTCTTTAATAATATGAGACAACTAATCTTAATCAATTAAGATAAGATCTATCAGTTCTAGTAGGATCAATATTTGCAGAAAGATACCTAAACCTATCAGTAGTCTATATTCACATGCAATTCCTACTGTCACTAAGTTATCTAACATAAAGTTCATTCAATGTTCTACAACAAATTAAATAAGACATTAATCTAAAGTCACAAGGTCATCATGTAAACAGTCATACAATTCTAAATTCATATATAGATAAAACACACACTATCAAAATGTGAACCCCGGATATTTTGTTCATCCTGCCCCCGGTCGGGCATTACTATAGGGCCTTTTATTTCGATATAGAGGGCCAACTCTCTCGCCGTGCATCCACTAACACCATGCACTAGTCACCCAGATGATCATAAGGGGTTTTCCGTCTTTCACGGTGGAGCTCTACCGCCCAACTTGCTTTACTATGGGGACTTTAACTCCCCGGGATAGGGTTGCTAGGCCAATCTCTACTCGAGGGCACCTCCTATTGGCTTTACCACAACCCTTGCCCATGAACCCTAACCTACTTAACTTCAGCTGTACGTGCAGGGTGGTTTACGGCCCTTGCGCGTACGGGGTCCCTACCCTCTAACCAGGTAGGTTCGCATATAACATCTTTCAACATATACACTGAAGCTACAAAAAGTCTATTTAATGTTTAATAATTTCCAATAATTTACCCATGGTTCCGTACTCCTCTTGTAACCCATACGACATAATAAATAAATAAAGTAAGACACTCATCAAGCTTGGTCCCGGGCCCTGAACTAGGCTTGGTTGGAACCCGAGTGCGATTCGTCCATCAACCGGGTTGAAAAGAATAATAAGTCGTAACTATTAAACCAAAAGTCGGAATAGGGCCCGAGAGGATTCATTGGAAAGGTCTCATCAACGCGAACGCGTTAGCACTTGGTATATAATTTTCTGACTTCTGGATCTCTCGAAAAAAAGAAAGACTCCAAAACTTAAAATAGCAATAACTATTCACCCGGGTGTCGGATCAACCCTAACTTAGGCTCATTGGAAGGCTCTCTCAGATCCTCATCTAACGTATTTTGTTTTGTTATGATCCGATCATCCGATCTCTTGCGGAAAACAAAACGGCTACAACTATCGACCAATTATCGCTTTTCTAGGGTTTATCTGTCGAGCTGCCGAAACTGACTGTGCATACACCTAATCGTTGCACAGAACACACCATCGTGACAAGCTCGAAATTACGGAGAATGTGAACGTAAAAAACATCGCATAGGTTTACGATCCATTTATCAGGAAAAAGCCCAAAAAAAAAAGTTTGATTGTAAGAAGACGAAACTAGCCATTGAGGATTTTTATTATTCTCAAATTATCGCTTTTCTATCGACCAATTATCGCTTTTCTAGGGTTTATCTGTCGAGCTGCCGAAACTGACTGCGCATACACCTAATCGTTGCACAGAACACACCATCGCGACAAGCTCGAAATTACGGAGAATGTGAACGTAAAAAACATCTCATAGGTTTACGATCCATTTATCAGGAAAAAGCCCAAAAAAAAAGTCTGATTGTAAGAAGACGAAACTAGCCATTGAGGATTTTTATTATTCTCAAATCTAACACCACAGGTGTTACAACCTACACACCTTAAAGAAATTTTCGTCCCGAAAATTCAACTTCAAAAACCATATATACGAGTCCACTCATCTCTACTACCAAAACAAAAATATTATAGCAATGAAAAGTTAACTATAACGAGTACGAAGATCATGACTAACACTGCCAACAAGAAAGCCAAGTCACTACACCAAATCTTACTAAAAGAAAATCCTCTACTACTCACAATTCTACTCTCTCTACTAACCTAAACATTATACGAATCGAGTCTTATAATTATTAGGATATAAATGAACCTCTAAATTCTCGCATCGCGAATATGAGTTTTGGTTTTCATTTTTCATTCTAAGCATTACGGATTATACCATAATCATGAGTTTTGATCATTAACCCTACCTAAATAAGGGGCATCCCCCTTATTAGTACTACCGAGGGGTGTCCCCCTCGGTAGGGTAACTACCAAAACTTATAGATTCAGAAACTTAGAATGCACTCAATTGTCAGTGCCGATATAAAAGGTATATTCATGTCTATGAGCGCCCATACACCCATATATTATTTATACTTTTGGTATCGACTTTACAATCATAACAATGTATACTACACATATGCGCCCATATACATATGCTTAAGTATACATTCCAGAATGATTTGACAAAAGAGATGTCTCAACTAGTATGCCTAACGTGTATCTAATACTAAACTAAAATCCAATAAGATTCATATGAGACCAACACCTATACTAACCGAACTACCAATACTGCTCAAGGGGCTAAAGAACAAATATCCCAAAAATCTATTTCTCAAGTGGGTCCATACTAGATAGCCATGCTCTGGCAATAGATAGTAATCTCATTGGCTCATTCCAAGACAAGGGGACCGATTCTAAACCAGAACTATTATGAGTTGGCTGAAGAAACTACCTACTAGAAAACTAATGGCCAACTAATATCGACTAAGCAGATCGATACCAAGTACTAAATTCTACCCTAAACTAATCATCGAGATAGTTAGACGGAAACCTCGCAACCATACAAAAAATGAGAATAAAGGACCCGAGACAATTAGAGACAACTTAGAAAAAAGACAACCGAGAAAACTTTCATAATCTCAATATTCTGAGAACTAAAGGCAATCACTCAAAAGAAACTGAAGCACATGAAATTTACTAGAATCGAAAAATAATTAGAAACAAAGCGAGGTGAATCAGCAGAATAATGATCATTCTTAAGATTCCAACTGATAAGATATTTCCAAATTTTATAAACGTAGGCAATCCATTTGATATCGTCGCTAATATCTTTTTAGTACTCAATTATCTCAATTCCATCTTAACGTCACTGTCATCTGGCCAGTGCATTCTTTCTCGCGAGTTCTAATAAGAACTGTGAAACAAACCGCCAAAGCCTCCGAAGAGTCAGTGCATAGCCTCAGTATGTCCTCTATCGGACAGTCACAAACCACCACCAAAGTTCCCGAGAAACAATACGTAGTCGCCAAATTCTCCAATGAGAAAGTGCGTAGCTGCCAAAGTTCTTATTAAGAACATTGCATAGCCACAGTATGTCCTCTACCGGACAGTCATCACCACCGCCAAAGTTCTATAGGAACAGTGCGTACTCTTTCGGAAGAGTCACTATCAAGGTATCCTGTAATCCACT
Organism: Chamaelirium japonicum; assembly: GCA_947650365.1. Classification (NCBI taxonomy): domain Eukaryota; kingdom Viridiplantae; phylum Streptophyta; class Magnoliopsida; order Liliales; family Melanthiaceae; genus Chamaelirium; species Chamaelirium japonicum. The sequence goes on from OX393556.1 coordinate 22,862,418, forward strand.
AACCAAGGGAATTCAAACTACCACCTAAGATTTCTATCTCTTGGTGTACTCATTGAAACCACTATCCCCACGAGTCATCATTGTTACTCATAGGATCTAAAAAAAAGAAACACACAAGCTCTACACCAAACTAATTATAACCCACGATACACCATAGAGATCTAACAAGAAAACTAATTTAATTATTACACCTATATCGAGATAATGGACAATCCTAAAAACACCAACTAGGTCTCTAATACTAAAGGTCAACAAAGATCAAGGAATCCTAAAACACCGACTAGGTTTCTAGCGCTTAGGGTCAACAAAAAATAACAAAACCAACAAAAAGAGCAACCTCACAACCATGCCAGATAAACCATCAAGGATATGCATCCTTCCAGATATATTCAAATACGTTCATCACAAAACCAATCAACTAAATCACTAACTGGAGTTGAATCTCTAGTCCTTGGTCAGCTCCTTACCACTAGAAAGTCTAAAAAAATCTATATTAGGAGACTCCCAACCTATACTCTGATATAGACTCAAACACTATACTTCTGTCTAGGGATCAAGAAATACCACCCTTGGTTAAGATGTTCCACGTGGCTCCTTCTTAAAAATTATCACCCGAGTTGTGATGACTAACTATAAACCTAAACATTATAGCACCTCAGAGTTCTAATACAATCATATCTATACAACATATAGATTAATTCACGAGTCTTGATCAATCAAAAACTCAATCATGGACAGTTCTTAGTTACAGATCAATTCCTTAAACAAAACCAGTTCTCCAAGTATGATTAACCCTAGGTCCTTATCCTTAGAAATAATCGCTATACCGCCACTAGCTACTACGATAATTCTATCGACTCAATATCTATACAATCTCTAGAAAACATTCTAACACCACTAGAGTCTAAACTTTCCGAAGAAAGAATCGCAAGACACTACCCACATCCTAACAAAACCCAAATATATCCCTAAGCTTTGATACCAGCTGTCACGCCCCAGAAATCTGAAGACCGATCCCTGGGGTGTGAGGTGAGAAAAAGAAGAGGGTTTTGGGTTTGGTCAATTAATTACACCAATTTGGGTTCTCACAGGGCTTCTTCTACGCTCTCTAATATAAAAAACAAGAAGGAGGAAGAAACAAGAGGGGAATCTTTTAAATTTGATTTCTCAAAAACATTTTTATTAAAAAGCAAAGAAAGAGAAATGTCAATAGAGAGAAGACATTATCTAGTTAGGCTCGACCTTCAAAAGTCATATCCTTTCAGTATGTGTGACCTGTCGGTGTCACTACATACTGATAAGAGTCTATTTGAGGGAGCACGAGGCTCAAGCCTCCTACGACTAACCAAGTAGTCTCACCCACTCCCTAACACTCAGGTGCACCAGTCTAGAGTTTTTATCTACAGGGTTAATCAATTTAGTCATTTATAAGTACTTATATTTTCATCATGATCTATCCTAGGCTTAGGGCCTTAAGGAGAGGCCTACCCAAAAGAATTCAGTTGGAACCATTGCAACTACAACTATAGAATACTAACTAATAAAAACTCTTATTCCAACATAATTACAATGTTTGAAAAGAAAAGACTATAAGACGAACGTATTAAGCAAAAAGGCAAAGCTGCAACTCTGACTCCTTCTCTGGACTACTACTGCTACTCCTGAGCCACCAGACCTGCAACTGAGCCTACTCGTGGGAAAGAGTAGCCCCCAATAGGAAATTGGGAGATTAGCCAATTAATGGCTAGTGACATCCTAATAGTCTTTAATAATATGAGATAACTAATCTTAATCAATTAAGATAAGATCTATCAGTTCTAGTAGGATCAATGTTTGCAGAATGATACCTAAACCTATCAGTAGTCTATATTCACATGCAATTCCTACTGTCACTAAGTTATCTAACATAAAGTCCATTCAATGTTCTACAACAAATTAAATAAGACGTTCATCTAAAGGCACAAGGTCATCATGTAAACAGTCATGCAATTTTAAATTCATATATAGATGAAACACACACTATCAAAATGTGAACCCCGGATATTTTGTTCATCCTGCCCCCGGTCGGGCATTACTATAGGGCCTTTTATTTCGATGTAGAGGGCCAACTCTCTCACCGTGCATCCACCAACACCATGCACTAGTCACCCAGATGATCATAAGGGGTTTTCCGTCTTTCACGGTGGAGCTCTACCGCCCAACTTGCTTTACTATAGGGACTTCAACTCCCCGGGAGAGGGTTGCTAGGCCAATCCCTACTCGAGGGCACCTCCTATTGGCTTTACCACAACCCTTGCTCGTGACCCCTAACCTACTTAACTTCGGCTGTACACGCAGGGTGGTTCACGACCTTTGCGCGTACGGGGTCCATACCCTCTAACCAGGTAGATTCGCATATAACATCTTTCAACATATACATTGAAGCTACAAAAAGTCTATTTAATACTTAACAATTTCCAACAATTTACCCTTGGTCCCGTACTCCTCTCGCAACCCATATGACATAATAAATAAATAAAGTAAGACACTCATCCCGGTGACCCGTGTGCTAGGGTTGCCATACTCCACTCAGGAGGGTGGGCCTCGATAATTATTAGTTATTCAATTTATTGATTAATTTAAGGGAATCCTAATTACGGTGTCCATACAATCAAAAGCAATCATTATTATTATTTTATTAATATTTTAAGCATGTGTCACCGGACTCGCGACTCCGCATACAAGGTGGGGTCCACTTGACCATATGCGATGATGCCCGGCGGGGCCCGCATGCAGTGTCATGGACACCTACCCTTAGTTATTCTCATTTCCCACTATTAAAGACCACGCAAAGGTAGTAGATGTCACCTGGTTGGCGCACACGACTCCTACTAGTTGCCTCTGATCTGCCTCCATTGGATCACCACGATCACAGTCTGATAATATGCATAGCTCTATATCACAATGCTATCGATTAAAACAAAAGAATCAACGACGAGGGTTCTATGCCAAGGATAGTCGGGCACCCTCGATAGGGGACCAATATTGAGTCGACAGCACGTAAATCCGTACGACTGAAGAACTCAAACCTAAATAATACTAGGTCAATCAAGTAATTAGAAGCTAAACCTGCTCATCGAATCAGTCTCGAAGAACCCTGCTCGATGGTTCCGGTTTTTCTAGAATCCGACTTCGGTCGGATGGTTTCGAGTTGAACCATACAGAACTGGTGAAAACCAATCATATGGATGGGTCACTAGGGTAGAAGGGGTTATAGGGTTATCTTCTAGGTTTAATAGGTGGGACTCAATATTCTGAGCACAATGTCGCTGGTTTCGTCCGAATCCGAGTTCGGATGATGAAACGGCGGTCAAACTACGGTACCGAGATAAGATTCGGTCCAAAGACAAAACAGGGTATTAAATAGTATAATTATTATGATAAACTATGGCTAATAGGTAATATTTTCCGAGACGGTCGAAATGGCGCTGGTTTCATCCAATTCCGAGTTCGAACGGAGAAATGGCAGTCGAACCAAAATTGACTGGTTCACGGGTCTGGCTCAGGTGAACCAGACCGGTTTGCTGTGTGGATCGGGTTGGGTCTGCAATAAGTCTAACGGTTTGGGTCGGCAGTGGAATGTTGGGTCGGGTTCAGGGTTAAACGAGTCGGGTCTGGGGTTAAACTCCTAAACAACCTAGGGAAAATACATATTTGCCCCCCGCCCCCAACTTCATCTTCTCCACAAAACCAGTGGGCGGGCTAGTTTCTGCGCGACGGTGGCCGGCGGGAGGGGCGGCCTGGAGCGCCGGCAAGCGCTCGGCCGGCATCTCCCGCACCACCCCCATAGAGGAGGTGCGGGGGGAGGCGGCTGGAGCAGCCGTCGGAGCCCGAAAGCTCGGCCGGAGGGGGGCTTCACGAGGGGTTGGTCGGAGGTCGGTGGTCGCCGGGGAGGGGCTCAGTGCGGCGGCCGTGTCCGCCCGTGCGGGCCGCGGCAAGGGAGGAGGAAGAGGGGTCGCAGAGGAGGATGGGAGGAGAAGGGGGTGGCTAACCTGGGGGTACCGGCACGCTCGCCGATGCTCCAGCGAGGGGCGGGTCGGCTGCTCCAATCTCCCTCAATCTCTTCTCCTTTCCTCTCTCTGTCTCATTCTCTCTCTCTCTCTCTATTTATATTCACGGGAAAAAAAAGGGAGGCTGTTGTGATAAGGGTTGGGGAATCAAGTTGTTAACAATTCCCTAAGAAAGGGGGTTTGGATAAGGAAGGAAAGATACGAGCATATTACACCAAACCTTGTTAGATCCTTCCCATCTGAAATTTTAAATTTTAAAATCTTGGGGAGGGGATTGAAGATATCTAAGCCATACTAGGAGGTTAGGAGGCAGGCACTAGGGCTGGTCAGGCTTGGTCCCGGGCCCTGAACTGGGCTTGGTTGGAACCCGAGTGCGATTCGTCCATCAACCGGGTTGAAAAGAATAATAAGTCATAACTATTAAACCGGAAGTCGGAATAGGGCCCGAGAGGATTCGTTGGAAAGGTCTCGTCAATTCGAACGCGTTAGCACTTCGTACATAATTTTCTGACCTCTAAATCTCTCAAAAAAAAGGAAAGACTCCAAAACTTAAAATAGTAATAACTATTCACTCGAGTGTCGGATCGACCCTAACTTAAGCTCATTGGAAGGCTCTCTCAGAGCCTCATCTAACGTATCCTGTTTTGTTATGATCCGATCACCCAATCTTTTGTGGAAAATAAAACGGCTACAACTATCGACCAATTATCGCTTTTCTAGGGTTTATCTGTCGGGCTGCCGAAACTGACTGCGCATACACCTAATTGTTGCACAGAACGCACCATCGTGACAGGCTCGAAATTACGGAGAATGTGAACGTAAAAAACATCTCATAGGTTTACGATCCATTTATCAGGAAAAAACCCAAAAAAAAAAGTCTGACTGTAAGAAGACGAAACTAGCCATTGAGGATTTTTATTATTCTCAAATCTAACACCACAGGTGTTACAACGGCGATCAACATAGAGCGATTTTTCCACTGCGCTCGCAACTCAGGTAATGGTGCGTCTAGATCAAAACTCCACGGAAAAGTCTAGTATTCGAACCGATACAAGGATTTTGTCAAAAATATCGCGCTCACATTTCATCCCACTATGCCAACACTTTAGCACCATAAGGTGGCCCTTGAAATATCAGGCCTCTCCTTCAATCATCCTCTGTCTTATACTTGAAAAGAAAATAATCGTTCTTATGCAAGAAGAGATATCGCGTTCCTTTGGTCTTTCACATTTTCTTTATGGTATCTTTGAATTTGATGTAGTATTGTTTCCTCCCACAAACATACTCGATCAATGTGTGTGCCCATCCCTTTTGGTTTTTTCGGATTTCATTAGTAGAGCAAACAACGATGTGAACAGTATCTTACAACTTGAGAGCAATAAATTTAATAGAAATGTCAAAATTTGGGGGAGCACCACCATACACGGCGTTCCATGATCTGCTTAGAGTATATTTCTGAGTTGAGGCCTCCATAGTGACGTTCAACACAGCACAAACGGAGATGCAAGCTGAACAACATAATCGCTTTGCTGCGACAACACGTCTAGCACTTGATGTGCTTCCTGATCGACAATGGGGTGGAGGGGTGGGAATAAGCCATCCTCAACTTCCAATTGCAGATCATTGGCTGGATGAGACTAGAATCCACTGCTTGCACAATATCCTATGCCACGATCACTAAAACCAGCCATTGATCCTTGAGGGCAAGATCTATATCTAGATTCATAACCTCCCACTACAAGAAAGAGGGTCTTTACCGACGGATATTCTTATCACCGTCGGTAATAATAAACTTTTTACCGACGGTGACTATAATATCCGTCGGTATTATAACTTCAATTTTTTAAATTTTTTTTGCACATTTATTACCGACGGTGAAATAGATTTCATCGGTAAAATGATTTATACCGACGGTACATATATGTCCCGTCGGTAATATACTTTATACCGACGGCTACATAAATACCGTCGGTAAAATGTCACGACGAAACTCAGGATAAAAACCGAGCCTCTGGAAAAAAAATGTGACCCTGAGTTTCGTCGGCGAGTTTTACCGACGTACTTTATATGTCCGTCGGTATAACTAATTATACCGACGGAAATTTTATGGCCGTCGGCACGATACCGACGGTAATTAAATATCCGTCGGTAAAATTGTCCCGACGAAACACAGGGTAAAAACCGAGCCTCTGGAAAAAAATGGAATCCTGAGTTTCGTCGGTGATTTTTACCGACGGACGTTATATTTCCGTCGGTATAACTAATAATACCGACGAAAATTATATGTCCGTCGGTACGATACCGACTGTAAATAAATATCCGTCGGTAAAATTATCCCGACGAAACTCAGGGTGAAACCCGAGCCTCTGGAAAAAAAATTGGAATCCTGAGTTTCGTTGCTGATTTTTACCGACGGAAATTATACTACCGTCGGTATAAAGTAATTATACCGACGGAACTTATAAGTTCCGTCGGTAAAAACCCGTCTAATATACCTAACAGCCACCCCGTTTCTTTTTCTGTTTCGACCGAATCCGGCGCCCCTCTCTGAATCTCTCTCTCTCTCACCGATCGACCCGACCCGTCCGGCGACCCCGTCCCCCTCCGACAGCCACGCGATCCCCTCCGGCCACCCATCCCCCTCCCGGCCACCCATCCCCCTCCCGACCTCCGCCCCTCCCCGGCCTCTTGGCCCTCTCTCTCTCTCTCTCTCCCCGGCCTCCTCCCCCCCTCCCTGACCTCCCTAGCCTTCCCTCTCTCTCTCTCTCTATCTCTCTCTCTCTCTCTCTCTCTCTCTCTCTCTCTCTCTCTCTACTTCCTCCCCTCACCTCTCTCTCTTTCTCTCGATCTAAACCCCCCCTCCGGTCGGCCACCCATCCCCTCCCTTGCACCTCCGGCCACCCCTCCCCTTTCTCGCGCCACCGACTGCGACACCAGTGCTCCTCCCCCTTCTCGAGGCCTGCCGACCATCGCTGGTGAGCTCCTCCTCCTCCTCCCTTTCCCCCTTAGGTTAATTTGTTCCAAATTGTATACTAAAGTTTGAAATGTTATCTTATCAAAATTGCATACTAATTTTGTCATCTACGTACTGAATTCCCTTATGAAAATTGCATACTTATTTGATAATTTTTATCTTATCAAAACTGAATTGAATAGGGGGAATCGAATGGGAATGTATCCATTCATATGATTCATTCATATGAGTTATTATCATACGATTCATATGAGTTATTCCAATTCATTCATATGAGTAATTTTTATCTTATCAAAACTGGTTAATTCCCTCATTTGGTAATTTTTACACTGTTTTAAAACTCGCCGAGTCGACTCGAAACTCGGCCGAGTCAACTCGACTCGGCTGAGTTTCGATCCGACTCGGTCCAAAACTCGAGTTTCGATCCAACTCGGCTGAGTTTTGATCCGACTCGAGTTTTGTCGGGTTTTAGCCGAGTTGTCGTGTCTACTCGACTCATTAAGGTTTCGAGTCGAGTCGAGTTTTCGTGTTTTAAAACATTGATTTTTATCCTATCAAAACTGAATTGAATGGGGGAATGGGGGGCAAAATGTAGTTTTTAGACTAGGGTGAGCGTCGGTTTTGTCGGTCGGTTTCGGTGTGGGTTTTGTCGGTTATATTTTTTTCGGTTTACGAAAAATCAAAACCGAAACCGAAACCGAAATGGTCGGTTTTTGTCGGTTCGGTGTGATATGAGGTATGTTAAAGCCATAAATCTACTCGAGCGACAGAGAGAACCGTCAGACCCCAAGTGTTTACTTGATGAGGCTCCCTGACTTGTTGACTTACTATCGCATAACTTTGGTGCTATGCCTAGCATTCGAACTATCAGCAGTTCAAATGCTGGCCAGCAACCCTAGGTTTACTATGTGACTAGTCTACTCATCATAATACACTCATCCATTAGGGATGTGGATGGCCTGTAGAAGTTTTGGTTCGGTGTTCCATACCCGGGAACCGAAACCGAAATTGTGCGGAGTCTTATAACATTGTTTGAAATTATATGTCAGGTGTTGTATAGCCAGATAGACGAAGATGTCTACGATCAATAAGAGTTAGATGCGTAATTCGAATCGCATGAGCCAAGAGTACAGAGAAGGAGTCAGGAAATTTCTGGATTTTGCATTTGAGCGTCTTGCACCGCTTGATGGAAAAATTGTGTGTCCCTGTATAGACTGCGGAAGGGTGATTAGGAAGGTTCGAGAGGAATGTGAGGTTGATCTGGTAATGCGTGGCATTGACATTAGCTATACCCGTTGGTTCTCGCACGGTGAGGAGCTAGATGCAGTCCCCATGGCAGCTCACGGTGAAACTTCAAACACAGTGATCACTGATGATAATATTAATACAGACGATGACGATGACATACAGGGTATGATACATGATTTGCAAGATGGAATAGGCACGGAAACACCGTCAGGTGATCAGCCCAATATCGAAGCGGACAAGTTCTACAGATTGCTTAAAGATGCCGAACAACCTCTATACCCGGGGTGTGAGAAGTTTTCAAAACTCTCTTTCACTGTAAAGCTTCTTCATTTGAAGTGCCTCAATGGTTGGAGTAATAAGTCATTTAATATGTTGGTAGAGTTGCTGAAAGAGGCTTTTCCTATGGGTGAGACAGTACCGAAATCATTCTACGAGGCGAAGAAGACAATTAAAGATCTCGGTCTGGGTTATGAGAAAATTGATGCATGCGTGAACGATTGTATGTTGTACCGGAAAGAGTACGAACATGCGCGGTCATGCCACATATGCGGAGCAACGAGATATAAAGAGACGGATGCCGAGTCTAGTACCAGTCGAAGGAAGAAAAATGTATCTGCAAAGGTTCTCCTATACTTCCCGCTCAGGGACAGGCTTCAGAGGTTGTTTATGTCATCGAAGACTGCTGAGCACATGAGGTGGCATGCACGAGAACGTACAGATGACGGGATTATGAGACATCCGGCCGACTCTCTGACGTGGAAAGATTTTGATCATACCTATCCTGAATTCGCATGTGAAGTTCGCAACGTCAGGTTAGGGCTTGCTAGCGATGGCTTCAATCCCTTTGGGAATATGAGTGTGTCGTACAATATTTGGCCAGTTGTCCTAGTTCCATACAATTTGCCTCCCTGGATGTGCTTAAAAAAGCCATACATAATGCTCTCCTTGCTCATTTCCGGACCCAGGTCGCCTGATAATGATATTGATGTTTACTTGCAGCCGTTGATTGAGGAGTTGAACGAGTTATGGGAAGTTGGGGCCGATACGTATGATGCCTCGTTGCGCTAGAATTTTCGGATGCATGCGGCACTTCTATGGACCATCAACGATTTTCCTGCATATGCCAACTTATCCGAGTGGAGTACTAAAGGAAAATTGGCGTGCCCTACATGCAATAAGGAGACAGATTCATTACGGTTGAAGAACGGAGGCAAGTTCTGTTATATGGGCCATCGAAGATTTCTTGTTGACGGCCATAAGTGGAGGCAGAACAAAAGAGCTTTCAACGGCAAGAAGGAACTTGCAAAGGCCCCGGAGCAGCTTTCGGGGGTAGAAGTCTTGTGCGAATTGGATCAGCTTGATGCCGTGGCACTTGAAAAAGGTAAAAAGAAGAGAATGCATGAAGATTCTACGCGTGAGCATAACTGGAAGAAGAAGAGTATTTTCTTTAAACTACCGTACTAGAGCAGCCTACTCTTGCGGCATAACTTGGATGTCATGCATATCGAGAAAAATGTGTGTGACAATATTATAGGAACGCTGCTGAATCTCGACGGTAAGACGAAGGATAATCTTAAATCACGTCTCGATCTTAAGGAGTTGGGCATCCAAAAATCACTTCATCCCCAAGAGATTGGGGATAAGTATGTGTTGCCAGTTGCATGCTACACCATGAGCTCACAGCAAAAGGCAGCCTTATGTGCATTCCTACGGTCTGTGAAAACGTCAGACCGTTATTCTTCGAATATCGCACGATGCGTGCAAGAGAACGACCGGAAGTTGTCTGGATTAAAGAGCCACGATTGTCATGTTTTTATGCAGCGATTGTTATCTCTTGCTATACGTAGGAATTTACCGAACAGGTGTCCGGTCCGTTAATTGAGCTCAGTACTTTTTTCAGACAGTTGTGCTCGAAGGTACTTAGAGTGGACCAACTTGAACAGATGGAGAGGGATATTGCGCTCACATTGTGCAAGTTAGAGATGATATTTCCACCTTCCTTCTTTGATGTCATGGTGCATTTGACCGTTCACTTGGCAAATGAGGCCAAACTCGGCGGCCCAGTTCATTACCGCTGGATGTATTTTATCGAGAGGTAATCGTCTCGTCTCATTCGCACAATGTATTTGATAGTTCTTGATATATTCATCCAAATATTTTTTTCTCAAATTAGGTACTTGCGAACATTGAAATCATATGTTCGTAATAAAAGTCGTCCGGAGGGATCAATTGCTGAAGAATACCTAGCAGAAGAATGTCTAACATTCTGCTCAAGATACCTACATGGTATAGACACGCGATTCAATCAACTTGAGCGGAACTATGATGGTGGTCCAATAGACTTCGATGGAGGTCTGTCTATATTTACCGAAATGGGTAGACCTGTAGGAGGAGGCAAAACCCATCGATTGTCTGTAGATGAGATTCAACAGGCACATATGTATGTGTTGCGCCAATGTGATGAAGTGTGGCCATTCATTGAGTAAGCATTTTACGATCATTTACTCATTCTTTCAGTCCATTCATTAAGTATATGTGCTAATTATAATCTAATTCATAACCGGTAAAACAGGAAGCATAAAGCCATCATTAATAATCGGGATACTCGAAATGCTCCCCAAATTCATGATCGTGAATTCCCATCGTGGTTCGAGAAACACGTAAGTATTCACATCATTACTGAATTTCATTGACATCCATTACCGAACAATAATTATGTGTTCATATCATGAATGTCATGTGGTTATTATAGGCACAAGAGCTACACGACAACCACGATCTGCTGATGAATGAGGATCTCTGGCGCTTATCTTGTAGTCATTTGCAAGACGCAATATCGTACGATGGTTATATCGTGAACGGTTATAGATTTCGGACGAAATATAGTAAAAAATCACGAAGAACCCAAAATAGTGGGATTGTCGTCAACGGTGAGCAAGAAGAATTAGAAAATATCGACTTCTACGGCGTCCTCAACGAGATTCTCGAGATTAAATTCCTTGGCCAAAATCGGATCGTATTATTCAAATGCGATTGGTATGATGTTAATAATCGCGGGACTGATTATAATATCGACAAATACAGTTTTATCAGCATCAACACTGGCAAGAGATTGAATACCCAATATGAAGATCCATTCATTCTTGCCTCTCAAGCGCAACAGATATTTTATGCACCGGATAATTCCTCTCCAGGTTGGCAAATTGTAGTCAGGTCACCACCCAGAGATTTTTATGACATGGGAGACAAGGATGCGGGGGTCGTCGATGATGATTTGGATGCATACCAGAATGATGAGATAATCATTGTCGACGCAGTGCACGACGAAAATGAAGATGTCGACAATATAAACTGGACAGCGAATGTAGATCAAATAATAGAAGAGGGAAGCGATAAGAGTACAGAGATGAGACAGAAAATAACTAGACCGTATGTAAATCAAATTGTTTCATATTTAAATCAAATTGTTTCATATATAAATCATATTGTTTCATATGTATATCATATTGTTTCATATGTAAATCATACCGTTTCACCGATTCATATGTAAATCATACCGTTTCATATGTAAATCATACCGTTTCATCGATTTACGATCCGATCGATTCACCAATTTAGAGTCTAAGTGTTGGAAAATCATAAGTTAGCGTGTTTCGGATATGAAATAGGTTTGGATTCGATCGGATCGTCAACGGATCGGCATCCGATAATTCGAACTTGGAATTATTCCGTATTTCGGACTTGCGAGCGGGTTCTAATTGGATATTTGACCAATTTACGATCCGATTCACCGATTTAGAGTCTAAGTGTTGGAAAATCATAAGTTAGCGTGTTTCGGATATGAAATATATTTGGATTCGATCCGATCGTCATCGGATCGGCATCCGATAATTCGAACTTGGAATTATATTCCGTATTTCGGACTTGCGAGCGGGTTCTAATTGGATATTTGACCAATTTACGATCCGATTCACCGATTTAGAGTCTAAGTGTTGGAAAATCATAAGTTAGCGTGTTTCGGATATGAAATAGGTTTGGATTCGATCCGATCGTCATCGGATCGGCATCCGATAATTCGAACTTGGAATTATATTCCGTATTTCGGACTTGCGAGCGGGTTCTAATTGGATATTTGACCAATTTACGATCCGATTCACCGATTTAGAGTCTAAGTGTTGGAAAATCATAAGTTAGCGTGTTTCGGATATAAAATAGGTTTGGATTCGATCCGATCGTCATCGGATCGGCATCCGATAATTCGAACTTGGAATTATTCCGTATTTCGGACTTGCCAGCGGGTTCTAATTGGATATTTGACCAATTTAAGATCCGATTCACCGATTTAGGGTCTAAGTGTTGGAAAATCATAAGTTAGCGTGTTTCGGATATAAAATAGGTTTGGATTCGATCCGATCGTCATCGGATCGGCATCCGATAATTCGAAGTTGGAATTATTCCGTATTTCGGACTTGCGAGCGGGTTCTAATTGGATATTTGACCAATTTACGATCCGATTCACCGATTTAGAGTCTACGTGTTGGAAAATCATAAGTTAGCGTGTTTCGGATATGAAATAGGTTTGGATTCGATCCGATCATCATCGGATCTGCATCCAATAATTCGAAGTTGGAATTATTTCGTATTTCGGACTTGCGAGCGGGTTCTAATTGGATATTTGACCAATTTACGATCCGATTCACCGATTTAGAGTCTAAGTGTTGGAAAATCATAAGTTAGCGTGTTTCGGATATGAAATAGGTTTGGATTCGATCCGATCGTCATCGGATCGGCATCCGATAATTCAAACTTGGAATTATTCTGTATTTCGGACTTGCGAGCGGGTTCTAATTGGATATTTGACCAATTTACGCTCCGATTCACCGATTTAGAGTCTAAGTGTTGGAAAATCATAAGTTAGCGTGTTTCGGATATGAAATAGGTTTGGATTCGATCCGATCCTCATCGGATCGGCATCCGATAATTCGAACTTAGAATTATTCCGTATTTCGGACTTGCGAGTGGGTTCTAATTGGATATTTGACCAATTTACGATCCGATTCACCGATTTAGAGTCTAAGTGTTGGAAAATCATAAGTTAGCGTGTTTCAGATATGAAATAGGCTTGGATTCGATCCGATCATCATCGGATCGGCATCTAATAATTCAAACTTGGAATTATATTCCGTATTTTGGACTTGCGAGCGAGTTATAATTGGATATTTGACCAATTATAACTGTTTCATATGTAAATCATACCGTTTCATATGTAAATCAAACTGTTTCATATTGTTTCATAAATCATATTGTTTCATATGTAAATCAAACTATTTCATATTGTTTCATATGTAAATCATACTGTTTCATATGTAAATCAAACTGTTTCATATTGTTTCATATGTAAATCTTACTGTTTCATATGTAAATTAAACTGTTTCAGATGGCATCACGGTCATATGTTCGTAGAGGCAGGGGTGGGGCAGCTCGGAGCGCTCTGGCTGCCACCCCAGGGTCCGAGGCTGAGCCGTCCGGATCTGGTAGTGCTGCTCCTCTCTCCACACCAGCTCCTGATGTGGTCGCAGCCTCCGGAGCTTCGAACAGTGCTCAGCACTCGGTTACAGCATCTACGCCCATAGGTAATGTTTAGATCTAAAGTTTTATACATGTTGTAAATACTTCTTCAGTACTGATGTATATTTTATTTGCAGGGTCGAGGATTACCAGGCACGTAGGCGACCGGGGCGTGACGATGGCCCGGCGCTTGTCGGCCTTACGTGAGCCGCTGTCCCTACAATGGAGCGGCAGGACCTTTGTGGGCGAGCACGCTTCTGACGCCGCCACGTGGGTCGGCATTATAGTACGGGAGGAGAGGAATGCCCCGATTGTGAGGTTAAGGGGGTGGAAGAATATTGATGCATCCTATAAGGAGAGGATGTATCAGCAGTTTTTGCTACGTTAGTTTCATTAAAGCATTTTAGAATAATATCGTACTTCTTTATAATTTGATTTGATAAAATGACTTGTTTCTAAATTGATTTTACAGGAGAAATTTATATAGGAGAAAATGGAAACCGACACCCATCGGGAGGACTTGTGGAAGATGATGGGTGAGCGGTACAGGGATTACCGTCACGAGCTCTACCAGCTCTACGGTTACTTGGTCGGCCAGCCGGCTGAGGAGGTACAGGCTGCGGCCGGGATGAGAGACGCGCCACTGCTACATGTTCTACAGTTTTTGGTCGCTCACTGGGCCACCCCTAGATTTCAGGTATAATTATAATTTTGTTGATTCGTACTTGTTTTAATGTTATACTAAAAATTTGTATTGATGTTTCAAAATTTAATCGATTGACACAGAGGAAATCTGCTATAAGCAAGCAGAATAGAAGTACCTCGATGACACCTGCTCCAGTGAAGGGGAGGACCTCCATGCCCCAGCTTGCCCAGCAGCTGGTAAATGATACAAACATTATTATTATTTAAAGCTCTATACATGTTATATTAACTCATCTATTTATTTTATATGTCCAACAGACACAGTCCTTGGGCCACGAGCCTAATAGGATTGACCTTTTTGAGCCTCTAGGAGGCGGCGTATCGATGGGGCATTTCTGGACGACAGGTTTGCCTCGCAAGTGGTAAGTAATTAAATTACTGTTAATATATTCTTATACATATGCCATAAAATATCATTGAATATCATTGGTTGTTTTTATATAGGAGAGGATGCGACTTCTGGTGACCCCGTCGGGCGAGGCTGGCTCCTCCTCCAGCTCAGTATCTGTCGACTCAGCGATGGATACTATGCTGAGACCTGCCACGCACGGCCGTGTCCTCTGTACGGGCCTTGGAGTCACACCCTCCTCCTACTTTGGACGAGAGGGTATGCGCTCGAGAGCACGGGACACCCAGACCGGTGCTATCACTCAGCTGCAGTCTGTGCTAGACGCGGAGCGGAGCAGAGGCAGGCCCTCGAGCAGAGGATTGAGGCGGAGCGAGAGCAGAGGCAGGCCCTCGAGCAGAGGGTTGAGGCGGAGAAGAAGGCCCTCGATGAGGAAAGAGAAGCTCGCAGGGAACTGGAGCGTAAATTTTATGAATTCATAAACCGATCTAGCGGTGGCTCATCCTCATGATCAGGTACTTACTAATCTTTATAATATTAGCAAAAAATATGATTCTTACTAATTTGAGTTTAGATCATATTATCACACTTATGATTTTCCAACACTTAGACTCTAAATCGGTAAATCAGATCGTAAATGGTCTCTCTCTCTCTCATGGTAATGATGTAGCCTCTGTTTTTCTTTTAAATGATAGAATTTTGTTTTTTAATCATGCTAGGTGTGTGCCTCGTTGGAAGAGGGATATCTCCCTCATGTGACATTTGTAGTGGACACAACAATATGCCACCCAACGGAGTTCGATTTCTATCTCTGCAGTTATGCTGGCATACAGGTAAACTTTGACTGAAGCTTTGTAAGTGCAAATTATCTTAAATTCACTCATGCAATTGGTACTTTTTACGATTATACAAAGAGAATATAGTGGAAAGATGTAATGCCAACACTTAGACTCTAAATCGGTGAATCGGAGCGTAAATTGGTCAAATATCCAATTATAACTCGCTCGCAAGTCCGAAATACGGAATAATTCCAACTTCGAATTATCGGATGCCGATCCGATGACGATCGGATCGAATCCAAACCTATTTCATATCCGAAACACGCTAACTTATGATTTTCCAACACTTAGACTCTAAATCGGTGAATCGGATCGTAAATTGGTCAAATATCCAATTAGAACCCGCTCGCAAGTCCGAAATATGGAATAATTCCAACTTCAAATTATCGGATGCCGATCCGATGACGATCGGATCGAATCCAAACCTATTTCATATCTGAAACACGCTAACTTATGATTTTCCAACACTTAGACTCTAAATCGGTGAATCGGATCGTAAATTGGTCAAATATCCAATTAGAACCCGCTCGCAAGTCCGAAATATGGAATAATTCCAACTTCGAATTATCGGATGCCGATCCGATGACGATCGGATCGAATCCAAACCTATTTCGTATCCGAAACACGCTAACATATGATTTTCCAACACTTAGACTCTAAATCGGTGAATCGGATCGTAAATTGGTCAAATATCCAATTAGAA
This sequence comes from Chamaelirium japonicum, assembly GCA_947650365.1. Classification (NCBI taxonomy): domain Eukaryota; kingdom Viridiplantae; phylum Streptophyta; class Magnoliopsida; order Liliales; family Melanthiaceae; genus Chamaelirium; species Chamaelirium japonicum. Next base: position 22,878,850 of record OX393556.1, read on the forward strand.
CCTGCTCGCAAGTCCGAAATACGGAATAATTCCAAGTTCGAATTATCGGATGCCGATTCGATGACGATCCGATCGAATCCAAACATATTTCATATCCGAAACACGCTAACTTATGATTTTCCAACACTTAGACTCTAAATCGGTGAATCAGATCGTAAATTGGTCAAATATCCAATTAGAACCCGCTCGCAAGTCCGAAATACGGAATATAATTCCAAGTTCGAATTATCGGATGCCGATCTGATGACGATCGGATCGAATCCAAACCTATTTCATATCTGAAACACGCTAACTTATGATTTTCCAACACTTAGACTCTAAATCGGTGAATCGGATCGTAAATTGGTCAAATATCCAATTAGAACCCGCTCGCAAGTCCGAAATACGGAATAATTCCAAGTTTGAATTATCGGATGCCGATCCGATGACGATCCGATCGAATCCAAACATATTTCATATCCGAAACACGCTAACTTATGATTTTCCAACAATTAGACTCTAAATCGGTGAATCGGATCGTAAATTGGTCAAATATCTAATTAGAACCCGCTCGCAAGTCCGAAATACGGAATAATTCCAAGTTCGAATTATCGGATGCCGATCCGTTGACGATCCGATCGAATCCAAACCTATTTCATATCCGAAACACGCTAACTTATGATTTTCCAACACTTAGACTCTAAATCGGTGAATCGATCGGATCGTAAATTGGTCAAATATCCAATTATAACCCGCTCGCAAGTCCGAAATACGTAATATTTCCAAGTTCAAATTATCGGATGCCGATCCGATGACGATCCGATCGAATCCAAACATATTTCATATCCGAAACACGCTAACTTATGATTTTCCAACACTTAGACTCTAAATCGGTGAATCGGGTCGTAAATTGGTCAAATATCCAATTAGAACCCGCTCGCAAGTCCGAAATATGGAATAATTCCAAGTTCGAATTATCGGATGCCGATCCGTTGACGATCTGATCGAATCCAAACCTATTTCATATCCGAAACACGCTAACTTATGATTTTCCAACACTTAGACTCTAAATCGGTGAATCGGAGCGTAAATTGGTCAAATATCCAATTAGAACCCGCTCGCAAGTCCGAAATACGGAATAATTCCAAGTTCGAATTATCGGATGCCGATCCGATGACGATCCGATCGAATCCAAACATATTTTATATCCGAAACACGCTAACTTATGATTTTCCAACACGTAGACTCTAAATCGGTGAATCGGATCGTAAATTGGTCAAATATCCAATTAGAACCCGCTCGCAAGTCCGAAATACGGAATAATTCCAAGTTCGAATTATCAGATGCCGATCCGTTGACGATCCGATCGAATCCAAACCTATTTCATATTCGAAACACGCTAACTTATGATTTTCCAACACTTAGACTCTAAATCGGTGAATCGATCGGATCGTAAATTGGTCAAATATCCAATTAGAACCCGCTCGCAAGTCCGAAATACGGAATAATTCCAAGTTCGAATTATCGGATGCCGATCCGATGACGATCCGATCGAATCCAAACATATTTCATATCCGAAACACGCTAACTTATGATTTTCCAACACTTAGACTCTAAATCGGTGAATCGGATCGTAAATTGGTCAAATATCCAATTAGAACCCGCTCGCAAGTCCGAAATACGGAATAATTCCAAGTTCGAATTATCGGATGCCGATCCGTTGACGATCCAATCGAATCCAAACCTATTTCATATCTGAAACACGCTAACTTATGATTTTCCAACACTTAGACTCTAAATCGATGAATCGGAGCGTAAATTGGTCAAATATCCAATTAGAACCCGCTCGCAAGTCCGAAATACGGAATAATTCCAAGTTCAAATTATCAGATGCCGATCCGATGACGATCCGATCGAATCCAAACATATTTCATATCCGAAACACGCTAACTTATGATTTTCCAACACGTAGACTCTAAATCGGTGAATCGGATCGTAAATTGGTCAAATATCCAATTAGAACCCGCTCGCAAGTCCGAAATATGAAATAATTCTAAGTTCGAATTATCGGATGCCGATCCGTTGACGATCCGATCGAATCCAAACCTATTTCATATCCGAAACACGCTAACTTATGATTTTCAACACTTAGACTCTAAATCGGTGAATCGATCGGATCGTAAATTGGTCAAATATCCAGTTAGAACCCGCTCGCAAGTCCGAAATACGGAATAATTCCAAGTTTGAATTATCGGATGCCGATCCGATGACGATCCGATCGAATCCAAACATATTTCATATCCGAAACACGCTAACTTATGATTTTCCAACACTTAGACTCTAAATCGGTGAATCGGATCGTAAATTGGTCAAATATCCAATTAGAACCCGCTTGCAAGTCTGAAATACGGAATAATTCCAAGTTCGAATTATCGGATGCCGATCCGTTGATGATCCGATCGAATCCAAACCTATTTCATATCTGAAACACGCTAACTTATGATTTTCCAACACTTAGACTCTAAATCGGTGAATCGGAGCGTAAATTGGTCAAATATCCAATTAGAACCCGCTCGCAAGTCTGAAATACGGAATAATTCCAAGTTTGAATTATCGGATACCGATCCGATGCCGATCCGATCGAATCCAAACCTATTTCAAAACCGAAACACGCTAACTTATCATTTTTTAACGCTTAGACTCGGTTATAGATATAAACCATTTTTTTAATAAATACATGTTAATTGCAGGAGCAGGGTGGCGTCAGGGGATCGATGAGAGCACCAGCGTTGGTGGTTGAGATAGGGCGGCGTCAGGGGATCGATGAGAGCACCAGCGTTGGTGGCGGGCGGGGGTGGTTGAGATAGGGCATGTAGGGCATGTATCATCTCTCAGTTTTGGATTGTGTAAATATTATTTTGTAATATGTGGTTATTTTTTGTTCTTGTCTATAATTGTCGGTTACTGTGGTAATTGTGGGTGCAAAAATTGTACCGGACCAGATCAGAGCAGCATGGGCCTGCGCAACGGCCCAAATGGGTAAGCCCGCCTGGGCTCACATGGGCCCACTCTACGAGGCTCGCAGATCAAGCCCTACCCCTTATTGGGCCCGAACAACGGCCCAATAAGGGCCCAGCAAGGAGGCCCAGAACCAGTGCCACGTTATCAGTGCCACGTCATCACTGCCATATCGGGCACGTGCCTACGCTATAAAAGCCCCCCAAGGCATCCAGGAAGGGGGTTGGTCATTGAATCAGGGACGAAGAGGGATTCCAAATCCAGAGCCAGAGCCCTCTATTCTCCCCAACTTGTTCTCTTCTAGTTGCTCTGTGCAACCCCACTGTACGAAGCTTCTCTCGGCCTGTCGAGAGAACGCTCAACCCTTTATATTCAAATTATAGTGAAGATCAGGTGGCACCTCTCGCCCGGAGACGTAGGTCGTAAGGCCGAACTCCGTCACCAATCCTTGTGTCATCGCTCTTTACTCTCTCTATCTATTCTCCCATCTCTCTAACTCTACAAACCATCAACATTCAATCAAGGCTGTGGGGCGGGGTTTCCGATCAAGGCGGCTCGGAAATTTCCCCCCACAATCTTTGACGCCGTCTGTGGGACATCGATAGAGGTCTTACCCACACCTCTACCGACTCCTATTCAACTTGTGGTGACGAGCCACAAGTCCTCCTCCAAATCAACCTCAACACCTTCATCACGCCGACATTAACACGCTCGATGGTGAAGGCTAGCACCAACCCACCAAAGGCGGGTGCTGAACGAACAAACGATATGCTGATCGAAGAAGAACAAGAAGTCTCGGTTGCAACCAACCGAAGAAATGTTCGGGAGTGGCTGGGGCCGCAAGGCAGCCATCCAGAAGGGCACAGCGATCGGCGAGACCCGTCATCCCCAAGGCGTCGATCTGGCAAAGAACACGCTATTCAAGGGAGCAAGCCTCAGGCTACATTCGAGATCTCGGCTGTAGATTTTCAGCTACTAAATCTCCTCAAGAAGAATGTGGCCCTCGAACAAGAGAGAGACTCCTTGAAGAAAGTAGCTGAGAGGGCGGCGGATGTGGCCCACAACTCTCTAGCTACTGATGAAGACCAACCAAGGACTCGCCCGGCCGTGAGTCATCATCTTGAAGAACCACATGTGTCGAAAATCGAGAGGCGTCAGGTATCCACACAAGCACCAAGGCAAACGGTGTGGGATCGCCTCAACGTCGATGGTGCACCAAGCTATCACCGAGAAGGATCGCCTCAGTCAATAGGGTTCACTGGATGTTCTATCCCTTCGTACATGAAAGCAACAAATGCCCGCGAGCTGCTCAACCGATTAAGGCATACTGCCGACGTGGGACGCCGCCATCAAGACCGTAGGCAACTAATCACCTCGGTGGGGCCACTGCATCCCAAGGTTCTTGCAACACCATTTCCTCTGGGTTGGCCAACACCGAACCTACCAAAGTTCAACTGCATCCAGGGAGACCCTGCTCTCCATATCCTAGCCTACAAGCAGGCCCTGATGCCCTACGAATATGAGAACCATGTTCTCTGCCGTATGTTTGCGGGAAGCCTCGAGGGACCTGCCATCGACTGGTACTACACACTGCCTACCGGTACGGTGGCCACATTCAAAGAGTTGGCTGAACTCTTCATGGACCATTATCGGCTAAACTTAAAGCCGAGAAAGAGGCTGGATACACTCTACCAGCTGAAGATGGGCTCCGACGAATCTCTAAGGAGCTTCACGATGAGGTTTCGCAATGAGCATTCTGAGCTCACCGGTCGCTCCTATAATGAGGAGGCCATCATGCTGGCATTCCAGAATGCTATCCGGCCAGAGCTCCACGTCTACACCGACTTCATCCGGCATCCTCCCAATAACTTGGAAGTGATGTTCAAGCGCGTACAGCGGGAGATAGAGGTGGAAGACAATCAGCGGGCCAGAAGACTACGCGAGCCCCTCGAGTCTCGTGACTCCCGATATAAGAAAGACGATGAAGCTCCGAATGAAGCACACTACAAGAAGTCTGCCCATGCCGCGTCCGACCAAAAGGTGCAGGCCAAAAGGTACAATGAAGATCCGAAGGCCCCTCCAGCAGGAAAGAGGCGAACTCCAAGGGAGCAAAGGGTGTTCACTGAGCTGAACACCTCCATTGAAGATATATTTGCCTACTTGCAGAACGAGCCCTTTTGCAAGTGGCCACAGCCTCTCCCTCCAAACTCCGACCAGGCGGAAGATACGACAGCCTACTGTGAGTTTCATCGCAGCCATGGCCACCCAACCTCCACATGTCGGAAGCTAAAGCATCACATCGAGGACCTGATCCAAGAAGGGCGGCTCGATGGCTACCTCGCTAACAAGGAACCAGGTCGAGAGAAGTAAAGGCAACAGCAGTGGAGAAAGAAAGTCAATGTAATACGTAGATGCATAATCATAACGTCTGTTGGTCAGCCTCTGAAAAAGTGTAACTGCAACTTTGTTATATCAATAAAGTGTCTTTTTTTTCTCAAAATCAAATCTCTCGAAGTTCGATTCCGCCCATTCAAGTCGGAAGCTCGAAGGCAATTCGGCTACGCCCTCTCGAGGCTAAAGTCCGATAAAAAGGCTCCTGGCAACCCAGGTCAACCAAAGACCTTCGATTCCGCCCATTCAAGTCGGAAGCTCGAAGGCAATTCGGTCACGCCCTTTCAAGGCAAAAGTCCAATAAAAAGGCTCCTGGCAACCCAGGTCAACCAAAGACCTTCGATTCCGCCCATTCAAGTCGGAAGCTCGAAGGCAATTCGGCTACGCCCTCTCGAGGCTAAAGTCCGATAAAAAGGTTCCTGGCAACCCAGGTCAACCAAAGACCTTCGATTCCGCCCATTCAAGTTGGAAGCTCGAAGGCAATTCGGCTACACCCTTTCAAGGCAAAAGTCCGATAAAAAGGCTCCTGGCAACCCAGATCAATCAAAGACCTTCGATTCCGCCCATTCAAGTCGGAAGCTCGAAGGCAATTCGGCTACGCCCTCTCGAGGCTAAAGTCCGATAAAAGGCTCCTGGCAACCCAGGTCAACCAAAGACCTTCGATTCCGCCCGTTCAAGTCGGAAGCTCGAAGGCAATTCGGCAACGCCCTCTCGAGGCTAAAGTCCGATAAAAAGCTCCTGGTAACTCAGGTCAACCAAAGACCTTCGATTCCACCCATTCAAGTCGGAAGCTCGAAGGCAATTCGGCTACGCCCTTTCAAGGCGAAAGTCAGATAAAAATGATCCTGACAATCCAGGTCAAGCTAAACTATCAACTATACTTATCCGAGGCGATGAGAATAAATCCAAGGCAGACGTCGCCGCTTTGACATGCACCAAGTTCAAAGAGACATCCTTGGCACTCGAAGACAAAGTCCGAGGTGACCAATGCCTCGGCACTCTACAAGCCCAAGGCCCAGCCCTTGGCACTCGAACACAAAGTCTGAGGTGACCAATGCCTCGGCAATATATAAGCCCAAGGCCCAGCCCTTGGCATTCAAAGACAAAGTCCGAGGCGCCTAATGTCTCGGCACTCTACAAGCCCAAGGCCTAGCCCTTGGCGCTAGAAGATAAAGTCCGAGGCGACCAATGCCTCGGCACTCTATAAGCCCAAGGCCCAGTCCTTGGCACTAGAAGATAAAGTCCGAGGCGACCAATGCCTCGGCACTCTACAAGCCCAAGGCCCAGTCCTTGGCACTTGAAGACAAAGTTCGAGACGACCAACGACTCGGCACTCTACAAGCCCAAGGCCCAGCCCTTGGCATTCGAAGACAAAGTCCGAGGTGACTCTATCAGTGGTTGGTCTAACTCTGTCAGTGCGTGTATCCACACTGGTGCAGTCGACGGTGGGTAACACGGGATAAACTGGTGCTTCCTTGATCCTGGCTAAGTCAACACCCTCACGTGACCGCAGTACCTGGTGAATACAGTAACCAAGTGCGGTAATACATTGGGTGAAGACCGGCTGACCATTATGCGATGTCATCCTAGATTATCTCTAAGAAACCCCCTCGAATATAGCATTGTCCCTCGCCGACATCCCCGCGCACCAGCGTTTTACCGAAAAAGTGTCGGTTTTAAATGGGGCCGAAATTCAAAAAATACACTATTTTCAATACCGACACTTTTTGGCCTCTTCTAGCAGTCCCAATAATGGGGTGTCGGCATCAACAAGCAGCCCCCCCTCATTTTCGTACAAAAACCGAGTGGGGAAGGGGTGATAGTACACCATCAGCAGCACACCCCTCAGTTTCGTCAGAAAACCGAGAGGGGGTGTGTGTCGGCATCAACAAGCAACCCCCCCTCGGTTTCGCACAAAAACCGAGTGGGGAGGGGGTGACGGCACACCATCAGCAGCACACCCCTCGGTTTCGTCAGAAAACCGAGAGGGGGTGTGTGTCGGCATCAACAAGCAACCCCCCCTCGGTTTCGCACAAAAACCGAGTGGGGAGGGGGTGACGGCACACCATCAGCACACCCCTCGGTTTCGTTAGAAAACCGAGAGGGGGTGTGTGTCGGCATCAACAAGCAACCCCCCCTCGGTTTCGCACAAAAACCGAGTGGGGAAGGGGTGACGGCACACCATCAGCAGCACACCCCTCGGTTTCGTCAGAAAACCGAGAGGGGGTGTGTGTCGGCATCAACAAGCAACCCCCCCTCGGTTTCGCACAAAAACCGAGTGGGGAGGGGGGTGACGGCACACCATCAGCACACCCCTCGGTTTCGTTAGAAAACCGAGAGGGGGTGTGTGTCGGCATCAACAAGCAACCCCCCCTCGGTTTCGCACAAAAACCGAGTGGGAAGGGGGTGACGGCACACCATCAGCACACCCTTGTTTTTGTTAGAAAACCGAGAGGGGGTGTATGTTGGCATCAACAAGCAGCCCTCCCTCGGTTTCGCACAAAAACCGAGTAGGGAGGGGGTGACGGTACACCATCAGCAGCACACCCCTCGGTTTCATCCGAAAACCGAGAGGGGATGTGTGTCGGCATCAACAAGCAACCCCCCCTCGGTTTCACACAAAAACCGAGCAAGGGAGGGGGTGTGACAACACACTATCAACAACCACCCCTTGGTTTCGTCAGAAAACCGAGAGGGGGGGTGCTCGGCGTCATCCGCAGCCCATCCCTCGGTTTCATCAAAAAACCGAAAGAGGGGTGTGACGACATCAACAACAAGCCACCCCTCGGTTTCGTCAGAAAACCGAGAGGGAGAGATCGACATCACCAATAGATGATGAGCATCGTCAAAAAAAAAAAAATCCCCTTTCTCATCAGGGGTGAGCACGCGGTAACCATCGCGTTATCACTGGGGCCCGACTGCAGTCCCTAGTGAACACAGTAACTAGGTGCAGTTGGGTGTCGGACAGAACGGATGAGTTACCGCGTGCCGAGACATCTTTAAGACGCTAGCCTAAAACCTGGCCGACGCGCTCTTAAGAGTCATCTCTCTATAAAGGTGAATACCAGAAAAGTTACACGTCAAGGCGAACAATGTTTCACGTCCACTTTGACCGTTTTTTCAGCGCCTACACAACGGCACCTTATACGCATTCATCCGACGCACATATGAAAAGTTATGGCTGTCGAAAGTTTTCAAAGTCTTTTTCTCCAAATACATGCATTGGAAATATTACACGCTTTACGTCCATTTTAACTAGTTTTTCAGCGCCGACGCAACGACATATTATACGCATTGATCTGGCTCACGTATGAAAAACTACGACGGCCAAAAGTTTTCGAGTTCATTTTCTTCGAAGACTAGCATCAGAATAATTACACGGCAATGACGGATGCGCTCACGCCCTCAATTTGGTTCGTTACGCGCCCACTCATAGCAGGCCAAGCGCCGGGGATGAAAGAAGAACTTGCACCTCTCCCGGCCCACGCGTACATGCTCTTGGCGACAATCGATCAGAATGGGAATAGGGGGTCGAGTGAACCAAACACCCTCCCGCACATTCTCCTCATGTAATTCAATCGATCAGAATGGGAATAGGGGGTCGAGTGAACCAAACACCCTCCCGCACATTCTCCTCATGTAATTCGTCACGCGGCGGCGATGACGAACCGAACTCGTCCTCCCCCTCCGCGCACTCCGTCTCACAGCGGACCGAGGCGACCCCTCCGTGCGCGCTGTCTCACAGTGACCCGAGGCAACCCCGCGTGTCCCCTTCGCAGCAGCCCAAGCCAACCCAGAGAACGATGGTGTTCCGGACCCATCAGGAGGTCTCCCGGTTCTACGAGCGCTACGCTCGCCGCGTCGGCTTCGGCGTCTCCGTCCGGCGATCCTCCTTCACCGAGGAGGGCAGCTGCCTCTACCTCGGCCTCATTTGCTGCAAGGGCGGCCGCAGCCGCCCCGAGCCCAAGTTCCGGAGGCGCACCTCGGTGACCACCAACTGCCCCGCCCGCATTCGGGTCAAGCTCTGGGGCGACGGCCTGCTGCACCTCGAGCAGGCCAGCCTCGACCACAACCACGCCGTCAGCCCCTCCATGGCCCGGTTCCTCAGCTACTACCGCAACCTCTCCGGCGTCGCCAAGAAGCGCTCCCGCCGGAACGCAGACGACGGCGACGGCCGCCGGACGAGCCCGGCACGGCGCACATCGACCGGCTGGCGGGTGCGCTCGAGAAGCTGCTCTTCGGTGAGAGCCACTGCCAGAGCTTCGTCGAGCGGGGACGGCTCAGGCTCGCGGAGAGTGACGTGGAGGCCCTCCGCCTTCTGGGCTGACGCCAAGTCGACCTCGTCACGCTCGACACGACCTACGTCTCCAGCCGTGCCTCCTGCCGCACCAGCCCGAGCCCGGCCTACGCTGCACTCACGCGGATGAAGGCCAAAGAGGAAAGAGAGAAAGAGAAAGGAAAGAGAGAGCGGGGTGGGGTACGCTGCACTCACGCGAATGAAGGCCAAAGAGGAAAGAGAGAGAGAGAAAGGAAAGGGAGAGAGAGAGAGCGAAGTTTGCTCCTCATGCGAGTCAAAAATAAGAGAAAAGCTATTCTCTCACCAAAAGGCTCTCGGTATGCTCTCGGTACCCTCTCGGTATCCACTCGGTCGGAAAACGCACTGCCTTTTCGGAAACACCCCCTTGCAAAACCGAGACTTTTTGGCTTGCACCAAAAGGGTCTCGGTACCCACCCGGTATGCTCTCGGTACCCACTCGGTACCCTCTCGGTATCCACTCGGTCGGAAAACGCACTGTTTTTTCGGAAACACCCCCTCGCAAAACCGAGACTTTTTGGCTCGCGCCAAAAAGGGTCTCGGCATCGGCGGAAGAAGGCTCTGCTAATACGAACCGCGGCACCGACAACCCTCGCCAACCGCGCCAGGATCCTAGAGCGTTTGCACCTTGGAATCCCAGCCGACCCAGGGGGTCCTGACCCGACTGGGAGGGGGTAACTGTGGGTGCAAAAATTGTACCGGACCAGATCAGAGCAGCATGGGCCCGCGCAACGGCCCAAATGGGTAAGCCCACCTGGGCTTACATGGGCCCACTCTACGAGGTTCGTAGATCAAGCCCTACCTCTTATTGGGCCCGAACAACGGCCCAATAAGGGCCCAGCAAGGAGGCCCAGAACCAGTGCCACGTTATCAGCGCCACATCATCACTGCCATATCGGGCACGTGCCTACGCTATAAAAGGACCCCCAAGGCATCCAGGAAGGGGGTTGGTCATTGAATCAGGGACGAAGAGGGATTCCAAATCCAGAGCCAGAGCCCTCTATTCTCCCCAACTTGTTCTCTTCTAGTTGCTCCGTGCAACCCCACTGTACGAAGCTTCTCTCGGCCTGTCGAGAGAACGCTCAACCCTTTATATTCAAATTATAGTGAAGATCAGGTGACACCTCTCGCCCGGAGACGTAGGTCGTAAGGCCGAACTCCGTCACCAATCCTTGTGCATCGCTCTTTACTCTCTCTATCTATTCTCCCATCTCTCTAACTCTACAAACCATCAACATTCAATCAAGGCTGTGGGGCGGGGTTCCCGATCAAGGCGGCTCGGAAATTTCCCCCCACAGTAATATTTGATAATTTGCTGTAATTTTTTATCAATTTAGGTAATATTTTAAAATTTGTGGTAATATTTTATAAATTGTGATAATATATTGTGGTATTGTTGTAAATCACAGGAATTAAATAACATTATTTAGGTAAATTTATAAAAAAAAAAACATACTTATTACCGACGGACATGAATTATTCTGTCGGTAATAATGTTTTCATTTTTTTTAAATTATAAATAATTTGCCGACGGCATATAATATCCGTCGGTAATATATATATTATTACCGACGGGACATATATATGCGTCGGTAATATATATATTATTACCGACAGTATATACCATAACCGTCGGTAAAATGCTTATATATTACCGACGGATTATTAAGATTCATCGGCCATAATATATTATATTAATTTTTAATTAATTAAATATGACCGACGGCTTTAATATTACCGTCGGTATTAATTATTATTACCGACGGTAATATTTGGCCCGTCGTATTGTTTTCCCCGATACCTTTTTTCCCGACAGCCGGCGACGGAAATATCTTCCGTCGCTATAAACTATTACCGACGGAATGTTAATATTACCGACGGATATTTTCCGTCGGTAATAACTGTTTTTTTTGTAGTGTCCATAAGAGGCTTATCTCGAGAGAACTTGATCTACAAAATCCATTATAGAAGGAGCAGAGGGAGGGAGAAAACCCTCCTCCCTACTATCACCATCGACGGACTCCATGGCTATCAATCAGCCATGGACGTCGAAATCCAAGTAGGGATGGCAGTGGTGCGGTTTAAAATCGAAAACCACAATAAACCGCATCGCATGGTGCGATTTTGGTTTGCCAAAATATAAGACCGTCGCGGTGCAGTGCAGTTTCGGTTTTCGGTTTCGGTGTAGCGGCGTGGTTTTGGTTTTGACCAAAACCGCACCGTTTAGGCTTTTATAATGATAAACTACGGTGCACTGCACCACATGGTGCGGTTTTGGTTTTACATAATGATAAACCGTCGTAGTACGGTGCGGTTTCGGTGTGACGGTTCGGTGTTGTGGTAGAGTTTTGGTTTTGCCCAAAACCTCACCGTTGACATCCCTAAGTCAAAGGAGGGGGAGGGAGATCCCCCACAAGGTAAGACAACCCTAGATGGCCTCTCTCTCTCTTGGAGCGAAGAGAGAGAAGGAGCACCGGTGGGAAGGAAAGGGTCAATTATCACTAAATACCCCCAACTTAAAATACAGAAATATTAAATATGTCCCATGCACTACTATTTTTTTGACTAGTCCCATTTCTAAATGCAACCAACAGCTTGTCGCCATATTCGATGTTCATCAACTCATCACCCATGTCGATTGTTAAGCTACATTTCGCCACCTTCTCCTCCTTGTTCGCTCTTTCTCCTTCATCTTCTTTGTCGAAAATTGAAACCCTAACCCATCCTAAAGACTTGGTCGACAATTATTAATCAACATTATGATGTCAATGTCGATAACTAGCCACATCGTATGTAATGATCGACTGGCAGACAACGACATGAATGTAGGGCAGGTTAAGGTTTCGACATGAAGGGAGAAGATAGAAGAATGCATGATAGGAGGAGGAACAAGGTGAGAGGAGGGAAAAGGAAAGAAAAAAAAGAAGTGGAGGCTACTTCTAGCACGAGAATTGGCAATGTCGGCAACCTACTAGGAACCAACAAAAATGACGACGGACCTCCGATCATGGGACCAAGTGGGGAGGGACAAGATGAAAGATTACTGGGAGTAGTGACCCTATTATGATCAAATCTTTTTGGGGAAATTGGTGTTAGGTCCGTCAAATATATCGTAGTTAACGTTAAGGAGCGATAAAGAGATGCTTTAGCATTAGGTACTTCAGGTTGGAATTGGGAGATATTTTTTTAAATATCCATTTTATCCTTACATGCAACTGTAATGGAAAATCACATAGAAGAATAACAATTTGGTAAAAAAAAAATAACAGTTATTTGAAATCACGTTTTGCTATAGCTCCTACAGTGATTTCACTATATCAGCTACAATGATTTTGTCGTAGCAGTTATAGTAACCAATTCAATGATTTTGTTATAGCAACTATAATGATTGCACGATGATTTCACTGTAGCAAAGTGCAACAATCTGCAAAGTACTATAGAAAAGAGTAACAATATGTAAAGTACTATGGTAAAAAGTAACAATCTGTAAAGTATTACATCAAAGAGTAAGAATCTACGAAGTATTGTAGCAAAGTACTATAGCAGCTACAATGATTTTATCATAGCAGCTACAGTAACTGCTACAGCGAAATCACTTCAGCTGCTACAATGAAATGTCGTTTATCGAACCTAAACTCACACCCGATTGGCCGGTGTGTTAGGATCAATCCCAACCGACAGGTGAATGAACAATTGTGATTCGCCTAACGACATTGGCTCCAGCTTGCCACCTGATTGCTGTCGTCCTTTTGCCTACCGGTTGGGACTGAGTTTGATGCATGGGTCCGATACGGGTGCAACGGACGGCTGTGATGAGGTGCCACTAAAAAAAGTTTGTATATCATTTGTCTTTCTCTTTTTACCCCCATTCTACCCTCTCCATCATCCTTTGACCGCCGGTATTATATTAAATTTCCCCTCCCCTATAAATTAACCGGAAAATGGACTCCAACATAACCCCACTCTCTGGCGCTCACTGCTTTTAAGTTTCCCGAGAGAGAGAGGGAGAGATCCATGGCCGTGTAGGGCGGCGCCGGAACGAGGAGAGCACCGGGGATCCGACTAGTGTGCCTGCCGATCGGGTCGGGCGAGGAGGAGAGATGACGGTGTTCGGGCACTCGACCGGCGGCGGGGCAGGGGGAGGGTTCAAGGCGGCGGGGAGGCAGCAGGTGTGCCCGGTGGACTACGAGGCGGAGGCGTCCCAGCGGCTCGTGGAGGCGGCTCACCGCGGGGACCTGCGCGCGGCGGTGGAGTACCTGGAGAACCCGCTGGTGGACGTGAACTACGCGGGGGCGGTGTGCCTCAAGGGGCGGCGGGCGGAGGTGGTGATCCGGGAGGAGGCCCCCGACGAGGTCCTGGTCGAGTACGAGGAGTTCCGCACCGACGTCACCCCGCTGTTCCTCGCCGCCCACGCCGGCAACCTCCCCCTCGTCCGCAAGCTCCTGGTACGACAGATCTTCTCATAGCTCTCCTCTTCCTTCCGCATTTTTAAAATCATTTTTTAGCTCGCGATCTGTGATTATTTTCCCTTGATCTCTTCTTTTCTCTCTCTAGGATCGCGATCAATTTTCCTTCGGTCTTTCTTTTTTTTTTTTTTAAGAGAAATTTTGTCAGTGTAAATTCCACTTTGCCCCCCTGAAGTTTAGCTGAAAAAACACTTAACCTCCCATTAAAAAAACTACATTTTGCCCCCCTTCAATTCGGTTTTGATAAGATGAAAATTACCAAATGAGATCAAGTAGTTGACAAAAAGGGGTATTGTGCTAAAATTTCAAACTTTAGGGAGCGATTTCAAACATAAAAAACTACAGGGGGGTTAAGTGTTTTTGAGCTAAACTTCCGGGGGGCAAAGTGTAATTTACTCTCTTTTTTACTCGAACTGTGATTAGAATCTAAATTTTGGGAGGGTATTGAAATTATAATTAAAAATTATTAATTTTGGGAGGGTTCGAATCCTCTCCAGTTCTTGCTTGTAAGACAGGAGTGGTTTCGTTATTTCCACCCATGGTTTCGTTATCTATACCTTTATTTGACATGGTTTGACCGTCGGGATTTCTGTGAGGAAATTAGTAGTTTTTTCTTTATTTCCAAGCTTTTGGGTGAGAAATGATTAATATAACATTAGTTTCTTTTCCTCTGGGTATTTTCGGAATATTGATCCCTATATTGGGGCGTGGATGGAAACTGAATTAGGAGTATATTTATCATACGACTCAGAGAGAGGAGAGAGTTTACCTGACTTTTATCCTTCTTCGGGTTAAGTTCGGAGTTCCTACTAAAAAAAAAAAAAGGGTTAAGTTCAGAGTAATGCTATTTGAACAAAGTGCATCGACAAATATTTTGACAAACCAAACCCATGCTCTGGTGGTGGGGCTCAGGATTCAGTGCATCGTCATTCGCACCAAGCGGGCCCGGGCATGGGTCTGGTTTGTCAAAGTTTTTGTCGATGCAGTTTGTTCAATAGCATTACTCATAATTGCATGCCTAAACATAGGCGTTATTTCCGAGCAGTCTTATCATCCGTTACGGATTCCTGCAGTGCCAACTCCGTTAGACTCCCTCACGCCGTTACAAACGGCGACGACGAATTACACCCCTTCAAATACCAAAAAAAAAAAGTAGGATTACACTTTGCCCCCCCCCCCCTAAAGATTAGCTCAAAAACACTTAACCACTTGTAGTTTATTTTGTTCTAAATGGCTCCCTAAAGTTTGAAAAATTTTTATCTGATCAAAACTGAATTGAAGGGGGGCAAAATGTAACTTGTTTAACTATAGGGGGTTAAGAGTTTTAAATCTAAATTTCAGGGGGGCAAAGTGTAATTTACTAAAAGAAATGTACTAGAAGCTAAAGAAATGCGACTCCAACATCGGGCATGCACATCGATCGGGAACACCCTGACCCGGCACCGGATCACAACCACTGAACCGGACCTGTGAATTGCACTCACCCTACCATCAGCCATCAGACGGCTGTGATTCGGTGCCACGTCATGATGTTTCTAATAAATGTTGACGAGCATTGGTCGAAAACATTAAGGACGCTCGGTACCTTCATACGGTACTTGATAGTTGCCACGTGTCGTCATCCAATGTTCGGTGGTACTGCTATTCCTACTGTTCTCGCAGAGGCAATCATAGCCCTCTACGTCACGTGGCTCACGTGATCTTCGATTCCCCCGGGGCCCTGTGCTCCCCAGCTGGCACACTGCAGGTTGTAGGCAGTTGAACCAATTGTCATGGACCCCTCTTAGCCACCAAATCCAATCCCAGGTGAAAATTATTCAAGGGGGGTTTCTGCGAAATACACACCTTAGAGCCTTCCCCCTTCATCTGATCTTTTCAGTGTTTTTTTTTGGGAAATTTTATTCATACCCCAAAAATCTGTAATTAGCCCCCGTATCCCTAGCGTTTCTCAATAACTTACTCAACAATCCTTTAATACCAACAATGCCCTTTTTTTTTTATACCCCAAACCCCAAAGCCCCTGCTCAGCGTCTTTTGTACCCCAACCCAACCCAATGTTCGTTTAAACTTAGCCCCGCCCAACCCGTCGGGTTGTGCGGGGTGGGTTCGGGTTAACCCGCCCAATGTCGGGTTGGGTTCGGGTTGGCCCGCCCAAGTTGCAGCTAGGGGTGGCAATGAGTCGTGTCGTGTCGGGTTCGTGTCATGTTTAGTTTCGTGTCGTGTCCAAAACCCCTAGACCCGGACCCGACCCGTTTAACTAATCGTGTCTAGATCCTAAACCCGTACCCAACTCGCTAATAAACAGGTAGACACGATAAGACCCGTTTACCACCCGGATCTATTCAGTTGACCCGATCCGACCCAATCCGACTTGACCTGACCTGACCCGAAAGACCCA
This sequence comes from Chamaelirium japonicum, assembly GCA_947650365.1. Taxonomy (NCBI): domain Eukaryota; kingdom Viridiplantae; phylum Streptophyta; class Magnoliopsida; order Liliales; family Melanthiaceae; genus Chamaelirium; species Chamaelirium japonicum. The sequence continues at coordinate 22,895,417 of OX393556.1, forward strand.
CTGGTTTTATATATTATAGTATCGGATTGCTGGTAGACCCGACCCGACCCAACATGACCTATTGAATACTAAACGGGTCTTCCTGGGTCTACCGTGTCCAGACCCTAAACCCGGACCCGACCCGTTTAATAAACGGGTCTATCGTGTCGACCCGTTTACGACCCGAACCCGTTTAGCCTTGACCCAGACCCGCTAACTTCGTGTCGAGTCGAGGAGAAATGATTCGGGTTGGGCTTGGATTAGCCCGCCCAAATTCGGGTTGGGTTCGGGTTGGACTCGGGTTGGGTTCAGGTTGGCCCGCCCAAGTTGCAGCTCTACTTGTGCCTTCAAGTATCAGCCAACTGCATGGGGTTTATTTAAGAGTGGGGTGTATTCAAGAGTGCATATAATTGGGGTATATTTAAGGGGGTATGTGTTTGATTGGGGTATAATCAAGTTGGGGCGGGCCATTTAACTGGGGTGTATTGAAGGTGGGGTGTAAGGGGGAAGGGTATTTTTGGGATAGGAATGGGGTATGAAAAAAAAAAATGGGGTGTATTCAAGTTTCTTGGAAATGGGGGCTGATTACAGATTTATGGGGTATGAATAATATTTCCCTTTTTTTTTGGATAAATTACACATAGACCCTTTGTAGTTTGGTTGATTATAACTTTCACCTCCTTATGTGTAAAACCTTACAAAATCACCCCTGTAGTTTCTATTTTCCCTTGGGAGGGGGTGAAAATAATATGTTCTTTAACCCATAAGGTTTGGTTTTAAAATTGAGGGGTGAAAGTGATAAACGGTTAAACTTTTGGGGTCTATGTGTAATTTATCTTGCTGTTATACCTGATCAAATCAAAAAACCTAACTAAATATGGCAGTATTGGATCTCTTTCTAAACTAACTACCAAATAGAACCAAACAATGTTAATATTACTTTGTATGGCATTTCTATAAATTTTTCAAAATAACCAAATATAGGAAATGATCATATATCCCTTTTTAAATGTCCAAACATATGTCAAGGCTATACTCTTATTTTTAACTTACATAATTATATTTAGACAATTTACCGTCTCAATTGATTCTAAGTTTTGAAATATTATGGTACATTATTAATTTGACTCTATTGGTTGATATTACGACTCTTGATATATTAGGGCTAAAATGGGCATTGCAACTACCTTCTGATTGTTTTTGTCTAGTTTCGTGTTTTGTTTGAAAATTGTTCGTTTTGGTATATTAGTAATGTTCAAGCCTGGGCGACCCTATGGCGCCCATATTCTGTTAAGGCTCCCACCTGCGGCGGGGGACATTCACATCCTGTGAATATGCCTAGATTCGGTGAAGGCGGCCACATACGTCGTGGGCGCCCACATTCGTAGTATATACTTTTCTTTTGTTTCAATCGATGCGCTGAAATTACACTTTGCCCCCCTGACTTTCAGCTCAAAAACACTTACTCTCCTATAGTTGAAAAACTACATTCATGTCTGTTTTGATGTTTTGTTTAAAAGCTGTCCATTTTGGTATACTAGTAATGTTCGTGCCTGTTAGTGAACATTCGACAAGGGCGCCATAAGCTTGCCCACATTCTGTGAAGGCGTCTGCATACGGCGGGATTGTTCACATTTTGTAAAGGCATCCATATTCCATAAAGGCTGCCACATTCGATGTGGACACCCACATTCGTAGTATATACTTTTCTTTTGATTCGGTAGATGTGCAAAATTCAACTCCCCTACGTTTCCCCCTAAGTTCAGCTTAAAAACACTTAAAACCACCCAACCCCCCCAGTTGAAAATCTATAACTTTTGGTGTTTTGTTTGAAAACAAACTGTCAGTTCTGGTATATACATTTTTTGTGGTCATGTCCGGTAATTTTTCCTTTTTTTTTAAGTATTAATTTTTTCTTAGGGCTACACGTATTGTGTTTTTTTTTCAAGTACTGTTTTTCGCTCGAGCACGCTTAACTACGGAGTTTTTACGAATTCCGTAGCAGCGCACAGTTTTAAAACGTGCCTTCTATGTTTGGGACGGAAAATTATATAAGTAGCTCAGGTTGTCCTTCGCTCTAGGCGATATGGGACTAATGGCATTGTACACCTCACCTCATCCATCTAGGCATCCCAGTTTCAGAAGTCTTGGCTCTTGGTTATTGGCCTATTGGATCTTGGTCGTCACAGAAATAATTCGGATCATTTCACTGATGTATTTGTGCGTCGATGTATTTCACTGATGCATCGACGCATCATGCGTTTCGATGCATTTCACTGATGTGTCGGCGCATTATATGCGCCAGTGCATTTCAATGGCTACGATTGGGCCATGGGATGAAACCTATGGGGATGCCACCACCGTCTATCATCGCTGTGTCGTGCCGAACTTACATCCAATTCTTATTTTCGTCTCTAATTTCTTTCATCTTGTCTATTATTTTTATATTAAATCTATCAAATTTTTCTTTAAAAGTTACTGATGGTGTAGACTTTAATTTATGCTCAACTTTGGACGATCTTGTAGAGGATCACTCGAGGATCAACATTCCTATGAAATTACTGAATTTCGAAGAGAAACGAATAAGATACATCATGTCGAACTTGCCTCCGGCTCTCATTTTTATCTTCCATTTTACTTTGATGTTGCAGTAGAAAGCGCCGGAGTATTTTACTGCGGGACGCAATAAAATGCGCCGGTGCATCTTCATTTATGTGCGAGCGGATGCTCTAGTGCATCTTCACTGATGTGCCCGTCGCCATTGACCATAGGCGGACACCTCTCGTCGATGACGCCACCCAGTCGGATACCACATGTCGCCATCGTCGGTGGCCACCGACCACTGGTTGCCCGTCGCCGCCGCCCCGTCGGCCACCACCCGCGGTGGTCAATGGGGTAGCAAGGGTGGTGACCAGTGGCGATGGCAGTGAGTGGTGGCCGATGGAACGTCAGCCATGCGGAACTTGGCTCCGATTCTCATTTCTTTCATTATTTTTTATATTACATCCATCCAATCTTCTTGTTACAAATCTCGTTCCCCCTTAAAACCAGTGATAAGAGGGAAGGGGCAAGAATATATAATGATGTGGAACTCCCACCCCTTTACCAATGTGGGACAATTCTCAACACCCGCCCGCACGTAGAACAACACTCGATCGGATGAAGGGAGAAGATCTCGATCGGAGAGAGTAAAAGGGTGCGACGTGACCACATGGAAGGGAGACTGGGTAAAGCCTAGCTTTGATACCATGTTACGAATTCCGTGCCTCCTCAAAACCGGTGATGAGAAGGAGGAGGCAATAGTATCTAAAGATGTGGAACTCCCATCTTTTTACCGATATGGGACTATTCTCAACAGTTTCATTAAAAACTATTGGTGGTACTGATTTCATTTTATCCTCGTCTCTAAATAATCTCGTAGATGATCACCCAAGGCAGAATCACTAAATTTTGATGAAAAATGAAGAAGGTACACTATACCGAATTTATCTTCGGCTCTTATTTCTTACCGACTACCACCTCTATCAACCTGACGGTAAGGACTCATGAAATACTTTACGCTATGTAAGGATGCCGAGGACGAAAAATTACATCATCCCACCGATATCATGCGTTAAGAGGCAATTGAAGCGAGAAAAAATTTAAGTAGAGTAGATGAACATATTTTTTATTTATTTTGTTTAGGTTTTAATGATAAAATTGTCACAAAAATACTACGACCATTCGGTAGTGACGTGTGGCACATATTGAAGACTAGAAAAGTAATGCAAAAAATAAGCGAGTCTAGGTGATTGTTAGCGGCTATTGTTGGATTAACTCTCTCCTAAGTCCTAACACTAAAAAATGTTTGAGAATCTCGGATTAGATTTATCAAATGATAAATGATCCAATACGGCGTCCCGTAGGTAAGGTGACGCATAACCGACATGGGCCAATGGAAGTCAACTCGAATGTGCATGACACTCAGACGAAACTAACGGATATGATGCGACACCTTACGTACGGGACGCCTTACAGAATCAGCTTTTTCGACAAAACCACAAAAAGTATTATTATACTTGAAGATTTCCTGGTCAGATCGTCACGTGATGTAGGATTTTATTATTCTTGATAGTATCACCCCCTTTGCCCTACTCCCCCCCTCCCTAAAGTCTCATGTGTGCATGCTGCGCTTTCATCAAAGATACCTCGGCGAATGCATACGATCCTCCCTGATCTTGACCGTCCAAATCACCTTATCCCCATCGTCGACATTCGTGTTCTGGGGAACAAGCTGGTTAGCCCCACACGTGTGCCCGCTCACCTGGATGATAGGCTGATAGCATTTTGGCCGCCAGCGTACGATAAGACGTGCCGTGTCCCCTCTCTCGATAATCCAACGTGGGTAAGGCCTCCCCATCGAGGTTGCTATCCGTTACCTGTGTGCTTTGGGCCCCACCCGCCAATATGGCCCAATAGATTGCCGCCACGCGGCCTACCTCTCAGGCCCTGGGCCATCTGGTCTCTGTGTCCGCTTCGGTTGGGGTTTGTCCTACTTGTTGTACCCATGTGTGTGTGCGCAACATCCTTACCCCAACTCCCAGTTCTATGGTGGGCCCAGGTCCATACAGCGTACGTGGCCTCTATCTACAGGCCCCAGCTGTCAGGATTGAGCGTCGGCAGCCCAGTGGGCCCTATTCGTCGCCCTTGAACTAAGAACGGAGCTAGGTACATGTACAAAGGTCCACAGGAGTCAATTGATTGGGTCTGATTCACATTCACCCCCCTGGCCGCCAGATCCTCCAGGATCCAGCCCATACCCTGATGCCACTCTCTGTGCGTACAGTACAGTCACTGCCCTGTCTTCATCACCAGCCATTAAATGACACTCAGGAGATTAATGGGTGGTCGTCCTTTTTACCCTGTTTTGGACGGCTGTGATTGATTGGCTGGCCTGCTCGGTTGATTTTGCACGGTGATTGTGGGGTGTTGCAGAGCGTGGGTGCCGACGTGAACCAGAGGCTGTTCCGGGGATTCGCCACGACGGCGGCGGCGAGGGAGGGGCGGGGGGATATCCTGCAACTGCTGATCAACTCCGGGGCGTCGCAGCCGGCCTGCGAGGAGGCGCTGCTGGAGGCCTGCCGCCATGGGCGGGCGCGGATGGCGGAGCTGCTCATGGGGTCCGACCTCGTCAGGCCACAGGTCGCCGCCCACGCCCTCGTCTCGGCATCGTCCCGGGGATTCGTGGACGTCGTCGACACCCTCATCAAGGTACGTAGCTTGATTTGCAGAAGTGGCGGCAACATAGCCACACATAATTGTGCTTAATCTAACCTCGTTTTTTTCTAAGTCCAACTACCATTTATTCAATACATTTTCAGAAATTAGTTTATGTTTTTAACAGCACCCACAGTTTTTGGGGAAAAAAAATTCAGAATGGAGGAAATAAATAAAACCTTTTGGGAATTTTTTTTACTTGAACCCCAACTTTTTGAGAACGATTTTGTTCCAACCTCCTTAAAGGGTTGGAGCATCTCGCTCTCTCTCTCATTGGTCCATCTCGAGGGCTTTTGGTCATTTCACCATGATAAATAGTATGAAATGTCAAACATACCCTTGGAATGGATCAATGAGAGAGAGCGGGATGCTCCAACCTCTTTAAGGAAGTTTAAGGAAGTTGGAACTTGGAACAAAATCGTAGTCCCAACTTGTATGTTGACATTTTATTTACACCCTCACATTTTCTGAAAATTTGATTTTACCCCCGATCCGTCCTTGACCGTGAGTGACCCTTTAAAACAAGGTGTTTATTTTTTACTTACACCCCCATTTTTATATCAAATTTGAGTTACACCCTCACTTTTAACGGATCATTCGTGATCAAGTAAAGGATTGGGTGTTAAAGTCAAACTTTTTGCAAAGTGGTGTGTAACTCAAATTTTGACATGATAGTGGGGGGTGTAGGTCAAAAAAATCCAAACCTTTTTTGTTTAAAATGATATAATCATTTGCTGAAAAGATGAAATATTTTAGTGAAATTGTCAAAAAAAAATAGAATATCGGATTTCTGTCAACGACCTATTTCTGCAACATTTTGTGACATTAAACCGAAATTTGGTACTGTGAAAATTTTCCACTATTTCTATGTCGGATCTAAAAGACAAAAGGGGTAAATTATACTTTGGCCTCCTGTAGTTTGGCTCAAAAACACTTAACCCCCCTACATTTAAAATAACTATATTTTGCCCCCTTCAAATCAGTTTTGTTCAGATGAAATTACCAAATGAGGAAATTAAGTTGTTGACAAAAGGGGGTATTGTGCTAACGTTTCAAACTTTAGGGAAGGATTTGGAACAAAATAAACAACATGAGGCTAAGTGTTTTTGAGCTAAACTTCAGGGGGGTAAACTATAATTTACCCAACAAAAAAAAAAAAGAAGACATACTTCGATCAGAATTTGACATTTGGTTCGATGAATTAGGGTGAATAACGCGTTTATCTTTGTGCAGTGTGGTGTTGATCCGAACGCAACCGATCGCATGTTGCTTCGGTCGATGAAGCCATCGCTGCACGCCAACGTCGACTGCACGGCGCTCGTTGCCGCGATCGTCAGCCGGCAGGCGACCGTTGTCCGTCGTCTGTTACAGCTGGCCGGAGTGAGCAAGGACACCAAGGCGAGACTCGGGGCGTGGTCATGGGACGCCGCCACCGGCGATGAGTTCCGGGTGGGCGCCGGTCTCGCAGAGCCCTACCACGTGGCCTGGTGCGCCGTCGAGTACTTCGAGTCCACCGGCGCCGTACTCCGGATGCTCCTCGACCACTACTCCCCCAACACCCTGCATCTCGGCCGGAGCCTTCTCCACCACGCCGTCCTCTGCGCCAACCCCCATGCCGTCGACGTTCTCCTGGCCTCAGGAGCAGACTACGAACTCCCGGTCAGAACCACCAGGAAGAGCGAATTCCGGCCGATCCACATGGCCACCCGTCTCGGCCTCCCCACTGTCTTGCAGAGCCTGATCGACGCCGGGTGCGAGCTAGATTCGAGAGCAGAGTCCGCTGAGACTGCGGTGATGCTATGCGCACGGTATAAGCGCGATGATTGCCTTCGCATCCTCGCATCGGCCGGTGCCGATCTTGGCCTCGTCGGCTCGACCGGCGCCACTGCGCCGATGGTTGCGGATTCAAATCGGTGGAGCATTGGTTTCCAGCGCGCCGTCCTTGATGTGATCCAATCTGGAACAGTCCCTCGGTCGAGCAGTCGGTCCGCCTTCTCGCCACTGATGTTTGTAGCCCGTTGCGGGGATGTCCGAGCGCTGGAGGTGCTGCTGATGCGACCGGAGGTCGACATTGACGAGCAAGACGATAACGGGTTCTCCCCGATCATGATTGCGGCGAAGGAAGGCCATGTCGACGCCTTCCGCTTATTGGTCTTCGCAGGTGCCGACATGAAGCTGTGTAACAATGCTGGGGAGACGGCAGTCACGCTCTCGCAGTCGGGCGGTAACAGCGATCTTTTCGAGCAAGTGATGCTCGAGTTTGCACTCGAGAAGGGTGGTGCCGGAGGGTTCGATGCCCTGCATTGTGCCGCTCGAAGGGGGGACCTCGCAGCGGTGCGCCTGCTGGCCAGCAGGGGATACGATGTCAATATCCCCGATGGCGACGGGTACACTCCATTGATGCTAGCGGCAAGGGAGGGGCACGGTGCATTGTGCGAGATCCTGATCTCTTGTGGTGCTCGATGTGAGACCGAGAATCATCGAGGCGAGACTGCCCTCTCGCTCGCGAGGAAGAATGCGAACGAGGCGGAGGGGGTGATACTGGACGAGCTGGCACGGGGTTTGGTTCTGGGAGGGGGGAGTGTGAGGAAGCACACAAAGTGCGGGAGGGGATCGCCGCACGATAAGGAGCTGCGGATGGTGGGGGCTGCGGGGGTGCTGAAGTGGGGGAGGTCGGACAGGAGGAATGTAGTGTGCAGGGAGGCGGAGGTCGGGGGGAGCTCCCGGTTCCAGCGGAACCGGAGGAGGAAGGGGGACGCGGGCGAGCCTGGGCTGTTCAGGGTGGTGACCGCCGAGGGTAGGGAGGTGCACTTCGTCTGCCGCGGCGGGGATGAGATGGCGGAGCGGTGGGTAAGGGGGATCCGGCTTGTGAGTAGAGGGTGGCTCTTGGCAAGGGAATGTGCACAAGAATTGTAGGTTTTGTGTGATTGGATCTTGTAAAGGAGTTGGAGATCATGTTTTGTAGTTGGTGTTGGGGTGTGTTGAAGAGGAGGGGGAGGGGGGGGGGGGGGGTTTACTTCATCTCGAAGTCTGTTAGAAGTTTCTAAGGGTTTGATTAAGGTTGTGTATAGTTTAATAACTAATTTAGTTTGATGAATTTTTTTTTTTATGGACCGGCCAGGCGGTTGGAGGATAAGGCGCTATTGCATGAGCTCATAGGGCCTGTTTGGTTCACGGTTTGGAAAGCCTAGGATTGAGATTCTCATTTCCATGGAATGGCAAACTTAGGAATGGGACTTTTTTTCCCCGTGTTTGGTTTATGGTTTTGCACCGAAACCAATATCGGGGAATCCCAAGCCAAACCCAAGGTTGGAGGAGAGATTGCGAAATTGTGTGATGGGGGAATAGGATGCCGGGAGGGAACAAAGACCGCCTCAAAATGGGGAACTAAACACATGCTACGAAATAGTAACTGAAGAAATCAAAGTTTACACCGGGGAGTGAGGCACAAAATCGGGAACCAAACAGGCCCAAAGAGGTATGGAGATCGAAACGGAAAAGTTAGCATAACTGCTATATTTATTAAGATCCATAATCTTGAGAATATGACATCAATGGTCAGGATTCGCACTTCCAATCATGGCAACAACGACCTTGAGGAAATGTTTGCTCCACGGTGTCCATACCATTAGAGAACAGGAAACCTCTGGGAAAGTTTGCTCCATGGTGTCCATACTGAGAGAGAACAGTAATCGGACAAGAACCCCTTGGTAGTTTGATTACTGTAACAGCCTGTTTGGCTGCAGTTGGAACCCACACGTGTAGTGGGACGGCAACTACTGTCGTTGGAACACGCCTCAAAAAGCTGTGTGTTCCAACTACACCGAAATCCTCCATTTTCTATAGCAAAGTACACAGAGCGGGAATTGCAGCTGCGATAGTTTGGGAAATTAAACCGAATTAGACAAGTTAGAACCCACAGTGTTGAATGTATGAGTTCCAACTATAGCGAGCCAAACATGCCCTAAGTTGTAATTACAACTATAAATAGTTTTAACTACTATAGTTGAAGCTTCTGTCGATTGTTTACCTTCTCCATGCACGATTAGCCGCGATTTTATTTTGGTTATCTTCTCTACACAAAGAGAGAGAGACCATAATACGATGAGTTTACCCCCCTTCAGATTTGATGCAGTCGGGAATACCATAGTTTGTACTCCAATCGTTTTTCAAGGGAGTTAAAACTACGGTAGTTTGTCGAGTTTGTCAAATGGGTCGTGTCAACCCGACCCAAGCCAACCCAACCCAATTGACCCGTTTACCAAATGGGTCGTGTCAACCCGACCCGAGCCAACCTAACCCAACCCAGCCAAATTCGACCCGTCTTGACCCAACCCGACAGGTTTACATGATTCTGTTGACCCAACCCTAGCCAACCCGAACCGACATGACCCAACCTATTTAGTAAACGGGTTAAACAGGTCGGGTCAGGTTTGGGTTTAAGTTTTTGACCCGGTTATTAAACGGCTCGGGTTCGGATTGGGTGTTTTGCCCTTATACCTATGTCTCAACCCAACCCGACCCATTGCCACCCCTAATCCATACCTTATCCAAGTCATGTTTCGGGTACAAAATCTATACCCATACCTAAAGTTTCTCATCAGGTATTCAGGCTCCATTGCCGCCCCTAGAGAAGTAATGAAAATGATAGCCAAGACGATCTATTGTTCGTTGCCGGAAGAGAACCTTTCGAAAGTCAAGACCGCCTCCCATCGGGCGACTTTGGCTCATTTGTGCCATGTGGCGAGCATCGAACCCCTACCAGATATTATCGACTAATCTATAAGTCATAAGAATTTTTTTTGTTTTTGGGTAAATCGCGCAAGAGAAAATATTCGATAAAACAGTTGTAGGGCTAACGTGGTGCAACAAACATCTCAGATGTACTCACCATTGAAGGGGAGATTGTAGATGGCCGTGGATGTTGACGACATGTAGCCCAAAATTCGGAACGGAATGTGATTTATACATCGGGATGTCTGCATCCACGGCAAGACGTGATTCCCCCTTCAATGGTGAGTTCATCGGATAGCTGTGCGATATGTTGCACCACATCTACCGAATAATTTTTTGGATAAATTACACTTTGCCCATTGAAGTTTAGCTAAAAAACTCTTAACCTCTCTATAGTTTAAAAACTACATTTTGCTTCCTTTAATGCACGATCTGATAAAAATTGCCAAATGAGGAAATTAAGCAGTTGGCATAAGGGGGTATTGTGCTAACATTTCAAACTTTAGGCTGGAATTTGGAACAAAATAAAGAGGAATTTAGTAAAATGACCACCAACTTCCACGTATTAGTCAAAGTGATCCCAACAGCTTTTAGTGTTATTTTTTTGACTCTACACACATGCAAAATTGAGGGAACCAAATTTGAAGACCGTTTTACCCTCCTTTTATGTAACCGTACCTGCCAACTACCTTCATCTTCGTTTTATCCGGTCGTCGCTTGTCGTTCGTCGCGTCCATTCAGACCCGTTTCTCTCCCGGTGGCGGAGAGTTTTCAAGCGAATCATCGCTCGTCTCTGGACTGCCGCTATCACCGTCGCCGATCGTCCGAAATCCTAAATTCCCGGTATGATTTTTACCCCCAATATTTTCTTTTTTGCCTCATTTTCGGATGATGAAAACCTTAAACCCTAAATTCCTGACGATGATTTCCATTTTTTCGAATGGTGACTTCAAATCGGCACTTAAAATTTTAGGATTTTGTTTCCAAATTGGTACTATACGCAGGCACAGAACTTAGGCTGTAATTTAGGGTTTTTAGTCGCCAGCAACATTAGGAACTATGATTATTGCGTCCACTGATTTAGCATCTTGTACCAATTTGATTGCACATGATTTCATGATTAAACATCTGAAATTTAAAAAAATTTCATGATTTCATGATTTTCAAGAATTAGTGTATGTGTTTGCGCCTTTGTTTGCTCCTGGCTTTTGGATTTGTTTGCACTGTATCATGATTTGGCTCTAATTTTGTTCCTGATTGTGCTCATGTTCGGACTCTTGTGTTTGCTCCTGATATTGCTCCTAATTGTGCTCCTGAATTTTTTTGTGCTCTTTTCTTTTGGTTGCTTCTGATTTTGCTCCTGCTCTGTATTGCTCCTATGATCCTGATTTGGTGCATGTATGATGTCTTCATGGTTTGCCTAATTTTTTTGTTTGGCACCTCAGCACATCCTCATCGAGGATCGAAGAAGAGACCTGGTCCGAAGTAGCCATTAAAGAAGAGACCAGGTTCGAACCCTAAAGAAGAAGAGCAACAAAAGAAGAAAAGCAAGAAGGTTCAAGATTCTGATTTTGATTTTGACGAAGAATCTCAGGAATCAGTAAAAGAATCTCAATCCCACAGTGGTACTGAATCTGTTAAAAAGACAGAGCAATCCTCTGGTACTGAATCTGTAAAATAGAAAAAGTAAAGAAGAAAAAAAAAAGGCTTCGGTGACTTGGACAAGTAAGTCTTTAAAGAGGTATACCACAAAGTATATCGATAAGATAATATGTCTCTTTATATCAAAGCCAAATGACCTACTTCAGAAATCTTATTTTGAACATCTTCTAAATATCAGGTATGATAAGAAGATGTTTGTACCACCAGCTTTGCATTATTTTTGCTAAAGACATATTTCGAATCTCTCATTCAAAGTAGGTTTAACTATTTTGATGTGTATGCCTTTAGAATTTTATGGAATGGTTGGATTGAATCATTCACAGCTTCAACTTTTGTTGATGAAGACGGCGGGTGTAGCACCGGTCTTCGTGCGACGGTTGTAGCATCGACTTTTGTTAAAGACGGCGAGTGTAGCAACCGCTTCGGGCTTTTTTCTCCAAGCTTTCTTCTTCGTGCAAGGAGCCGAGACTTTGTTGAAGACGATTGGGTGATGCTAACATTGATCTTCTTCTCTGGTTTTTGCTTTTGACGTCTTTGGAGTTGATGAATATTGTTGAAGATGACGGGGTGATGTAGACTCCGGGCCTTCTTCTCCAAGCTTTCTTTTTCGTGTAAGGAGTTTAAGCTTTAATCTTTTTGTGCAAGGCCTTCACATTGATGAGGACTTGTGTGGGCTAAGTCGTTCCTTCGGGATGTGCTTGCCTCACCTCGTGAAGCCTTGGGTCATCGAGCATTAGAGCCTTCTCATCTTTAAAGCCTCCTCTTCTAGGGCTTTGGTTTTTAACTCGAGCGTTGGATTCTCCTCGTCTTCAGAGCCTCCATGTCTCTAGCTTCGAGCCTCCATCTTTCGATCTTTTAAGTCATCCCCCCATACCTCTATTTATAGGGAAAGGGGAGGGGATGGGAGATATATTGCTGTGATTTTTTATATTTCATGAATATCTCTCCCTATAACCATTAGGATTTGTCTTTCTTTTTTTAGAAAAAATAAAATTTATCCCCTTTCTTTTTTGTAAAGGCAATTATGGGCAAAATATAGCTCAATCTTTTGAAATATGAGTCATCTTTGCCCATTCAAAGTCGATAGCGACGCAATATTGAATTTGGTTTGTCGAATCAAGGGATCGGCGCGGATACATGATGTGTAGACGTCCGAGTTACTCCCTTGCGTATTGCAGTTGTTTTATTTTTTCTTCTTTTTTTCTTTTCTTTTCATTCCTTTCCATTCTCTTTTTTTTTTCTTTCCTTTTTCTTATGGCCGGCCACACCTCCCCTAAGGGGGAGGAGCAGATTTAAAAAAATAGGGGCCGGTAGGCTCACCTAGCCCCAATTTGACTTCAGGTGGTGGGCCCAATGGGTCCCACTTGCATGAGTGGGCCCACTCGGGTCTGCTTGAGTCAGGTCCGGTCTGTCTCTTTCACGAACCGATGTGCGCGAGTCATTATGTATGGGTCGGGTTTGTATGTGGGCCGTTGTGTGTGGACCTGATTCGCATGCGTGGGCTAATTAATTTCGATGCCTACACTATACGCCAAGTTATGCGCCTATACGCTTATTCACCTTAAGCTCGACATAAGATTCTCAAAACTCAGAGCCTCTATCAGATCTTTCATCAATATTGACATGACTTGGAGAACAACTATAATATTAACATTTTTTACTATCCAAAATAGTTAACAAAAACACTTCCAATTAGTCTATCCCAAAAGTTAACAAAAATACTTATCTACTGCTGTGGAATAGGAAAGTTACAAGACTTTCGGATATGTCTAATTTGTTTACACCTGCCGCACTTAACTATTTTGTGTTCTTTACCTTGAGAGAGTATTCTTTTTTTTTTAGACCGTTCTGCAGGATTCTTTATAATTGGTGCCAATAATTTCTCGCTAAAATCAATTTCTTTCGATGTTTGTCATCGACTTTTATCTGCAACCGGATAGATTAACTCTTTATATATTGACCGATAATTATTTACGAAATAGTAGTGCGTATAATAGTTATACAAATCCAACTTGTATCTTGTAATACCGACTAATGCATATGAACATAGCAGTGACATGATATCAAATTTTTGATAACTGCATGTATGCTTGGTTAAGTCAACATGATCGTCACCCTGCGGATCTTTATCATAAATTCATTGGTGTTAATACCAAAATAATTTGTGGGACGAGCTCTTACCATGTCGTTTTGTAGTTGTGTCTCGGCCTAATTGGTTAATATATTTGTCGTCTTTGTCACTAAGTTTCATTATTTAAACCAGAAACCCTGTACTTTCAATCTAAATCACTCAGCAAGTATAGTGATTGGTAGTTCTTTGATATCTTTAAGCACATTATTGTAACTTTTTGACAAATTTGTCGTTACCATGTTATATCTTCTACGAGAAAAATATATTGTAATCTACATTTCTTTCTAAATATCATTAAGTCATTTATATGCATCATTATTTAGAGTTTATACCATTGTCATTACCGAATGAAAGGTTATTGGCCTTGACACCTTCACAGCCATATAAAAATACGAGTACAATCGTTGTTATTTAAATTTTATGTAAAAATTCTGTGATATATGAAAAGCACAGTTGTCATGAAAGGTATCAGAAAATAGTCGTGGAACCTGAAAACAGTAATCCCTTGTGTCGATCAGACATAATCACTAAGTCATTAATACGACCAAGCACATCACATAATTTTGACAAAAACCAATAATAATTGTCATTATTCTCAGCTTTACCAACCCCAAGTACAATAAAAAATATGTGATTATCACCATCCAATGTGGTCACGATGAAACATGTTTCTTTGTACTTACTCTTTAAGTGTGACCTATCAACAAATATTACCAGTCTAAGTAAATTCCTTCAAATAGCTCTTATGCATAGACCAAGGACAATAAAAAATCGTTTAAACCTGACTTGCTCTTATAAAATATTTGTCACAGTACCTAGATTCTTCTTTATAAGGTCATAACAATACACAGAAAACATAACATAAGAATCCTCGAACGATCATCTTATAGTATTAATAGCAATCTATCTTCCCTTTTATACTTTTATGTAGAAAATATTCACACCATACTGTTGCTTGATATCACATATAATAGCCTTGAGCATGTATATACATGTGATTCGAGGCGAGCCATAATATACATGAGATTCGAGGCGAGCCATAATATTCTCTTTTAACTTAGATGCATGCAACCTCTATGAATATTTTTCAGCTTTGCACCTTATAGTATATCTACTTTTGTTCGATTTCAAAACCATATACTCAATGTTTGCATATAAAACATATGTACTTAATACTGATACTATGATCATTTTATCCTCAAACATTTGGTAGAGCTAAATGTTACTATAGTCATTACTCATTTCTATAGCATTCATAAAATTATTTTGCATATACGTATCATCAAACATAGCCATATATTCGGGCATTATCAGTTTCACCGTTACAATCCAACTACCATCAGTTTTTTTTTTTTGTACCCTTATCTTATATTGGAGTTGTGGGATGAATCCTGAAAGCACAAGTATGATGGTACGGATTAGTACTATGTATTACATAATGATAACTATATATTTTTTAAGATCTTTTATATATCTAATGAACGATGATGAAGGAATTATGAGGGAATTGACATCGAATCTTTGCGGACTATAATCATCAGAAAAACTAGTGAGTATGTCAAAGTCATCAACAGAATATAAAGGCTCCTGAGTATGTCTCGCAAAAGAATCTCTCTTGGGAATTATATATATCACATTCGAATATGCTTCCATTTGGCAGCATATGTCATCGATTAATGTATTTAGAACATCACAGCCAAATTCATTATCGGTAGACTCTATGTTAAGGTCTATGAATTAATTGGGAACCGACCCTTTTATCCTTCAATTAGGAGTAGGATATGAATTCAAGTCTATAACATAACAACCATCACTTCTGACAGGCTTACAGTGTACAAGGCATTAGTATGAATTATGATTGGCCTTAAGAACAAATAATAATTATTTATATAGAAATAAATAGTTAATATATCATTTGTCATCCATGACATTGTCCACTATTATAGGCACGTTATTGCCTAGTTCATTGCCTTTGGATTCAACATTGACAGAGCATGCTGTAAAGTTAAAATTATCAATATTATTGTTAATGTTTATAATTAGTGCATATGCTAATTATCTCTCCTATCCAAGTTGAGAAATTTGAGGTACCTTCATGCTAACTTTTGCTGGTTTCAGTTCTGACATTGGGGCCAGCTTTCTCTTCAAAGTCTTTTATTGAAAAATAATTTTTTCTTACTTCAATTCTGTCATTGGGGAAAACTCTCATGTAAATTCTATCATTCCGGGTAGCTTACTCTTAAAATTTATTGGAGGGACAATATCATGAATAGACCCTTTGTGTTCTCTTATAATTAGTAATAGAATATTATAATTATTTATATTACGCATATTGTGGGCAATGAATACTGCTACATCATTATCATTCAAAATATCTACATGCGAACATATAACAGTAGTAGGATATAAAACCTTGACTAAAATATCATACTCCATCACAGTAGTATTCATTACACAATAGATTTTTTGAACGAGTTCATCATAGCCAACTGACAAACACAACATAAAAGTTTTAGTTGTCCTCCCCTTTGTAATCATATTTATCCTTACCTTTAATAATTTTTCCATTAAAAAGAATCAAAACATGTAGTTTTGAATCCATATTTGATACACTGTAAGAAAAAATATTTATATAAGGATCAAAATTTGATTAGACAACAAAAGTAGAACAAAGAGTATCAATTAATTACCAATTGTTAAACAATGCACCAGTTTAAACTCCCATACATACAACTGTCAATGCGCTAATACATACTCCAGTGAATGCGTTAATAAATATGCCAGTAGATGCGTCATTAAATAAGCCAGTACATGACATTTTGTGGATATTATGTTGGGCTATTAGAAACTACATTAGGGTTTAGGGTTTACCTCAGATGACATCGATGATACGCAAACCTTCGGCGACCTCGGATCTAGTGGCTCTGACGAGACGCGGCAACCTCCGTCGACGACCTCCAACATCCGACATGAACTACCAACGTTTGGTGGCTCCGGCAACACGCGGTAACCACCGTCAATGACCTCCAATGTCCGACATGACGGAGTGAGAACTCGATTACCTCTTCAAACGGATTGATGCCTGATTTAAGATTTAGAGTAGAGATTGGGCCAAAATGTAAAAAAAATGTGGGGAGGAGGTGAAGAAAGGAGAAGACCTCGAGAGTGTTTTGATACGAAAATATGTATAGGGTCAAAAAAATAATAACAAAAACAGCTAAGATCACTTTAACTAATAAGTGGAAGTTGGTAGTCATTTTGCAAAATTCCTCCAAAATAAACTACATGATCAAGTGTTTTTTAGGGCAAAGTGTAATTTATCTTTTATTATTATTATTATTATTATTATTATTATTAGATATATATATATATATATATATATATATATATATATATATATATATATATATATATATATATATACATTGCCGCCGGTAACGTGCGGCACCCCCTTTCGGGGTATTTTTGGAATTTTTTTTTTTTTGGATTGATCACCCACCATTGGATAGCACACACAAAAAATACCCCGAAAGGGGGTGCCGCACGTTAAGGCCGTACGTTACCGGCCGCAATGTATCTCTCTCTCTCTCTCTCTCTCTCTCTCTCTCTCTCTCTCTCTCTCTCTCTCTCTCTCTCTCTCTCTCTCTCTCTATATATATATATATATATATATATATATATATATATATATATATATATATATATATATATATATATATATATATATATATATATATATATATATATATATATATATATATATATATATATATATATATATATATATATATATAGGGAAATGAGTTCCTATGACATGTCATAGGGCCCTATGACATATGGTGAGTTAGTAACCCTAGAATATTTAGAATGTTCTGAATTTTTATGAGGATGATCACCCTATCTTAGATAGGACCCCCGCAAAAAATTGGCTCATTCTAAAACTTCTAAACGCATCAAATATGATTTTCAATTTAACGGTTAAAATGGATGGCCGATAAAGCTTCTAGCATTTGATGCCCCAACAAGTTTTAGAATGCTTTGATTTTTTGTGGACATTCTATCTAAGATAAGGTGATCACCCTCAAAAAAATTCAGCACATTCTAAACATTCTAGCATTACTAATTCACCATATGTCATAGGGTACTCCCTATGACATGTCATACAGTCATAGAAACCCAACCCTCATATATATATATATATATATATATATATATATATATATATATATATATATATATATAAAGAGAGAGAGAGAGAGAGAGAGAGTAGTGATACATTGCGGCCTTAACGTGCGGCACCCCCTTTCGGGGTATTTTTGGAATTTTTTTTTTTTTTTGGATTGATCACCCACCATTGGATAGCACACACAAAAAATTTCAGCTCGATCCAAGACCTGCAGGCCGTCCAAATGTGTTGATCAAAATGACGAAAAAAATGAACGATCGATAAAAGTTGATTATATTTGGACGGCCTACAGGTCTTGGATCGAGCTAAAATTTTTTGTGTTTGCTATCTAAGGATGTGTGATCAATCCCCAAAAAAAAAATTCCAAAAATATCCTGAAAAGAGGTGGCCGCATGTTAAGCCGCACGTTACCCGACCGCAATATATCACTACTATATATATATATATATTTTTTTGGTTGTTGCAGGAAGCCTATGCATGTAGGTCGGCGCAAACCGCATCACATCCGAGTCGTGGTAGGGGTAGGGGTAGGGGTAGGGGTAGGCGTAGGGTAGGGTAGGGTAGGGGTAGGTTACGAATCTCATGTCATGACTTGTGGTGTACCAACCATCAGGACGATGTGATACCCTTGGTATCATGTCATGCGCATAACATCAACTCGTACTGCAGAGGGGTCAAGTCGTCCAACAAAACTAAGATTCCATCCATGTTTCTATTTTTTTTTTCTTTTTGGTACATAAGAGATAGTCACCAGACCATCCAGAGGTGGGACCAAAACCCACTGTACACTAGGAAAGAGCCACGGCTAGGGCCATAGGTAATACCGCACAACCATCCCAGAGTCGGCACACCGACTGTGAGTAGTGATGGCAATTATCCGGGTTTAGTGGGTTATCCGACCCGACCCGATTGGGATAGGTTTGCGATGCTCAAAAATGGGTTTGGGGTGGATTTGGGATTTGAATTGAAAAACCGAACGGGTTTGGATCGGGTTCGGGTTTTACTCCAACCCGCCCCAACCCGACACAGGTATATAACCTATCATATATTCATATATCTTAAATGAGCAATGATATTCAGTCCGAAGGTTTTTCCGATTCCGCTCAGCCCGATTGACTTGGCAGCTTGCGACTGGTGGAATAAAAGACTTACATGTCACTGGTGGGTTTCAGCCACCAGTTGCACACTGCCATGTCAATCGAGCCGTCGAAATAGGAAAAACCTTAGGGCTGAGTAGCATTTCTCATCTTAAATATTCTTTAATATGTTGGTTCTCAAGATCATATAATAAGTTGACTTGTGCTTATAACTGTGATCATAATATAAAAGGAACACTTGCTCAGTACTCTTCTCTATGTAGAGCTCCGATTAGGTGGACGCAAAAAGTTAAATATGTAGTCTTTTCTGAAGCCAATCCGACCCGACCCGACCCGATTCAACCCGACCCGCAATGCATAAACGGGGCTAGGCGGGGCGGGCACGGGTTTTCCCAATACTAATTGGAACGGGTTTGGGAATACCCTCAAAACCCGACGCGGGTTTGGGAAGGATATGGGGCGGGTTCAGGATAGAGCCGACCCGACCCGTTGCCATCCCTAGCTGGGAGCCCTCACCTGGCCCCCAAAAAAACAACCACACTATCGAACGTGAACGCCACCACAAGCACAGAGCGGGCATCGAACCCAAGAGAATGCACAGCAGATGTGGTACCACTACCAACTGCCCAAAGCAGCGGTGATGATTTCGTGTATGCATAAATGAAAGGGTGAGGCAACTTCATCCCTTCCCTTTTATGTTGACAGCCCACGCCCGCCGCCCCATCACTGGCCAAGTGCAGGCCGTCGCGAGCGCCCACCACCGTCGTTTCTTCCTGCCATTCTTCGTCCTCCTTTTCCCTCCTCCCTCCTCTTCCTCCATCCTTCTCCTTTTTCCTCTCCTCCCTCCTCTTCCTCCCCCCCCCCCCCCCCCCCCCAAATTCTTCTTCCTCCTTCTCATCCTGAAAATCGTACATTCGTCCTTATCAGTTTGAATGCACCTTCTGTGTATTTGGTCGACCGGGTAGAACGCACATAAGGTGCATTTGGACTTGATGGCTGAATGCACCTTATATGCATTCTACTGGACCGAGTTCTATCGGGTCAGGTGAACGCACAAAAGGTGCATTCGGACTGGTAAGGCGGAATGCAAGATTTCCAGGATGAGTAGGGAAAGAGGAGGAAGAAGAAGGGGAGGAAAAAGGAGGAGGAGGAGATGGAACGACAGTGATGGCCGAATGGGTTACCTGCGGTGGAGGCAGCGAGCGACGGCGATCGGCAGTTTGGACGCGCACAACAATGGCAACAAAGGAGGTGGCCTATAGATGGAGGACGTATTTGGTAGAAGAGGGGATGGCTTTTAGATGAGGGTTGCCTTAGGTATTTCATGGGCTGTAAGTAACCCCACCCTAAATGAAATTCTCGGGCACCAGGATTAAATGGGTGCCCATTGGTTTCAACAAATCTTATTTTTTGTTGTTTTAATGTGTTTTGTAGGAATTGGTGATAAGTCTTTTATAGAAGATGATTTGAAGCACTAGTCCCAACAATAGTTGCATTTGAACTAAAACCCAGTCCGAAAAGGTCTATACATTACCCTGTTGAAATGTTCAACCCCTATCAAATGACTAAACTTCCCCTGACTAAAGTACCCCTACCATTACCCCTATATATTAACTTAATTTATACTATGATAGCCCCAATTGATACTCCGTAGTTGCT
This sequence comes from Chamaelirium japonicum, assembly GCA_947650365.1. Lineage (NCBI taxonomy): Eukaryota > Viridiplantae > Streptophyta > Magnoliopsida > Liliales > Melanthiaceae > Chamaelirium > Chamaelirium japonicum. Next base: position 22,916,121 of record OX393556.1, read on the forward strand.
ACAATGATTTCACTGTAGTAGTACTATTCTGGAGTATAAATTTGATTGTTACAGTGAAATCATTGTAGCAATCTAATTTAAACTCCGCTATTCCAAATTTATACCCTAAGTTCTGTAGCTATAGTGATTTCAATACGGGGTAATTTACTATAAATTTGATTGCTAAATCACTTAGCAGCTGCAGAGATTTCACTATAGCAACCGAATTTATACTTCGAAATATTACTGTTATGGAGTATAAATTCGGATGAACATGGAGTATAAATTCGGTTGCTACAGTGATTTTACTATAGCAATAGAAATTATACTCTGAAATACTACTGCTACAGTGAAATTACTCTAGTAAGTGAAGTGTTTTGGGTCTCCTATTGGGGATTTCATTGTACAATGCATGTAAAAAAAAAAAGTCTTACATCAAGTTCTACCGGGGTAGTTAGAGGGACAAAATGACTATTTTAAATAAAATAGGATAAATTACACATAGACCCCTTGTAGTTTGACCGATTATCACTTACACCCCCTCATATTTAAAATCCTACAAATGTCCCCCTATAGTTTGAAAAACACATCACTTGCACCCCCTCCAGTGAGGTCTATGTGTATGGTTTTTGAAACTATTTGGGGGCATTTGGAGGGTTTTAAACATGAGGGGGTGTATATGTAATTTATCCAAAAAATAAACAAAGGAAGGACTTGATGTACTACGAAACAGTTAGAGGGGTTTATCAAACTACAGTGCTAACTAGAGGGCCTTATACTAATAATCGCATGTTTTTTTTTTCCGCTGGACTGTTGTTCTAATGTGGAAGTATAGTAGTACATTAGTACTAATCTCGTGCACTGCAAGAACGAATATGATGAAGCTCGATCGGATCGCACATCCAGTACGACAGTCCCAACAGAACCCAGAACCAGAGGAGGAAGGGGGGCACCCTCAAGCCGGGGCAGTTCAGTGTGGTGACCACCAAGGGGAGGGGGGGGGGGACGCATTTCTGTCACCATTGAAGAAACAAATACAATGAGCAGATCTTGTGCTGGAAAAAAAAACAGGAAGATCAGTGTAGTCGAACCCCTCGTGGAAACAATACGTGACAAACGAGTCCAACCCCTCGTGGAAACAACACGAGGTCGCGACATCCGGCTCCGTCAGTAAGGATATGGAACACCCAATCTAGAATTTCATCTACAGACCTATCCCAATCTGATGCCGATGCCATTGCACAGAATCCAACGGCAGGGATGGCAGAAGGAAGATTAGAAAGCTGATGGCGCTGCCCAGACTAATCACCCAGATGGTAGAGTAATGAACAGGCTGACCTGCAGCCTCCCTCTGAGGACCATCCAACAGCCGCTGATCGATTCCCAACAGCTGCAAATGCTGAGAGAAGCTGGTGAAGTGGGGAACAAAGAGATAGAAACACCTACGATGAGAGAGAACCGCAACGTCTAGAGCTTGCAGTTGGGCATCTCATTGTTTGTCACAAGGGTTATGTTAGTCACAAACTGCTACTCAGCTCAGAACCACCTTAACCCTTTGAAGGACTACATGTCGAATCTATGAAAGTGACAAAATTCCAAAAATCCCCATTCGGAATCATCAAAACTCAATGCGGTTATTCCACGTACTTTTTCTTTTCCGATAACTTAGGAAGTGAAAGATGATAGCGCATCACACGGTAGAACAGCCGATAGAACAGAGTGCGGCCTTTGGAACATCAGCTCGAGCTGATTTCCTTCTCTTTCGCCTTGCACATGTCATCGGCCGACTTGACAAACCGCTTGGTCATCTCTTCAACCTAAGAGAGAGAAAATAGTGTATCAGATCAGGTTACTAATGTGTGACAACCTTTTGAGAAGCACTAGGGATTCGATACCCACTTCTTTCTCCAGCCGCTTCGTATCATCTTTGGGGATACTTGATGCTGCTTTCTTGATGGAATCCAGCGCCTGCAAAATCCAGGAACCAGGCTTCACTCAGAAATAAATTATAAAATTAAAATATAGGTGTGCACGCATCACATGTTTTCTTTACATTCTATTATGGGTATTTTTGTCATTAGGCGGACGCACCTCCTATATAAACATCTCTTCTTAGGTTTTCTTAAATTTTCATCTAGCTTGCTACAGATTTGGGTATGATGAGTAGTTAGCCAGATTACTTTGCCGACTTGTTTGTGCCCTCCAATCCATTGATAAGTTCCTCTCCAGAGGACAGCTACCCTCCCTCCTCTCCAGTGGTTTTCAAATCTGACCAGACACTGGAGTCGACAGTCTCCACAAGTTCAACCCCAGAGGACAGCTACTCTCTCTCTCTCTCTCTCTCTCTCTCTCTCTCCACTCCACAGGTTGTGGTTTTCAAATCTGACCAGACACTGGAGTTGACAGTCTCCAGAAAAAGCCACCTTTATATCCATAGTTTCTCTCTTCGCATCCATAACTGGTTCTCATGCTTTTGCTTTGTTCTAAATTCACATGCTAGTGCCCTCTTACATTGCCTCTCTCTCTCTCTCTCTCTCTCTCTCTCTCTCTCTCTCTCTCTCTCTCTCTCTCTCTCTCTCTCTCTCCACAGGTTGTGGTTTTCAAGTCTAACCAGACACTGGAGTTGACAGTCTCCACAAGTAGCCACCTCTATATCGATAGTTTCTCTCTTCACATTGCTGTTGGCTAGTGCTCTCTTACATTGCTAGTCACAATCCAAAATTCACTCCAGAACTGGTTCTCATGCTTTTGCTTTGTTCTAAATTCACAGGTTAGTGCCCTCTTACATTGCTAGTTCCAACAGTTTACATGTGCATGAATAGTGAAGACCGGTCCCATAGTCCTAAGAATTCTATCCAAAATGATTGGAGCGGAACCATGAGTCAAACTCAATTAATTGAAAATAAGGAGATCCAAGGATATGGTGTGTTTTGGTATCCCACACGGTTCAGGCTAACGTTAAGGGCCGTACAATCTTATCGAAATGCAATTCATAAGGCTAGTAAATCGGACTTGTTCTTGATGGTCTAGTGACTATCCACCATTAGCCAACACAGTCCTCCCACTGATCTACAATCTTACTAGCCAACACGGTCCTCCCACTGATCGACGATCCACCATTAGCTTCTATATTTTTCAAGGTGACTCGCCCATCTCCAGGAAGAGCAAGAAGCAGGATATCATTTTGCTCTCCAGTATTGAGGCCGAGTATTGTGCTATGACACACACTTCGTGTGAGATCGTCGATCACTAGACCTGTTCTTGATGGTCTAGGGAACACAGTCCTCTCGACTAACCAACACGGTCCTCCCACTGATCGACGATACACCATTAGCTTCTATATTTTTCTAGGTGACTCACCTATCTCCTAGAAGAGTAAGAAGTAGGATATCATTTCGCTCTCCAGTATTGAGGCCAAGTATCGTGTTATGACACACATTTCGTATGAGGTCGTTTGGTTGCGTCGTCTACTCGATGATATGGGTATTCAAATGACCTCGTTGACTTTACTATGACAACCGAAGTGTTATTCATAGCGGGCCATTTGTGGGCTTAAACAAGAGCATGCCATCAAGCTAGATTGTCACTTTGTGCAACATCGCTATAAGGATGGCACGTTCTCATTTCCGTATGTGTCTTCTACAATGCAGCTTGCAGACTTCTTTATGAAGATACACCATTTGGTGGTTTCGCTATCTCCTTAGCAAACTCTTGGTATATGATCCACCTAGAGTTTAAGGGGTAGTGTTAGACTGTGAATATAATATTAGTTAGCCTTTTGGGGTATGCTCACCTTGGATGGCCCTATCTTTTGCACAGACATACATAAGGACATTGCCTCATTAAGTAAAGGATTCTCTTCGCTCCTAAGTCTCTACTTTGTCCTTACCCTTTAGGGCTAACAATCTCCAACTAGGATTTCATTTATCCATATCCAATACGTGACAGAGATGACATCAATCATTTCTTTGATACTTCTTCAGTATACCTATTAAATTCCTTGATCTTAGTTACCAGCATGGCCCTAAGTAACTGGCTTGGATCAAGGTTCTAAAAAGCGCTAGGCACTAGTCGGGCGATGGGGGGCCGCCTAGCGCCTAGGCGGCGCCTAGGCGTTTTACCTTTTTTAAATTATTTTAATTATTATTTTGATATTATATAATATATATATATATATATATATGTTTAAAAATTAATATAAGTTCAAGATTATCCTAAACCATTATTTTAAAGAACAAGTATATAACCATAATTCAAGATTGAGTGATTAACAAGAACAAAAGAAAACATGGTCCGCCTGGCTCGCCTAGCTAGCCTCAGCCCGCCTGGCTAGCCTCAGCCCGTCTGGCCAGCCTAGCTCCGCCTAGACCGCCTAGGCGGCCGCCTTGCCCCGTCTAGACTGCCTAGGCGGACGCCTTGCCCCGCCTAGCTCCGCCTGGGAGCTTGGCCGCTTTTCTAGAGCGCCTAAGACCTAGGCGAGGCGGTGGGGGGCCGCCTAGCGCCTAGGCGGCAGCCTGGGCCGCTTTTTAGAACACTGACTTAGATAGGTTCCTAACGAATAACGATACATAAACATGTAACTTTGTTTAAGCCCCTTGAGCCAGATAATAAAACTTTTAATTTAAATCTTCATGTGCAATGGTGATAAATTATATTAAATAAAAGAATTCCCCTACCTACTGGAAGTTCTAACTTACAAATGATTGCCCGAATTAGGACTAGATTGACTTGTGTGCAGGGCAGTGATTTCACGCCTCTGATATAACATATTCACTCAATCTTACTGTTGTAAGTTGTAACTAGCGGGGCTTCAACATTTATTTTACCAGATTTATTAAATGAAATTCTCTCATGATCTCTATTGCCTCGTAGCATCATTGCATCTAGGCCCTGCATCAAACGTACATGTAAGTGCACACAGGCAACAAAAGTGAAGAGTCTTATGTATTAAGTTATTTTGGGGGCATGCATTTCAAAGCGTGGCAGAAAACATTTCATATAATCTTGAGAAGCTGTTCGGATTGCCTTTGTCAACCTCATTTCACCGTACATTCTTCACAGGCACGACAACAACTTCAGAAAGTAATGGACGAAGAAAAACTTAAGGAAATTACCTTTTGACGTGCTCTTCTGATACTTTGCTTTACATCTTCAGCACATTTAGCAACCACCTTACACAATGCCTAAAACGAACCTAAAAGAGAGTTATGATAGATTCAAGGAGAAAAAGCACAAACTTTAGATATGTAATAGAATAGATCAAGCTCACCTGCATGTTCTCCTTGGTCAGTCTGAAAGCAAAGTTCAAGTCAAGAACACAAGTACTTGATCAGTTACAAACCCGATAACCATAAATTAAGCTTAGGAGGAAAACATTGAAAATAGGCATGAAAATGTGTATGAGTTTTAAAAATAGCAAGAAGCTAGAGTGGAAGGGTATAGCTACGAAAATTGGGAAACTAATTGTTTTGTGCCTCACTTGGCCATGACAGACATGAGTGCTAAAATTGTGTCTGCTACACATGTGTGCCCAAGTAAAATGTGAAAACTTATGTTTAAGAAACTTACGGTGGGATTGCGGCAATTAATCGGCTGCCATCGGCTGTCGGATTTAAACCCAATGGGGATGAGATGATTGCATGTTCTAATGCCTTCAAAGCCTGGGGAAAGAACTCAATTTCAGCTTGCTACTCGCACTACAAACAATTTCCTTCACAGTGAACCAGAATGTTTAATTTTCAACTGGGCAGCAAAGGTGTTTTAAAAACCTTCAATGAAAAAACATTATTAAATGCTCATCTTTTCTGGCAATTCTTGTTGAGCTATTGTCATTCCAATCTTTGTAATCAGAGACTTTATATAAAACACGGTAAAATAAGATTACAACATTGTACAACCACTTGCGGTAGATGCAGCACCATTCATCATGCATGAATTCAAAGATCCCATAAATAGACTTACTAAACAATCAAGATCCTAGAACTCCTCGGCCATAGCCTGCTAATAATGTTGTTGGAGGACATTAGTGTGCAGTTTGTACGTGGACATGTGTGGGTTAGGTCTTATGTTGAGGGTATTTATATAACTGTCACATGGTATATATGTGTGATGAAGGGTGTGGAATCCTAAGCCTCTCATTTCCCTGAATCTGACTCTCTCCTTGTTTCCTCTTCCTCTCATTTCCTCTACTCTCCCACCATGGTTGCCTTCTTTGGTGGCTCTTGAGACTTCAACATGGTATCAAAGCATCTGATCCATCATTCGTCGTCCGTAAAAGCTCTTGTTAGTGTTCTGATTTTCTTGTTATTGTTCTATTAATCTTCATAGAAATCGCCCATGTCTTTACCTGTGGTTAGTTGCTGGTTCTCCTTGTCCCCAAGTAGATCAGTTTCCCCCACTTCTTGATCTTCCCGACATCATCATCATCAGTAGACCATCTCTATGGTTTCCATCAGTAGACCGTCTCTAGGGTTTTCATCGATATGAATCTTTGTGATACTTCATTGATATAAGTTTATACAAAGTCACATGTAAAGTGAAGGATGAGAAATGAACCAATTTCATAGCCTAAAGCTCCTCTTAATCCATGTTACTGAGCGAAAGAGTAGCACGCTATCTCTGTCCCTCAGATGTATATAAGAAATTAAGAACACATGATAATTATTTGGTAATTGGTATCTATGGGGCCCACCAAATTACATGGACATCTAGGAAGCATGGACACTTCCCCAGGCCTCCCGTACCCGTGTCGGACACGTGTCGGACACCGACACTCGTCGGACACTCGCCGGACACGCACCGGACATGCATGTGCCGTGTCCTACGTGCTTCCGGGAGCCGGACATGGTCGGACACTCGTTGGACACTTCTCGGACACTCGGGACACTGCGGGTTGACGGATTGTTCGATATAGGGTCGAGTTACAAGCTGTGGTGATTCAGCTTTGGCTTCAACCTATCTGATCCTCTGAGATTATAACCTCAGAGAATCAGATAGATTGAAATCAAAACTGAATCGCAGCCGTTCTTTTGCATACCATTTGGGCCTGAGTGTGATTCACTTGTCAGGATGGTTATGATGGACGGTTACGATTCAGGTTTGGCTTTAACTTATCTTATCCTCTGAGGTTTCAGATAGGTTGAAGTCAAAACTGAAACACAACCATTATTTTCCATACCATTTAGAGTTGTCTGCGATTCACCGATCGGGCTCGATGTAACTAACGATAGCGATTGAGTATGTATTAAATTTTCATTTTAGTTGTTTTCTATGAGGTTTTTTCGGTTAGTGAAATATATATGAATTACAAACACACATAAAATATAAATTTAAAAATATTAATTTATTTTGCCGTGTCCCCGCCGTACCCGTGTCCTCTTTTTTTAGGATTAGCCGTGTCGGCGAACCCGTGTCGTGTCGTACCCGTGTCCCCGTACCAGTGTCAGTGCTTCTTAGATGGACATCCTAATACAATAATGTTAGAGACCCTAGCCCAGAATGCATATTGTATCATACTGTACTGGAAGTACAAGGTAAGATATGATACGTGTTTCCATCCATTTGACACTAAGCTTTCTAATGATTATAATACATGTTTAGAGTCGACATACATAAAGTTTGATGCTTTACAGAATCTAAGACCCTAAATGCGCTTAAAACTCATATTGATTGATGAAGAACATGTCATCAACATATCCTTTCATATATTTAAAATTTAAGACCTAAACTAACATAAGTAGCATCACGTTCATTCAACAAAATTAATAAATAGTAAAACACACCATCAAGCTACACGGTATACCAATATTAAGCGTAGTAGAAAACATATCCCATTTAAACTAATTTACACAGAGATGTCATGCATAACAGACATACCAAGCAAATGATGAACATGAAAATCAGTACCTCTTGACCAATTGCAACCCCACATGGAATGTCCAAGGGTGATTGGACAGGTCGATATCCTGCACTATTGGAAATTATTGCTAGTACCTTTAAATTGACAGACCAATTTTTGTTTCACAATGCATATAATGTTTTTTGCATAAAAAATTAACTGAGAAGTATGTCATCCAGAGACCCCAATTTCAAAATAATGTAAGAAATTGTGGTGAGACCTTGATCTGCTGAACGTCTAGGCTGAGAAAACCCCATTTTTAAAGTCTTCCACTTTTGGAATTTTCAATTGAAAACGCATCCTGAAAATATTATTTATAAAACTTAAAGTAAATACGAGACAAAAAAAGATAGGTTTAGGATGTAAACATCAGTATTACTTACATTTTCAGCAGATAATACTTTCCAGGAGCTTTAAAAAGAAAGTTGGTCAAGTCTTTTAAAGGGTATAGATCATGTAACGAATAGTCGAATAGTATCACCTCTATTGCATGAATCGAACATTTGACAGTTAGATACTACATACTGATAGTCTGATACATGTGATAAAGAGTGGTGCAGGTGGGTACAACGACACAGACACCATATCATGGAGACTGGCGAGTATTTGGTGCACAATATGTATCATATGCCGATACAATACATAATGGGAGTTCAACTCATGGGTACTAGAGGTAACATTATTGTAGTGGGAAGTGATGCAGAGAGTTAGGTTTGGTGATGTACTATTCTTATCAATTAGACAAAAACATTCGTGCCCTTATGGTAAAGTTTTATAAGAAATAGTTCCCATCATTAATGAGCATATTACATATCACTGGGAGAAGATTAGAGTTCGAGAATTTAACACAATAACCAAAAAAGGTCAAAGAGACAAAAAGGAAAAATAGAGCATTGAGGCACAATGAATAGATGGGAACCTCAAATCCAAGAGAGATGGCAAGCAAAGGCTGAAAGTTGCAAGCAGAAAACCTACTAGGGTCTATCTTACTTAATTCTTCAAGAAAGCTGAAGCATCGGTGTTGGCCACGAATGTGATTGTACTAGTACAGTAGTACTTTTAGAATTGATACGTTACTTTTTCTTATGTTACCCTTAATTCACGAAATTATTAAACCAAATATATGAAACATAAAAGGTACCAAACAAAACTAGTAAAGCACTATTGAGACAACGACTATGGACCATATGATTATACATTTTGGTGGAATAGCGAGTCCACAAGGCATTCTTTTTTCTTTGACGTCTATTTTAAGTTAACCACGCAAGATGTTCCATATAATTTGCGACTTCTCTCATTATCTCCATAATTATATTTTTGTAAGAAACATAGCAGCAGTTAAATTTCTTTGAATATTAAAGCAAAGTATCAAAAAAAAGCAGATACATGTATCCATAAACATCAATTGATAATTGTCTATTTGGAGAATTCAGAGAAGTCAACACTTTAATATCGCTATCAGAAACAAACCTGGCATTGTTATCAAAGCAATATGGTTGTGTGGCAATGTGCCACGGAAGTAAAAAAAAAAAAAGAACCCCAGTGAGGAATGGGGCTAGTATTTTTGTCAAAAGGTGAGTGGAGTAAGAAAAACTTGGGCGGAAGTTATATTGAATCAAAGTATAATTGTGTTGCACGTACTTTTAAATAGATAATATGAAATGATTCATTAAGTAAACCCAAGTGGATAAGATATATGTGGTTTATAAATATGAAAACACCAAATCTAATGGGTTTCTTCTTTAATGGATTTGGAAAAGAAGCAAAACAAACACACCCATCACAAAACAACACATAACAAGGTGCCTCTATAATGAAAGTTTTTAAGCAAACAAATGTACATACATATAAACCTACATATAAAACAAAAACAGCTCATTAATTGTAATGTAGAGTACTCATAGCAACCCATGTATAGACGTTAATTGGAATGTTAGGGGGTAAAGTGGCAAACAGCTATATAATGAAAATGGCACTAAAACTAATGAATATGAGAATAATTATATAAGTAGACGACAATCTTGTGGATTTTTATGAATTGCTTGGTAATTTGTATATTATTCAGTCTTATGGACGTATGGAATTGTAGCTTATTGGATTGTTCTGGTTTGTCATCACATAATGGCTGTTATCCTTTGATTTCATGCATTTCCGAGCTCCTTTTGATTTTAATGTATGTATTGCTTCTTAAAGAACTGAACTTTTCAGAGCTATATGCATAAATGCTCAGTCAATACATTGAAAGCAAACAGTAATAAGGATCGGTCTTTAAGACTCTTAACCAACGCAAATGAAATAGCTCCCTATAGCACAGGGTCCAGGATATAAGTGCTTACTTACATTGGGATCATAAGGTGTCACTGAAAGTGTATGTGCATCTAGGACTGAAACAACAGCAACATGATTCAGGGGCATCTTTGCACTACTTGTCTCAACAATGATATGGTCAAGCATTCCTAACAACAATTGCCCAGGTAATCCTGTTAAAAGGAAATGGATTGCATGCGTAAAAAACACCATCATCAAAAATGTATAGCAAGCATACCTGCAGATGCCCTTCCAGTCCGGAGTTTCCCTAATTCTCGTGATAAAGCAACAATTGCAGCCTCCATCTGTGAGAGAGTGGTCGACTTCACAGTAGGTCCAATGTCAGGAACAACTTGGATTGTATCACCATCATCCTCATTCTCTACAAAATTGTAGCTGAAGAATCATGAGAATCAAGCCCTTGATAAAACTAAGATGGCCGTTGAAATATTCAGAAAAAAGAATGGTGATTATTAAAATTTTGAAATTAAATGTTAAATGCTTCTTTTAAATTAGAAACTAAAAGTGTCTGACCTTCACAGGAAGACTTGGAAATTGAAACTACTACTTGATCTTTCATGTCTCCTTCAGTGTTTAAAAAGGCGTTTGAGGCTTACGCCTCGAGGCCCGCCTCAAAGTGAGGCGGTCCTGTGTTGCCTCGAGGCGCACGCCTCAGCAGCCACATATAAAAAACCTACACCTCTGCATCAAGTGGTGTATGCCTTTGTCCGAGGAGCGCCTTAAGGCGTTCGAGACGTAAGTCTCGTGCTCCAGGCATGAAACATAGGGTGGGGAGGGGTTAAAACCAATGTTTGGTGTGGAAGGGGAACAAAGGGTTTGATATGTAAATCGCCTCCATGAGCTCTTTTTCACCCATTGAAACCTCCTAAACCATTTTATCTCTTTTTAGATTTTGAAACCCCTTTACCTCCAAAAATCCAAAATCAAGATTTAGTGCTCATTTCTTTTCCGATTTTAATTCCGAAGTTGTATTCTTCTTCTTTGTGGATTGTCTACCAACTACAAGTGAGAGATCAAGATTTGTTTCAAGTTTAAAGGTATAGATCATGATCTTGCTTCTTCTACTAGCTTTTTCTATGATTTTTTCTTTGTATTTTACCATTTCATGTATTTGTATCATTGTTTTTTTTTTTTGAATCTTGACAATGTTAGTCCTATATTCATATTTTATTGTTTGTTATTACTTGTTAGTTGCTACTTTAATTATTATCTTGAATATTAAAGAATTAAGCATGTTTGAGCAATTTGATGACTTTATTTTGTTGTCAGATTGCTCGAGGAGTGCTCAATCGTGTCATATAAGATATTTTCTAATACATTGTGATTTATTATGCATATCTAGTTCAATTATTATTACACATTCAATAATAGTATTTATTTTGAAGTTTTTCTTCTTTAATTTTTTTTTTATCAAAACGCCTCAAAAAAATTTGAGGCTGACGCCTCGGTGCGCCTTGAGGCTTACGCCTCGCCTCTCTAAAGAAAAAACGCCTCGGTACGCCTTTCGCCTTTTTAAACATTGGTCTCCTTCACTGGAAGAGTTGGAAATTGAATTTGATGAAGGCATCAAAGCAATCCTAGGTCAGATTAAGCAATCTACTCAAAGTACCTAAGATATCTACATTATGAATCTAATGTTTTATTTTGCACATGAAGAGGTGAACCGATAGGTAGAAGGATTGTTAAATTATCTTTTTCACACATATCACATATGCAACCCAAACATTTCCTGGCAACCGCTACCCTAAGCTTCTTATTTTTTTGAACTAGACCCTAAGCTTCTTAAGACACAAAAAATCTGGATATGGACAATTCACAATATGCATCTTCTTTATTTGAGAAATCCAACTATGGCAAGAGGGAGGGGGTTGTCAGACTAGAGGCCTACAAGTTCATTATATTTTTTACTAATGTTTTACGACATATATATATATATATATATATATATATATATATATATATAGAGAGAGAGAGAGAGAGCGAGAGAGAGGGTCGAGCTCCTGGCTAAGACAATGCATAGGGACTACCCTATGACCTATGAAGCACGGATACTTCAAAATACATGACGTATCCGTACCAGATACGTATCGGACCCGGATACGGCTCGGATACGTGTCCGATACATTTCGGGCGTATCCTGGATTTAAAAATGCCAAGATACAGCCCGGATACGGCGGGGATACGGGCCGGATACGGCCGGGATACGGCGGGATACGGGAGGGATACGGGCCGGATACGGCTGGGATACAAGAGGGATACAGCTGGATACGGGAGGGATACGGCTAACCGGTTTGGGCTTGGGTTATCGTGTTTGAGTTTGGTTAAAAGTTAAACCCAAACTCACTGTCCCACACTAAAAGATTTAAGGGTAAATTGCACAAAGACCCCTGTAGTTTGACCGATTATCACTTACACCCCCTCATGTTTAAAACCCTACAAATGCCTCCTCTAGAGGGGGTGCAAGTGATATGTTTTTCAAACTGTAGGGGGTCTATGTTTTCTGGATCGAGCGAGAAGAGAGGGAGAGCAGAGAGGCAGGCGTCCGCCCGCGCCCGTCGTCTGCCGTTCGCCGTTGCCCGCCTGATTGCAGCTGTCCGTGCCCAACTACAGCCGTTAGCCGCCCGTCTGTCACCCGACTGCAGTCGCCCACCGTCCCCCGCACCCGTCCGCTGCCCGATTGCAGCCGTCCGCCGTTCGCCCGTCTCTCTCCCTCACAACCCCATCTCTCTCTCTCTCTCTCTCTCTCTCTCTCTCTCTCTCTCTCTCAGCCCCATTTGCAGGCTTTCTAACCCACCGTCAAGATCTGCACGTATGCAATAAGATCGATCAAAAATAGTGACAAAATATTGAGCCAATTATGAAAATTTTATTAATTTTTTTTCAAAAAACAGTGATAAATTATAGCAATTAATATTTTGTTTATATTGAATATGCAACAACTCGTACTTCTATATTAAATATGCTCTTTATGATACATTCTATCAATTAATAGTTCTATAAATTAATAATTTAGTATTTTATTTAAAATTTATATTAAAAAAATAATAATTTATTGCCGTATCCTTAGCCGTACCTGTATCCTACTTTTTTAAGATTTGTCGTATCGCCGTATCCGTATCATATCGTACCCGTATCCCGTATCCGTATCTGTGCTTCTTAGCCTATGACATAGGGTGAATTCATAACACTAGAAGGTTTAGAATGTGCTGATTTTTTATAAGGATAATCACCTTACCTTAGATAGAACATTTACAAAATATCAACACATTCTAAAACTTCTAGGAGCATCAAATACAAGAAGCTTTATCGACTATCCATTTTAACCATAAATTTGAAAAGCATATTTGATACCCCTAGAAGTTTTAGAATGTCCTGGTTTATGTGGACGTTCTATTTAAGGTACGGTGATTATCCTCATAAAAAATCAACACATACAAAAACTTCTAGTGTCACGAAATCACTATGTCATACAGTAGTCCCTACGACACTATCATAGAAACTCATTTTCCATATATATCCCAACTATATTGTATCCTGCTTTTTCAAGAATTGATATATTGACGTATCTGTATCACATCGTATATGTACCCCCGTTTCCATATCGATACTTCATAGGTTAAAACCAAAGGTCAATCAGGTCTGAGAAGCACCTAATAACCTCAACTTTGACAACAGATTTCTAATTGAAATTGTTAAGAGTATATATATTAGCCTTATTGTATAGGTTAGTTAGTTTTTTCCTTGTGTTATGCTCACCTTGGTTGACCCCATCTCATGCACAGCATCTATAGGGCTATTGCCCACTTTGAGTATCAATCACATCCCTCTCTCTCTCTCTCTCTCTCTCTCTATATATATATATATATATATATATATATATATATATATATATATATATATATATATATATATATAGAGAGAGAGAGAGAGAGAGAAATGCTATAATGCGGGCATGAGGTAAGTGCGGCACGTACCGCAGCCGTCTGATGCACTGCTGTGTGCATGTGATGCACGCAGCGCATGCATCAGACGGCTGCGGTGCAGTGCCGCACGCACCGCATGCCGCAGCATAGCATGCCCCTATATATATATATATATATATATATATATATATATATATATATATATATATATATATAGAGAGAGAGAGAGAGAGAGAGATGCTTGGATGCGGCGTGCGGTGCGTGCGACGCCGCACCGCAGCCGTCCGATGCACCGTTGCGGTGCGTGCGATGCACGCAGCGACGGTGCGTGCGGCGCCGCACCGCAGCCGTCTGATGCACCGTTGCGGTGCGTGCGATGCACGTAGCGGTGCATCAGACGGCTGCGGTGCGACGCCGCACGCACCGCACGCCGCATTGTAGCATTTCTATATATATATATATATATTCTAGGTTATCATGGACGTAGCAGCGGAGGCAGGTATTCACTCTACTGGGGGCAACTTTTGGTTGGTTCCAAGTGTTCTATTCAATTTCCACCAACAAAGGAATTCAATTGACTTTAAAAGGAAATTTTTTTATTAAAAAAGAGTGGCCAAAGGCCGGTACATGGAATATAAATCAAAATTTAAAAACAAAGTAGTGTCAAACCACTAAAAAGGTGATGTTTTTGGGGGCACTGGACAAAGTCACACAGGGGAATCCGGAATCGATGCTCAAGAGTCAGAACTCAAGAGTCATAAGAGAGCCGAGAGAGTGGGAGAGGAAACCTAAGTCCAAAATACAAAACATGCATTAGGGAAAATCAGATCAATCAAAAGATTCAAAAGCCAGATGGAGGAAAAATCTAAAGAAACGATCCTTACCTTTGAATCATCACCAAACAACCTAGACCCTTTCATGTTTTGATACTTGATAGAAAAAGAAACATAGCATAAACTCCAAGAGAGAGAGAAGGCTTTCGAGCTTTCGACTACCTATTGTTCGGGAATCATGGGGGGCCTCCGTCTCGGGCCGCCGCCTAGCCAAGGGGAAGGAAGGAGCAGGCTGCATGTGGGTCTTAGTTGGCTCCGCCATAAAGTGTAACCTTCTAAGCGGAACGATGTGTGTTTCTTTCTTTGAGCAGGATCACCATGACTATGAGTCACTATCAGAGCGGAGCGAAGGGTGCTTCTTTTTGTGAGCAGGATTTGTAACCCCCAAACACACAAGATATTGTTCGCTTTGTCCGTGCCTGCATGAGTACTTCCTAGAAGGCAAGGTTCTAAAAAGCACTAGGCGCTAGTCGGGCGATGGGAGGCCACCTAGTGCCTAAGCGTTTTATCTTTTTTATAATTATTTTAATTATTATTTTGATATTATATAATATATATATGTTTAAAAATTAATATAAACTCAAGATTATCCCAAACCATTATTTTAAAAAACAAGTATATAACCATAATTCAAGATTGAGTGATTAACAAGAACAAAAGCAAACATGGTCCGCCTGGCCAGCCTAGACCGCCTATCCTGCCTGGCCAGTCTCAACACGCCTGGCCAGCCTAGACCGCCTAGGCGGCCGCCTTGCCCCGCCTAGCTACACTTGAGAGCTTGGCCGCTTTTTCTGGAGCGCCTAGGACCTAGGCGAGGCGGTGGGGGGCCGCCTAGCGCCTAGGCGTCGCCTAGGCCGCTTTTTAGAACACTGCCAGAAGGTCACCCATCCTAGTACTACTCTTGCCTAACAGGATTGCCACGTGTCACAGTCTGAGTGGAGCGAAGTATGTTCGTTGGGATAATCTTGGGAGCACTTTGACTCGGTGTCCTTTCCTCGAGTAAGCAAGAGAAGCCCACAAACTTGGTCATTTGGAAGGAAGCTTTGAGATGATCAACGTCTTTTCTTCCTTTCATCACTAACCCGTTGGTTGGGCATGGTGTGCTTGTGAAGAGATCGCTTCTTTCATGACTCATTGTGGTGCGTCATTGGTCAGATCTTGCCACATTATCTGAGCGCTCTTTATTGTTGTGTTGCTTGCCTCGGGCTTGGGTATTGGATACTCTTCATGCAAGTCGGACTCCCTTGGCTTTGGTGGGATCTTGTGTCCCATTATTGTAATTACATGGTGCTGAGTGTGGTGTATCCATGGGTCAGGCTGCTGACCATGATTTCAATACCCACGTGAGCCTCCACGTCCTACATGTTGTTTGCTTGCAAAACTACTATGTGTGCTTAATGCTCCTACTTCACTTGCAAACATATGTTCTTCTCACATGCACATACATGCTCCCTCATATGGTCTTTATGTTGTAAGGATACCACACCTTCCATGCAATCCCTGTATACATTGCATGTACAATTTGTGAGCGCTTACTTTGTGCATCCTTATACTCACCTCAACAGTTTTATCACACTATTGAGATCAGCTTGGCTTTCAAATTGTATACTTCTTACCACATTATATTGGTGTTAAGAGGAAGTAAATCCGTCACTAATAGGGCACGGGCACACCCATCTATAATGTACAATAGTCGCATGGAGTCAAACATCTTATTGTATACCCTCTAGGGCTTCTACCCTAAACCAAGGTTGATTACCTTCTACCGCTAAAGGTTTACTAATTCATCATTGGATTTTTACCTAGCAACCCCAACTTCTAACACAACACCTACAAACAAGGAATAAAATATTGAGATAAATTGTGAAATTTCACGGCCGAAATTCAAGGTTTTTTCCTCCCGTTACACAACGTGCCACGAAAAACAGAATATTTCCCAAAATTTGTGCAAAATATCTCCTTTTTTTGGGAGGGGTCCGAAATTCGAGATTTCAAACCTTGCCTACGAATGAGAGTTCATAAAACATCAATGTAGAACCAAATAACACCATCTTCAAAAAACATGCAGTTAATGGAAGGTACTACCCAGTCTTAGATACCCGTGTTCAAAGCAATGCATGTTGAGCTCAGTTTCCACAGGCCTTCAGGTATATAGCAGTGCCACATGGAGTAGAATCGAATGATAATCCGAACAATTACACATTTTGGGCTTCGAAGCAGTCAAGAAGCAACACTTCATTCAAGGTTTCAGGTGCAAAATCATTGCAACACATCACGGCAATTCATCAACCACCACATAGACAAGTGAAATCGGTGTATAAGCAGCAGCTTGGCAAATCAATCGAACACCATATGGACAAGTGGAAACGGCGCATAAACAGAAAGATAATCGAAGGCGGAAAGAGGGGAAAGGCTGCAGTTGGGCTTACTCGGTTTCCTTCCTTTCGCGAAACCCCTCCGAGTTTCGAAGAAGGGGTCGGATCCCGTGCGATCGAAACCTCCTCGGAATGAGAGAGCGGGAGCTCCCGCCGCCGCTTCTGTCGATATGCTGTAAGCGAGGGGCGATGGATTGCAGGAATGGCGAGGGGCTCGAAGGGGGAGAAGGCTCCTCGCGGAGAGTGCTCGTCTGATACAACGCGCCATGGCCGATGGGCGGCCCCTCCCTCTCTCTCTCTCTCTCTCTCTCTCTCTCTCTTACTTATTAGGTCAGATTCGGGACCGATGGAGCACCAGGATGAAACGAGCAGCCTACAGGTTTGAATCAAGGACTGCTTCTAGGGTGGGCCCATATAGAGCGCTTGGTTTGATCTAGGCAGCCCTTTAGTCATTAGATCATCAAACAAAGAAACACGAGCTACGATCGACCCGAGTCGGCTCCTCCAACTCCTGGGAAAAATTCGTAGTAAACCAACTACCAATGCCCTCACGACGACCTTCATTGGCAAGTAGATCAGCCACAACATTGCCCTCCCGATAAATATGAGAGAACCGAACCCGAGCAAAGGCCCCCAAGAGAGAACAACAGTCTTGAACCAACGAATAAGAAGCGTGCTAGGACTGAATCGTAAAGATTGTCAACAAGGAGTCACCCTCCATCCACAGATGAGCCCATGGCCAATGTTGTAAGATCGCCTGAAGCCTAGACCAAAGGCCCTGCATGTCGCTTTCCCGTACAAAACCACCATGTCCTGTCACCGAGCCAGCAGCAAGAAGATCGCCACGCCAATCACGAACCACAAAACCAGACCCCAAAGGAGAAGGACCGGGTATCAAAGGACCCGTCAAAGTTGAGCTTGAGTTACCCCTGTTCCAATGGATAACATTAGAAACCAGCGAGCGCCTTGGAGGCGGCCTGAGCCAATAGTCCAAGGCGTGTAGAAAGGGTCGCCACATACGAGCGCACGCCTGAAATAACTGAAGTCCATGTAGCAGATGGAAGCTCCACCGTGAGATCAAGACAAGCCCGATTACGGGACTTCCAAATGTGTCGGGCCATGCTAATCAATAAGGGATTTATTTGGTTGTTAGTGTAACCACCATCAGTACCCGGACATAGGCATAGAAGCCGGCCATAGTCCTGGATGGTATATTGGGTGAACTTTCAGCCAGACTGAAGGCAGCCCTAAAGTGAAATGAAAATGACTTGAGATTTGGAAAGACCGAAATACCACCTTCTATAGGCCATCTCTCCCCCTCTTCCTTCCTCGTCCCTTTCTTCTTCCTCCTCCCTCCTCCCTCCTCCTTTTTCTTCCCCTTCTCCCTCCTCCTCTTTCCTCTCCTCTTTCTCCCCTCGTCATCTGCTGCCCATCCAACCCGTCGTCCCCGTCTCCTCCTCCTTCCATTCTTTTTCTTCCTCCTCCTCCTCCTCCCTCTCCTTTTTCTTCCCTTCTACCTCCTCTTGCTTCCCCTCCTCTTTCCCCCCTCATCCTCTCTGAAATTGTAGTATTTGAACATACTAGTTCGAATGCACATTTTGTGCATTCGCCACCCCGATAGAATGCATAGGATAGGCATTTGACCACCAAGTATGAATGCCCCTTCTATGCATTCTACCAGGGTGGGCGAATGCACATAAGGTGCATTCGAACTGGTATGGCCGAATGCTACGATTTCAGGGAGGACGAGGAGAGAGAGGAGGAAGAAGGGGAGGAGGAAGGAGACGGTGATGATGGGTTGGATGGGCGGCGGCGAGCAGCACGGGCACGACGGAGGTAAAATAGGAGAAGGAAAGGGGAGGAGGAGGAAGAAGATACGAGTAAAATCCTCCATACAGGTGACGGTGACCTAGAGCAGGTGGGCTATAAATAGCAATCCGTAATAAGTTATAGGTTGTATATAGGTGGAGGTGGCCTAAAGCAAATCAAGGGTTGTATATAACCCCACCTTTGCTTCTACTCTTAGAGTCAAGTCCTTACCAAGACCCCAACTCCCAGCATTTTTGTTTGTAATTGTACCCACTCTTTTAGGAGTTTGACTCCTGTCCCGCGATGTTTACTAGTTGTGGGGAGTCGTCTAATGCACTCGCCCCAAAAAGGTGAGCAACATCCACCCTGACATCACTTTTGGGGTGAATGCAATGGATGGCTCCCCACAACTAGCCAATTGTCGCTACGGGCTTGTATGATTCACTGCAGTTGGAACACAAGAGTCAACAATGCGTGCCTCCTGCTGTTTGGTTCATTGTAGTTTCTAGATATCACGGCAGTTCCAACTCCTACCTACACAAAATCCTATGTAAAAAGGTGTAGTTGGAACATGCAGCAAAGAGCTAAGTGTTCCAACTGCATGTGTTACGTCCCCATTGCGCTGTGTAGTGCCAACTACATGGAACCAAACAAAGCTATAAGGGGAGAGGAGTCAAATCCCTCTTTTAAACACAATCCATCACTCACCTAGCTTCTAGACACCCAAAGCATCTGCCACTCACCAACATGCCGGTCCCACAAAAGCAGTGGGTCCCACATTCTAGTGATCTGGCTACTAATTTAGGCTTAAGACTTACAGTGGGATGGTCCCCATTGGTAACTCGAATCCTCTTGAGTAATGGAGTCAAGTTAATTAAGAGCAGTCATCCAATGCAGCCTGTCTAAAAGGTTAGAATTCCTCAATAATGAATATGTTCCCATGAATCATATCATTATATGATAATCATTTAGATGGTGTTTTCTCACAGTGATTCATGTTCAATATTTCCAAACACACCAAAATAATTAACTAAGAGGCACGACTATTATGGCTAAGATAAACCACCTCGCTAGAGCGAGAGGATGGAACCACCCATTATGGAAGACCAGCCCGCCCCACCCCCAATAGGGGGAGGGGTGAAGATGACCCCTTATCATCATGTGATTTTGGTTGAGCTTGTAAGTCAACGATGTTACCAGTTTTACAAATGGTAAGTAGTATTTATGTATGTGAATCTCATCCACATACCTAAGTTATCAAAAATATACTAGATAGACTATCATATATCACATACAAAAGCAACATAAATATAATAATATATAGTAATGAAAAATCATGTTATTTTATTACTAATATCAAAATATATATAATTGGCATGCAGAAGACTACCATTCCCAACAATCTCACCCCCTATCACGTGCTAGCCCTTGATACACTCCTTGCTTGTCGATGTAGATTCTCCTCGTTCGAGCACGTTGAACGTCACTAGTAATCTGACGCCTTGAGATCTACACTCGGACTCAAGAACCCCCCTTTTCACTAGAATGACACACCGGCCATCTCAACCAATTATGAGATCTCTATGAGATAAATATTTAGGGTATTGAGAAACAGACTTCAAGTCATAGAATCTCTCAGTGATGGATGATACTTCTCCACTTCAATAAAAATCATCAAACAGATAATGATGCATTTCCATTGAATAGTGATTTGGATGATCAAAGAAATTGCAGAGCCACCGAAGCTTAAGGTGGATTGAGCGATAGAGGAAGAATCTTTTTCTTTTTGAGCTCCAAAACTTATGTGATTAGTTATCGGCTCATTGTAAATAATTTGGATTTTGTTTTGTTGTTAGTTTGTTCAATCTAGGTTTGGGGAATGTCGCACCAAGTAGGTCGAGTTTTTTGTGTGCAGAGGGAGCGACAGAGCATGCACAAAACCAAAAGCATCAAAATGAGCCAAACATCCAGAGGAGACACAGGGCATACAATTATTATTTTCTTTTCGTACTGCACCCCAAAATGAGCTGCATCAACGGGACATCATTCATAATGCAACTCTCTATTATAAACCATAATGATATTAAATAAAAGAGCCATGCTCTTCAAGAGAGATTGCCTCTCATCCGACATTGCACCACGCTCTGCGCTACGATCCATTTGTCAGTCGATCCAAAGCCATCTACAATGATCAATGCTCTGAGTCTGATGTCGTCTCGCATCTTGCTTACGAAGTGTCGTTCGTTGACGATGCTTAGTACCATGCACACGTTGGTGCCTCGATTCGGAACCCCTTGATGTCTCTTCTACCCTGTTTGTACTACAGGCATGCCCACGACCATGCTCGCCACCACCGCGCCGATTGGTGCCTTTGTCATCCATCGATGACCCAAGAACCCCATTTGTACTGCAAGTGCACATGCAGTCGCGCTCACTGCCACCATGCCCATTGGCACCTTTTGTCTGTCCGTCGATGACCCTAGCATCTTGCAATACTACAGGCATGCATACGGTCATACTTGCTGCCATAGTGCCCATCGGCACCTTTGTCACCCGTCGATGACCCAAGAATCATGTTGAACTGCAAGGGTGCATGCAGTCGTGCTTGCTGCCACAGTGCTTATCGACGCCTTTGTCATCCGTCGACGACCCAAGCACCCTGATGTACTGTAGGGGTGCATGCGGTCATGCTCAATGTCACCGCCCATTGATGCCTTTGTCGACCGTCGACTACCCAAGCCTCTTGTTGCACTGTAGGTGTGCATGCGACTATGCTTGCCATCATCGTGCCTGTCGGCGCCTCTGTAACGGTACCTGTCGGTGTCCCTCACAACAATGATCGTTGACAACTCCACTAGCCACCCATCGACGATCCCATTAGACCGCTCGTCGACGTCTAGAATGGTCACCTGTCGATGACTCATTGCATCAATGCCCGGGCTAGATGCTCGACACTATTGCGATCTAGCTATCGCATGTAGCCAGATGCCTTGTCAGCCTTGGGCCAGCCTCATAGTCAGTCATTGCTCATCGCGAGCCTGGTCCAGCCTCTTAGAGACGGGCAGTGCGTACCGCACGGGGATCAGTGGCAACATTGTTGCTTTCTGCTCTGTACGTCGTACACCAAGGGCTTAGGGGTGGGACCCCAAAATGTGGGTCCCCCCGCCTCACGTGCATCCGTTGACCACCATGCTAACCACAAGGGGGGGGGGGGGGGGGGGGGGGGGGGGCGGCTCCATCCTCCTTGTGTCTCTTCTCTCGAGCATTCCTATCTGGAGAGGATCGGTTGCACAATTTTTCTTGGCTTCACTGTTGTTTTTACTCTTGAATGTCCCCCTCTATATATAGAGGGCCAATCGGTTTCTTGGCTTGCACTCCAAGCAACCTAGTTATGTTGCTTATACGCAAGCAGTTCGGGAGTGGGAGGGACCACCATGTCGGCTCCTACAGAGGCCAACCTCATGGGCTGGCCCAACAGAGCTATCCTGATGCTCGACTAGTGGCACAATACTTGAGTCTCCTGCAAGTCCTCTTCAAACTTCATCTGGGGCCTCTCCATGTTATGCAAATAGCCAATTCACAAAACTGATAAAGATATTGCAATGCAAAGGGGCTGATATTTATGCAAACACCTGGTTCTTAGTTCAGAAGGCTGTAAGGTAATCACATACAATGCTTCATCCACACATTCGGAATTGGAGAAAGACAACATACATGAGATTTTTTACGTGAAAACCCAACCAGAAAAACCATGGTGCTTTCACACTAGGTCAAGGCAATCCATTATAGGACTTGGCGTTACACATGTTTACAAGCATATATCTCCTTGGCAGATTGTGCTTCCATGGTCGCTCGCTTTATAATGCGGAGGAGTGACTTGGTTTGTTCATTTTGTGACCCGATTTGATCTTGCCACTAGCTAGATGTCGGATGCCTCCTTTATAATTCGAATGTTTTGTGTCATCTATTGCTGGCTATTGTTTGTTTAGTGGATTTTACTTTTGATTTGCTTATCACCTGGGTTTAGCTATTTATGTTTTTTCTTATTACCTTACTTTTGATTTGCTTATCCCTTATGTTGGCTTCGAGAGGGAGGCAACTTTAAGACTTATTTTATATGGGAAAAGCTGTTGGGAAAGCATTCAAAACGAAACCCTAAAGTTTTCCATAGATGGGTCTTAATTGGGTAAGAAAAATTCACCCAGCCTGGACACCCGATATGCGCATGTGCTGACTTAGAACACCTGGGCCAATCAGGGAAGGCTCTTGTTACAACTAGTTTCCACATCACTTTAGTCATGCGCATGTCTTATGTGCAAGCTCCAAACCGAGGCTGCGTATATAGGAATTTCCATGCACATGTCACATGCGCAGAAGGACATGTAGAGTTGTCCCATGCGCAAGTGACATGCACATGTCAGCCTAGAGACATGCCATGAGCATGTCATCTACGCATGCATAGCGTAAATTGTGCACTGTGCCTCCAGACTCACAGGTCATGCGCATATCTTGATTATTGCATGCACATGTAGTGTGCAAAATCAGCAATCCACCCCATTTGGCCTCTGTAAACCAACGATTTGCACTTTGTAGTTTTCGCACATGTATATAAATGAGTTCAAAACTCGACGGGACAAATCCATATGAATGTCGATACATGTAAACCATCAATTTGTACTTTGTAGTTTTCGCACATGTATATAAATTGGAAATCCATAAAAAATCGATAAAAAAGTTGATAAAACGTTTTAAATCATTTTCTGTCCGATACTCACCCACAAAAGAAATTATACCTATTGGAGTGGATGAGATCGAGGTGTCGAGTTTTCAGATGAGTCATGTCTGCAACGAATCTCAGGGGTTGTGTAAGATACGAGGAGTCGAGGACTACATCACAATTTGGACTTTACAAATCGAGAGCATGTTTTTTGTTGCACAAATTTTGCCAACCAAGAGAGGAACCGAATTATAGTTATAAGGATTAAAACTATTTTGGTAAAAAAACTAAAGATGGGCCATTAGAGAGAGTTATGTGGCATGTGTGTAAAATTTCCCAGCATGCTATCCATGTGCTTTGATCCCTGTCCTAAAGATTGTTATGACCTCACAATTTTTTTAAAATAAAGACGTCTTATCTTGAGTCACCGATATGAAATATGATCCATGTCTATGAGTTCAGATCTCCTCTAGTCGGTGGGCATCGGTCGGCTTCCCATCGCATCACAGTTGCACGATGGCAAGTGACCGGAAAGTGAATCATACTCCAGCCGATTGCATGCGGCTGTGATGCGCATCGGGCCCACCGACTGGGGTTTACCTACTAGAGGAGATCTGAACTCCATGTCTATTTGTGCCATTACTTGCCAACGTCCCACTCGTAGCAACAAAACCAATTTCGTTGTGATCCCGAACAAGTGTGATGTCGTTTGCGAATGAGTTCTCGCTCCAGTGGCAAAGCACTTGCCCACTACTCAATAGGTTGTGGTATCGAATCCCGTGGGCTTTGTTGGTTGGGATCCTTTGGATGCAGCTCTCACGCTCCAGCTTCACTACTTCTATTGAGGTTGGTGATGGCGACCTCTCTGCTTTGCTTTATAGAACCACTAGTGCATGCCCGTGCCGTCGGCACTGCAGCGGTCCGTCTTCGGTGGCAACACACTTGAACGCCTTCGGCAACAAAACACTTTCGACGACAACACTGGCATTCATAGGGACACCAATTTCCTCGCTCGTGCCGATTGATACGAAGTGGGTGCCTTCGGTGCGACCAACTCCTCCTCCCCCTATAATTGATCAATGACAGCTGTCTCTATTCGAACGGATTCCTCGAGATCGACCCGATGGTTTGGGGTGACCGAAATTTCAATATGCGGGTTTATAGCCGTTGATACGAACAACGATCACGGGATGAACGGTCATATCTAGTGCAGTTTAAATGGGCCAGTATTTTAGGGTTTAGTGCAGTTTAAATGGTTAAGGCGGGAGTTGGTTGATAGGGAAATAGAGATTGTGCGTTGATTTTTGAACAAATGGACGGGGAAATAAAGATCGTGCGTTGATTTTTGAACGAATGGTTAAATCTATTCGGTTCATTTTTGTCCAATTAGCTTGTTCTAGTTAGCTTCCGTTTTGTCTAGTCAGCACAAAACCAACGTGCCATGTTATATAGAAGAGCATCATCACTTGTTTACTACATCAAACTCACAAAGAAATAAAAAGAAGTACACAGTAGAGAAACAGAGACAAAGGAGAAAGTAGTTTTTTCATTCAATACTCTGATCAAGTACAAAAAGTACCCTACTTACATAACCACGTGAGTAGCATTAATAGCTGTCACGTTCTCCTAGAAAGTAGAAACAAACCCAGCTACTAGCTACTGACCCAGTAGGCAATAAACAAACATTTAAAGACTTGGTAAACACTCACTATGTTTGATACCCTCACGTCCCAAAACCCCGATCATAAGGGGAGGTCAACAGTAAGTATATTAAGCGGGTGATGGATGTCTCCTTCATCGATGTGGGACTATCCGTTAACACTCCCCTCACGCGGAGCACGCGTGGTAAGGATCCACCCACGCATAGCACAAAATGGCAAGACACGATCGATGGAGAGCATCCGAAGCAGAAGCAGGAGACGGACCAGCTCTGATACCATGTTAGATACCCTCATGCCCCAAAACCCAGGTCAGAGGAGATCTACAGCGGGTATATTAAGCGGGTGATGGGTGCCTCCCTCACCGATGTGGGACTATCCATTAACACTCCCCCTCACGCGGAGAACGTGTGGCAAGGATCCTCCCACACATGGCACGCGTGGCAAGGCACGATTGGTGAGAAGCACCCGGAGCAGGAGAAGGGTCAGCTCTGTACCATGTTAGATACCCTCACGCCCCAAAACACGAGTCAGAGGAGATCTACAATAGGTATATTAAGCGGGTGATAGGTGCCTCCCTCACCGATGTGGGACTATCTGTTAACACACTATAATAGTGACATATGGAAGGAAATACACCCATACATGACTCAACAAAAACAAAATAAAAAAGAAGGAAATCAAGACACGTAGGCCAATGATGTGGGCTCCCATGCATCAACCTTCAACACTCCCAACCTTCAACACTCCCCCTTGATGCAAAGTCCGGCTCATACGCCGAGCCAACTTCTGAACTTGGTGAACTTTTCATAGGATAATGCTTTTGTAAATTCATCAGGATTATGCCTTTTCTACAGCATCTCGAATAAAATGGTGTCAGAGCTCAATGTGCTTTGTTCTTTTGTGAAAGACTGGATTTTTTTTATCATTGAAATAGTAGCCTTATTATCAATGAAAATCTCTATCGCCTCTTATTGAGCTTGTTGTAGATCCTTCAGAATTCGCTGCATCCAAATTACTTGACATGTAGCTATTGAAGCGGCTATATACTCGGCTTCTAAAGATGATAATGCAACAATTGCTTGCTTCTTCGAACTCTATGCGACAGCTTCCGAACCAAGGCTGAAAATAAACCTACTAGTACTTTTCCTGTCATCTACGAAGCCAACCCAATCACTGTCAGTAAAACCAAGTAGTTTAAATTTAGGAACAGGTTTATACCAAATCCTACAATTGCTTATTGCCCAGATGTAGTGAAAAATTAATACGCTTTGTTGCTCCAAGATGATGTACTGAAGGTTTGTGCATAAATCTTGAGACTAGACTCACTGAAAACATAATGTCCGGTCTGGAGTGTGTCAAATACATTATCTCACAAACCATACTTCTAAAGAACCTTTCATCAGCCTCTGCAGTTCCATCATTCATAGATAGTTTCTCACTTGTATTTATAGTAGTAGAGGAGGTCTTGCAATTCAATATATTATATTTCTTAAGCAAATCCAGTGCATATTTTTCTTGAGATATAAATATGCTATCACACATTGCTGAATTTGAAGGCCAAAAAAGAAGTGCAGTAATCCCAGATCAGACATGTCAAACTCATGCATCATGCTTTCTTTAAAAGTATCAATGAGGGTACTAGAGGATCCAATGTATATAATATCATTAACATAAATACAAATAGAAACAATGAGAATGGCTATAGAATTGGCTGACTATCACTTTAATGAAAATCATTTTGCCAAAAATACGAGTCAAGATGATGATTATATCAAACTCGTGGTGCTTGCTTTAGTCCATATAAGACTTTCTTTAACACAAGACATTCTCCTCTTTTCCTTTGATAATGAATCCATGTGGCCGTTCAACATAAACATTTTCTTCCAAATAATCATTTAAAAATATTGATTTCACATCAAACTGAAACACACGCCACTTCATTTGAATTGCTAAAGACAAAATAAGTCTAACGGATTCAAATCTAGCAACTGGGGAAAAAGTGTCAAAGAAATCCACACCATACTTTTGTACATACCCCTTGGCCACAAGCCTTGCTTTGAACTTCTGCATGGTCTCATCTGTATTGTGCTTCACTTTGTAGATCCACTTGACACCAATTGCATCTTTTTTAGCTGGCAAGTCCACTTGCTCCCATGTATTATTTTTTTCAATTAAAGTTATTTCCTCTTCTATAGAGTTCTCTCATTCTTTTTTTCCTTGTGCCTCCTCATAATTTATAGGCTTTGAAATCATAAGTGCACGATTCATAAATATCTCTTAAAGATCGTAACCTTATTAGGAGGTACTGAGGTATCAAGTGTAGGATTGATGCTAATGCTTCCCAAACTATTTTGATTCCTTAGAATAATTATTTCAGAAGACTTTGTAGAAGTTTAAGAAGCCCCAATTGCCTTCTCTGGTATTATTGCCTCGACTTTATTGTCTATAACAGTTACATGTGGAGTTTGTGTTTTTTTCCAATCCCAAAATCTGTGCTCATCAAACACAACATATCTACGAATAATTAGTTTCTTAGTTTTAGGATTATATAATCGATAACCCATTGTTTCAACACTATACCCCACAAAGATATATTTTTTATTTTTTATTATCTAATTTGGTACGATCATTAGAGTCAATCAAGGAATGAGAAAGGCAGCCAAAAACTCTTAAGCTACTTACATCAGGTTTTCTTTTCCACCAAGTCTCATATGGAGCAATGTTTCGTACCGCCTTCGTTGGAGATATGTTTAGGATGAATACTGAGGTTGCCATTACCTCTGCACATAATTCTTTACAAAGATGATTCTCATTTATCATGCTTCTAGCCATTTCCATGATGGTCATGTTCTTTCTTTTTACAACCCCGTTCTGCTCTGGAGGTTGCCATTACCTCTGCACATAATTCTTTACAAAGATGATTCTCATTTATCATGCTTCTAGCCATTTCCATGATGGTCTTGTTCTTTCTTTTTACAACCCCGTTCTGCTCTGGAGTTTTTCATACTGTCAATTTCCTATAAATATCATTTTGCTTGCAAAATAACTATAAGTCATTAGATAAAAAAATCTCCACTTCAGTCAGTACGAAGAGTTTTTATAACATAGCCACTTTCTTTTTTTGCAAATGCTTTAAATTCTTGAAATTTTGAAAAGCCTCTAACTTATAAGCAAGAAAATAAATGTAACTCATGCGAGTATAATCATCAATAAATAATATAAAAAATCTACTCTTATTCAATGATGAGATATTGTTGGGCCACATATATTTGCATGAACTACTTTTAGAGGCATCCTGGCTCTCTAAGCTTTTCCAACAAGAAATGGTAAGCGATGTTTTCTATAAATGTACCATTCACAAATATTATTAGTACAAATACTAGAAGACAAAATAGAAACCATCTTTTTCTGACTTAATAACTTCAATCCATTAAAGTACAAATAACTATAACGTAAGTGCCAAATCCATGAATCATCACGTATATTAGAAACCAATGTACAATCATCAATATTTAAAATCTCAAGTGGAAACATCTTATTTTTTGTCATGTGGATCTTAATAAGAGGCATATCATCATTTTTTTTTCTAATTTCACATATATCTCCATGAAAAGTAATATAATATCCTCTTTGAATTAATTGACCCACACTTAGTAAGTTACGAGCTAAACTAGGAATATAGCAAACATCATTAATCAATATTTCAATACCTGCATTAGCCTTAACTGCAATGTACATCTTGCCTTCAATCTGTACCCGCTTATATCATCGCCAAGCTGTACTTGCAATTTCACTGATTTATCAATGTTGCGGGAAAGGCTTCTTTCTCCAGTCATATGATTACTACATCTACTATCTAGAAAATCATATATAAGTCTTACTTTCTTTGGGATTAAAATAAGTAACAAATAAGTTACATTCATCTTGCTTCTTTTCTGTAAAATAGTTTGTTGTTTTGTCTTTTCCCAACAATATGCTTCAAGGTGCTTAGGCTTCTTACAAAAGAAGCATTGCTTGCTTTTGTAATTTTGATTTTGGTAATTACATCTACCACCATGTTCTTGTTTTTGATGTAGCATACCAAACCTTCCTCGACCTCTTTCATGATTACGGTAGCTGCCTCTGCCATGGCCTAACCTCTTCCTGCATACTTATGATCAAGAGCATTTTTGATACTCTTATCTGTACTTGAAATCTCTACCTTGGATTGAAATGCTTGCTCAATGCTCTTCTTTGCTGACCTGCTTATTCTTGCTTCATGACTTAAAAGAGACCCCATTAATCCGCTAAGAGCTAGAATAATCAGACAAATCTCTATACTCTTCAATGACAATAATTATGGGATCAAATTTTTGAGAAAGACTTCTCAACACTTTTTCAACAACTGTCTGATCTAAAATATTCTCACCAAAAATCATTATTTGATTTATAATGACAGAGAGTCTAGAAAAGAAATCTTGCACTGATTCATTTTTTTTCATTTCACTATTTTCAAATTCTCTACGGAATGTTTGAAGTTTCACAGTGGTTACCTTACTGTCTCCATGAAACTCTTGCCTCAAGATGTTCCAAGCTTCCTTCAATTTTGTGGTACTTGCAATCCGAGAGAAAATTGGCTCTATCACAGTTTGCTGTAATACAAGTAAAGCCTTCGCATCCTTCTTATGATTCTCCTTCGGATCCACCGCTAACTTCTCTGTTGTCTTAAAACTCTCTACATCTACATAGCCATTCTCAACTAGATCCCACATATCTTGTGAAATAAAAAAACATTTTCATCTTAATACTCCAAAAAATATAATTTTCTCCATGGAAGATAGGAACCAAGGATTGTGAGAGGTTTAATGTATTCATACCATTAGCACGAGGAGGAGCGGTGAAAGAAAGAGAAGGTGAGAGAGAAGGAGGCATCTCAAGGAAGGTGAGATCCTGAGACGTAGGAGAGTAGTAAGGAACATGTTCAACAAAAGTGATATGTCGAGAAATACGAAGACGATGAGCTAGGGGGTTATAACAACGATACCTCTTGTGCTTAGAACTGATTCCCAAGAGTATACATTTACTGGACCTAGCCAACAGTTAGTTATGCTCATGATAAGGAAGGAGGACAAAACATGTACACCCAAAAGTACGCAGGATGCTGTAATCAGGAGGGGTGCCAAAGAGATGCTCATGAGGCGAAACACCTGCGAGGACAGAGGAAGGGATGATGTTAATAAGGTTGACAAAGGACAAAATGGTCTCTGCCCAGAAGGTGCGAGGAACGCACGACGAGATAGCTGAGCATGAGCTGTCTCAAGAATATGACGATGCTTTCATTCTGCAACAACGTTCTGCTCATGAGTATAAGGATATGATTGTTGGAAAAGAGTCCCATGAGACTGAAGGATAGAACGCATTATAGAAAAGAGATATTCGCGGGCGCAATCGGACCTAAAAGTTTTAATACGGGCATGAAACTGAGTATGAACCATGGTGGTGAAGGTTTGATAGACGTCGGGAATGTCAGAACGCTGACGAAGGAGATACACCCATGTAAAACGAGAATAATCATCAATAAAGCTAACATAGTAAAAATAGTCATTCATAGAAGAAAGAGGTGCAGGACCTCAAATATCTGAGTGCACTAAATCAAACGGACTACAGGACTGTGACAAACTGGTAGAAAAGGGGCTAGCAGAATGCTTAGCCAACTGACATCCCGTGCAAAAAGAAAGACGAGAAAATAAACCACGGCCTAAAGCACCAGATTGGAAAAGACTTTTAAGACGAGGTTCAAATACATGACCTAGCCTCCTATGCCACAGGTCGGCATCAGAAGAAACAGCACTACAGACGACCGAAGGAGAGACAGGAGGTAAATAAAGATACTCTAGGTGATATAGGCCACCGACCCTATGAGCAGCACCAATCCTCTGTCCCGAGCGTGAATCCTGCACAACACAAAAAGAGAGAGAGAGAAAGCAACTATCAGACCGGAATCACAAAGACTACTAATAGAAATCAAGTTCATGCGAAGCTGAGGAGCATGTAAAACAAATGGTAAAGAGAGAAAGCCCGAAGTGATGGACCCAGTCTGCGAGATGGCTAGAAGAGAGTCATCCGCAGTGTGGATCGAAGGAATACGGTGGGCGGGCGAACATGCAGTAAGAATAGAGTGGTCAGGGGTTATGTGGTGAGAGGTCCCAAAGTTCATAATCCAAGGTGCAGAGGTACCCGAGGTGAGACCAGAGGGGCCGAAAGCTATAGAAGGAGCTGCTCAAGACGCATCTCAAGACGCTGAAGGTGATCTGTCGTAGTAGTTGCGGTAGAAGTGGGGGCAGGAATAGTAGTGCTAGCAACGGCAGGCGCAGGTCGATTACGGTGAGGTGGCCTCGCATGCTTCTCTGGGTGGAGAAGCCAACAGGAGTCAATCGTGTGCCTGGTCTTGCCACAGTGGGTGTATCGCCGAGTATCAGGCAGATCGACGGGACAAGAGCCACCCCTAAAATAAGGAATTTTCGGGAGGTGAGTGGCCGTTAGAACCCCCTTAAATCTAGAGGGTACAGGTGCCCTGTGGGCAGCCACGGTACGAAGACACGTCTCGTCGGCAAGAAGCTCGGTGATGACAGCATCGAGATGAGGAAGTAGATCTCGATGAATCAGCTGACCAGCAAGAGGAGATAACTCAGGGCGAAGAAGCATCAGAAATTGGTAGAGTTGTCGCCGTTCCCGAAAAAGCTGTAACTCACGCTAGGAGGCATTGACTCTGGATACCTCTAACAGAGGGGGCTCCAAGGCCTGGAGCTCAAGCCAATAGCCGCGCATAAGGCTATGAAACTGCTGAATGGTCTGCTCTCCCTGCTGAGCAGACTGGGCCTGAGATAAGAGCTAATACTCGCGAGCCCCGCTTTGTTCCACAAAGCGCTCAGTAAGGTGGGCCCAGAGCTCTGCAGCAGTAGAGAAAGTGACAAGATCTGCACGAAGAGAGCGATCGACCGAGGCAACTAGAAAGGCATGAACACGACGGTCATAAACACTCCAAGAGTTAGAGGCCACAGGATGAAAGGTTGATGCAGGAGCAGGAGTTGAGCCGTTGAGGTGATCGTATAATGCACGGCCATCCAGAACGCTCCGGAATGTAGCCGACCACGCAGTCCAATCCACGACGGTCACAAGAGGAAAGTCCATAGAGACTGGGAGGAAATCCCTTGTCTGCTCGATAGGTGTCGCCGAGAACTGGACTGAGGACACTCCAGATGGAGCGGAGGACGTCGTTGTAGACTGATCAGAAAAGGCCATGAGTTACAGGGCGCAGCGCAGGTAGGAAGAGCAGTGCGGGATAGGCGTCGGTACGAGATAAGGCACCGATACGGGATACCTTCCCATACGAGATATGTTCGGGTTCCGGTGCGGGATAGGCACCGGTGCGGGATACTTGTGCGGTGAGGGATAGGTACCAATCGGATCGGACTCCGGTGCGGGATAGGCACCGTTCGGATCGAACTCAGTGCGGGATACTCGGCTGGGGGACATCGCGTGTTCGGCTCCGATGCCGGGGGACAGCGCGTGATCGGTACGGGCCGGGTCGGAGGCCGGAGCAGGGGCTTGGCGGCGGACGGGCGCAGGGCCGGAGACGGGCACAGGGCCGGGGGCAGGGCCGGGGCCGGGGCCGGGAACGGGGACCGGGATGAGTGCTCGGCGGCGAAGGGGCGCAGGGCCGGGGGCCGGGCCGAGAACGGGGACGGGCACAGGAGAGAGAGAGAGAGAGAGAGAGAGAGAGAGAGAGAGAGAGAGAGAGAGAGAGAGAGAGAGAGAGAGAGAGAGAGGATGAGGCCGGGAACAGGAACCAGGATGGGTGCTCGGGCTCAAGAGCCCGACTCTAATACCATGTTACGAAGAGAATAATTTTGGGGAGAAAAACTCCATGTATTATCTCATCAATCTCATGCCTCACCTTATATAGAGAGATAATGTACACCTTTACATTACCACAACCGAGGTGGGACTACTATAATATTAACACACACAAAAGGAAAAAATACCTCCTTTCTTGAGCAACCCACTGCTTTGGCTCTCTTCTTGTTACTTTCTTGAGCAACCCACTGCTTTCATCCCATCTTTGTGGCGAATTTATTTGTGCTCCTATGTGGCAATATTGTTGGCAAGATGATTCGAACCCTGGTCTATCATGGTCTTCGTGGTGTTTGCATTTGGGCTGGCAATTTCAGACCCAACACGACGTTAGTGGGTCTGGGTCAGGGCTAAACGGGTTCGGGTTGTAAACGAGTCGACACGATAGACTCGTTTAATAAACAGGTCGGGTCCGGGTTTTGGGTCTGGACACGGTAGACTCGGGAAGACCCGTTTAAAATTCACTGGATCGTGTCGGGTCGGGTCTACCCGCAATCCAATACTATAATATATAGTATCAGCTGGTTTATCGGGTAATATCGGGTTACGTCGGATCGGGACGAATCGGGTCAACTGAATAAACCCGTGTGGTAAACGGGTCTTATCGGGTCTACCTGTTTATAAACGGGTCGGGTATGGATTTAGAATCTAGACACGATTAGTCAAACGGGTCGGGTCCGGGTCTAGGAGTTTTGGACACGACCCGAAACTAGACACAACCCGAACCCGACCCGACACGACCCATTGCCACCCCTAGTTTGCATGGACATCATTGCCCCCCCCAACCGTGGGAAACCGGATGATGCGAACCGGAGAGCAGCTGCCCCTCATGACAGTCGTCGGTCAGCAGCGCTGCAGACTCAGCCGCGGAAGCACAGTCGTCTGCACACGTGTCTGTCTAGCCAGTGTCCAGCAATCCCATCCCAACATCTCGTTGTCGGTGCATCATGACGTGTCACACGATCACAACCGTCAGATTCACCCCGACGACTGTGATCGGGTGCCAAGTCGCCTAATGGGAAAATGAAATCCAAACCCTTTTGTCTCACAAATCTGCAGGCCATCAAGCCTCGAGTTCGGCCTCCCAGGTGACCACCCAAATCACAGGGATTCTTGATTGGTACTTCACTAGCTGTGATCCCCTCATGTAATTTTTTTTTTTATACTAAATTGTGATGGATACTGAATCTTGAGTGTTTCTACCAAAAATTTTTTTTATAAAATATTAATCTGGATGAAGAAAATCAAGAATTTTTTTTCAAGAAGATCAAGAATTTGAATTCCTGTTGCTCAATCAGTATTTTCTGATCTTCCTACCTTATTAATCTGAATTTAGGGTATTGGTTTGTGGTGATTCTAATCCTCTGTGATTTTTCTTACTGCTCTGAATTATTCAAAGAATAGTAAACATAATGTTGATTTGGACTATTTTTGGTGATAATTGTGATGTTACAACTTACAAGTATGATTAGCATCAGATCTGTGGCAGAGAGTAACATATCTTCAATGTTTTAGTTCCAGATATGCAGAAAGAAGAAATAAAAAACAATTAAAGAAAATGTTTGATCGACGAAGGTCGATCGGTCTTCAAGCTCGTTCACGGGAGCCTGTAACCTCCTTAGAATATTAAACTGCAATTTTTCTCATCATTCTTGTCAAGAAACAAAGGCACATCTCTTATATTTCAGCCACGTCCCCTACGCGAGAAGAAATCCCCCAAAATTAAGAAAATCGTAAGTAACATATGGTGATTTCTAAATAAACTCACATATTAAAGAAGCAAAAAAACAGAATTGTGAGATAGTGAAGGAGAAATAGACAATGAAGGAGGTTTGTTACAAACTTACAATCCAGCCTACTCAAAATCAACCTTGCCCTAGGGTTGAAAGCCTAGAAATCGTTCCTGGATAATAGGTTTTTCTTCTATGTTATTTTCTTGTTGGGGTTGGTCTTCTTCCTTGTTTGTCTCATCGTCAACCGCAGAAGTGATTTTTTGTTTGTTTTACTATGATGAGATATAAAGAATTTTTCAGCCCAATTGAAACAAAGGCCTTTGGATCATCTCTCATTCATCTCGTCCAAGGTTAGGCGCTAGAACCTGCTTTGAGAAGAGTGGTAGTATTGATCGTCAAATGAACAATTGGTATTCTAGGGCTTGAAGTAAGCACATAGTCATTAATATGTACATTCCTCCTCTAATAATCCTGCTTGCCGTAGAATACCGCACGTCAAGCAACCAAGTTCATGATATAGCATCAAAAGCTCAATTAGTCGCTGACTTTGACGTCGAGTCCCAACTCCAATGAATGCGCGCACCAAACGATGTTGCAAAATTTTGGTGTTTTAATTTGAAATATGCTCAAACTTGTCTTGGTATCTGCAAGCCGACCTGGTCTGTTTGAGTCTTACCACCTGCATGAAATAGCCCTCAAACGCTATCAATCCAAAGCGAGTAATTAATCCTGTCATGAATGCTGGCGAAGTGATATATGGCGTTTGAGTTTATAACCAGTTATATTGATGCCTAGCATCATTTTCCAGGTAGAATGTTGCAGCAATGATAAAATGTTTCATAGGAACTTGATGGAAGTCATAAAACGTACCACTTAATTCAGTCATTGTTTAAAATCGGCCTCGTTGAAACATGAGTGTTACAAATGCAATGTTTTTATTTCGGGCAATCTTGTCATGCTAAGCGTTGACCCGTTGTCATTCTTCGTATGTCTGTGTAAAACCCTTAGTTGATCTAGTATCCATTGAAGAATCCATGGACATGCAATAGGATTCAGTAGGAACACCTAGTTTGCTGCAGTAGAAGTAGCCACTTGTCGTTGTATTTCCGAGGGCTTGAGTTAGGGCATGGAAATATGTTATTTGATAGACAGAACTTCACGTTGAAGTTCTACGATCAATGATTGCATCATCCGCATTCTCTACCAAGATGTTTACGGTCACTGCTGATTTCTCCGTGGTGAATATTTTTACTTTGCCTTCTCCAGATCTAATCTCATTTGCTTGCAAGCGCAACCATGCACGAATTATTGATGCTCTTATATCATTGTAATAGGTCTTTTCTGTTACAATTTAATATCTGCAGGACGAAAGAATAAAAAAGAAAATGTTTGATCAATGAAGGTCAAGGAGCCTGAAACCTTCTTAGATATTAAGCTACAAATTTTTTCATTATTCTTCCTAAGAAACAATGTACTTCTTTTATATTTCAGTGTCCCTAATACGTGAGATCAATTTTAGGATTTCTTTCTTGTAGCTTTCTCAAGAAGAAACACTCTTCAATTCGAATTAGCAAGTGCAATGTCTCCTTGCATAATATGAATTCCAAACATTCATGATCTGTATGTGAATGAGTTGAATTACTTATCCCTTGTAGTCAACTTCATTCGTTAGAACGGCTTCCATTGAGTCTCTGCACCTATCCTTTTTTATTATATTATTATTCTAGTTTTATTTTAGAAACTAAACCCTTTTGCATCGATCAATCAAGGTTAAAAGGGAGAGTGAATATAGACATATAGGTACTAGTTTCTATTTATATGGTCTTTCTATTTTGTCATGCTACATAAAATTTGAAGAAACCCACTTGACTCTAGAATAGTTCTATCCATATACTTGTGTTCTCACTTTTCGGGGTTCCCCCCATCCCTAACTTTCTCTAGTGGGGAGGTGCCATCACTTATGGCTAATCATATAAGTATCCCTCTTTCAACGAAATAACCCAACAACTTAAATAAGAGACCAAGTTAAGCCTTCGATCCAACATACTTATGCTTAAAAAATATTTCCCTTGGCCCATTTGAAGACAATTAATTTTGTCACCTAAATTTCTGTGTCACAAAAATCATAGCACTCTCCACAAATCTTAAGATTCCTTTGCTCTTTCCTTCCCCTTTAGCCTATGTCACATGATCTTTTACTTGTGTTAGAGAAGGAAATCGCACTCGTTTAGTTATCTTCTTCCTCCTTTATTTCAGCATGACCTGTCAAATCTTGTGATGAAAGGTTTATGTATCCTCCAGCATAGAATGCATACAACCCTTTTATAGATACATGGTCCATCCAAGACTATGGTTAGTAATTGTAAACAAGCTCAAACCAAACTTTTAATACCTAGGCTCAATTGGGAAGCATTCAATTTCTTTTTCCAACTTAAATGAAGTGGTAGACATTTTCTATTTTTTGTAAACAAGCTCAACCAAAAGACTAGTAGAAAACTCTTAATGAATCGCATCCACATCATAATTCTACACTCCTTGCCCAACCAAAATATAGTGTCTGGTTTGATTGTCCTAGTGTTTGTATGTCCCATCTGTCTAACCAAATCCTGGATTTATTATTGCAATATTTCCACACCGGATGACCCTAGTGAGAGGCTACATTGTGCTTCCAATTTAACCATTTGTTTGCTTCCCTACTCCGGTGCACATTATGTTCAAAGCTTTTCCTTTGTGCATCACTTGCCTCTTTTTTATGCTCAACCACTTGCTTATTAGTTTCCATCTTCTCGCTCTTTTTCTTTTGTTGTAGCTAGAGCTACTCTTTTGGGTTGAGAAGTGCATCCTAGATGTATCACTCGATCGTGTTGGAAGTCAAACTCAGTGCCTTTTGCTTCTCTTGGTTAATTTGTTGATCAAATGGGGTTTTCTACTTGTTACCTGAAGTATTGGATGCCCCTTAACACTATGGGGATTGATTTAATTCTTAGAAATTAAAGAGAAAATGACAAGCGGGAGAAGAAGATAACATGAGCCAGCACAAGAAGATGGCGGAGATTTCAACCACTAAACTGTGGAAAATCCACCTGAACTAAAAAATTAATTATTAATTCATTTAAGTCTCCTCGTGATTATGCCCCATTATATGGTGAGTGCTACAAACAGTTTGCTGGTGCTCTTGTTTAACTGACAATCCTCAGATATTGCACAAGCCGTTCGAGTTAGCCAATTTGTCAGCGCTCCTCGCTCAACTCACTATATCGCACTACTGGGGAGGATTCACTATTTTCGGGGCACACTGACTCGCTCCCTGGTGCTATCGTCCTCTTCCTCTTTGGAGCTTTGCTCCTTTTCAAATACGGACTGGGCAAGAGATTCTACCAATCGATGATTTACCACTGGTTGATGCATTTTCTTATGTGATTTGCTCATCTTCTGGAAGAGTAGGATATTGTTTCGCTCTCAAGCATTGAGATCATGTATCGTGCTATGGCATGAACTGCGTGTGAGGATGTGTCGTCTACTTGGTGATATGGGTGTTCAACAAGCCTTGTCGACTTCTCTCTACTGTGACATCCAGAGTGCTATTCAGCTTGCTAGCAATCCGGTGTTCCACGAGTGCACGAAGCACATTGAGCTTGATTGTCACTTCGTGCGACATCGCTACAAAAACGACACACTCGTTTTTGTCTGTGTCTTCTATAGAGCAACTTGCAGACTTCTTTACAAAGACACACACACACATCATTCAACACCTTCATTACCTCCTTACCAAACTCTTGGTGTATGATCCATCTTGAGTTTGAGGAGGGGGGGTTGTTAGAGTGTGTATGTACTTACCCTTGTCTAGGTTTGTCAGTCCTCTCTTGGGGTATGTTCACCTTGGCTGGCCCCATCTCATGTACAACAGATATAGAGCCATTGCCCCATTGAGGGCTATCCAATTCACTCCCAATCTCTCTCTCTCTCTCTCTCTCTCACACACACACACACACACACACACACACACACACACACACACACACACACATTCAGTGTCAACACCCATAATTTACAAAATAAACGGCATTCTAACATGTGGATCTAACAAATGCTACTTTGAACTTTGATGCCCTCTTCTTTTTGAAGTTGGACGATGAAAATAGGATTCCCAGATACTTCTACTATGACCATGGGCATGATTCTCCGTCTTTATAATGATCACTATTTTGTTGCATTGTTTTTATTGATTATCTGCCTTCCCTATGCTGTCATACATGTTCTCAATTATGTTCAACTGCTCCACATATTTTTGAACCTTCGTTTTGTGCTACACATTTGTCACCACATTGATGATAGCAATATATATTGCAGATATTATTTGTCACCATATCTTAGATAAAACGAGAACCACTTCATATCTGAGAAAAAAATTCTTGCTTGATAAAAGTATGGTACCTAGTTGAGTTCATTATTGAAACATGGTGAATCCTATACCAATTAAAGAAACCTACACTAAAAGGGATTGGATTAGAGAAGATGAAACTTTACCTCGGATATGAAATACACACCAGCAGGATCCCAATTTAGAAGCCCTAACATCTAACATGTCTAGTCTACATTTCAAAATAGGAGAACGATTCGT
Source organism: Chamaelirium japonicum (assembly GCA_947650365.1). NCBI lineage: Eukaryota > Viridiplantae > Streptophyta > Magnoliopsida > Liliales > Melanthiaceae > Chamaelirium > Chamaelirium japonicum. Next base: position 22,955,890 of record OX393556.1, read on the forward strand.
TTCCTGCAACTTTTTCTTATAAGGATACAATATGTGCTGGGTTCTATGGTTAAAGTAGAAGTACAAGAGGGGTGTTTGGTTAATTGTTTGCTCCCCTCTTGGGTGGGTTACACAAGACGTCTAATCATCCAACTCTATCCTAATTTTATCCATATCCTTAGTTTCTTATTTTAGTATGTTTTACATTCTTTTTCTTTTTTTGTATGTGACATGGTGCCATCAATTATCACCAGATATCCCTCAAAATATGAAATAGCCCCCACAACTTCAATATAGTGCCAACTATGGGGCCAAAAAATACTTTCATGGTCCATAATCAAGGAATTTCAACTCTATAATTAGCAAAGGCTCAACGGTTTAACTATGCTATAATAGTTATTGAGTATTTGCATTATTCGTTGACCTATCAGAAAAGAATTCGTATTTATTTGCTATTTTTATTCATTTTGCAGTGAAGGTGATAAAATACTAATTCATGTATTTTAATTATTCTTTTAAGAACAGAAGGAAATTTAGTTGAGTTCATGTACAATTACTTACTATATCTTATACAACATCAATGATTTCTTATGTATTAACGCATTTATAATATGAGTATCATGAATATTTTGTATAATGGTGTAACTAATGATATGAAAAACCCTATCACCCTCTACATGCTCATATTTGGTCTTTTGGCAAATAAGGGAAGGTTAAAGAACATTATTAAAGTATCTCATGATTCTCATGTATGTTCTTCATGAAATATGCTTTTTACTATTGTGAGCAAACATCAAAATATCTTTTTATTGTAGGATTTTATTTATGTTTTATAGTTGAAGATCGATGCGACCATTCATATAAATCTACAATATTTGTTGTGATATAAACTATTAAGTATGCTTAGATAAAAAAATGTGTCAGTGCACACAACGGATTATCTCTAATTTATATTTTCCAGATTTGTAAATGTAGGTATGTTTCACCATCATTAAGGGTTTCCGGGTCACTTAGAAGATCCATAATTCCAAACAATGAGGTAACTATTATTCTATGTTGCTTGGTACTAAATGGATGTTGGTGTTAAAACACGGTTAAGGTGTGTAGCCTCTTCTTGCTCCAGTTTATGTTTAACGATACAACTTAGTTTATCTACTGATACAGTTTTCTGCAAATAGTAGTCAAAATAAAGCTAACAGATAAATATACATAATATATGCCATCAGTTCTACCAAAAAAGAGATATCTAACCGGTAAAATAAACATATGTTACATGCACAGTTGATTCATTAAAATCTTAGTCCATGAGCCCAAAATTAAGACCAATTGTGTGTTATAGCTACATACTTGGTGCTGATCAAGTAGTTAGTCTCTTTGGGTTAGAGATATCAAGAGAGAAGCTTTTTGGACTCTTTGAGGCTTGGTATGGGTATGTAGTATACTAGGATTATTTCTTGTAGCGATAACTTTCTTCATTCAGAAGAATCTAAAAGAATGTCAAAATTCAGTAATGTTAACATTTACTAATTTTTACATGCTGTGCCATTATTTGATTGTTTCCGTGACGAGGTTAAAATTTTGAGGTGCAAAAGCCATATGGCTAAAAGCACAAGTAGAAGGCATTCCACTGTATATGCAATTCCTTAATATGTACACTATCGATATTGCTATTGCTTCACATGTATTATATACAAGTGCTATACATGTACAATGATATGTGAACATTAAAATACTTGAAATAATTAAGTTGTCTTAAACTTGCATAAACTCATAGTGAATAAACCACCGAGAAATTTCTCAGAAGATAAAGCGTGAATTGATATGAATATTTGTGAAGAAATTCTAGAGCTACACGATAGACGTTGCATATGAAAGTTATAGAGTACAAGGACAGAAGTGTGCAGTCCATCATTGTATGCTTCATCCTCTCTTTCAAAATATGATTTCGACAACCTAAATTGCAATAGTGTGGGAGCATAGGCCGATAATCTTACAACCCAATCTGAAATAACACAAATTTCAGATTTGGATCTAGAAGATCAGATTCCGTATATGATTGAGTTAGATTTGGATTCTACAGACGGGCCGAGAGCTTAACAATTAACATATATTACGACCACAATCATGAATTAGCATTCAGAGTTGTACGCGTGCAATGACCTTAGGCTGATGTTACCTGTCTGAGCCCAAAATTCAATCGTTTTTGGGGTCTACAGGAGCTCAGGCTTCAAATCATACCATTTAGAGAGAAACTTCATAGGATGCTATAAGATAAGGTTCAAAAACTAAGTATCACGGCCCATTTTGGCTGGACAAAAGTTGATACGACATGGTGGTACGACTTGCTATAGGCCGATACTACTCGACCGAAAAAGAGGGAAAAGGCATGCATATAGGGGATTGAGCTTCCTTGGTGCTACTGCTATACATTTTGTACAGCCCATGACCGTACGTGAGTTCATGCTTGTTACATGATTCTTAGTCTTTTGCTGCTACTCTGCATTGCGTGCTTGACTCAGTTTGAGGTTTGACTAGACTTGTTGGTTTTGCCATGTCTTGTAACAGCTGTCTTGACCCTGATGATTTTGTAACTTGGTTTTTAAAGTGGTTGGCAAAAAATCGTTAAACAACTTAAGCGGGCACCTTAAACTTAAATCCTAAAAAAGTTAAAGAAATAATAATTTAATCTGTTATCATGTGATGTTTATATTACCCACTCCTTAAACACATACAGCTAGCTAAATATTTAGACAAAAAATAGTTTTAGGTCTAATGTGTGAAACTATAAAATTTACACCATAATTTCCACGTCACTTAAATGAAGATTAACATGTAGCAACATATTAATTTTGAGTATAAAAATGTGAGATCTTTGCTTTCATACATAAGAGATTCTATGTCCAATCAACAGGGTAAAAAGAATATAAATATTTCAAGATAAAGGTGGGAAGGAGGGTAAATATCCTTACAATCTATTTTAGGATTGGATAACTACTACTTTAAGATGAGGATTAGGATCCAACGTGCATACAATGCAGCTGGATCTAAAACTAATTGACCATGATTCAGATATCAAGCATTACTAAAATAAATCACAATAAAAATTGAAACTGGTAACTATGCGCACACAAGAACATCATCCACAAAACACTAGAAAATCATAAAATGTCAACATATGGTGTACAAGACACACAAGATATGATCCCCATGTACATCATAAGGGTTAAACACCGTACTCAACTCGATTTTAAAAGGAAGGATGTCTTTTTGATATCATAAGGTGGTGGCCTTATCTGAGGCGGCATAAAACATGCCTAGATTCTTTCGCCATTAACAAAGCTACCACTTAAGCCAATTCAATACCTTCTAGTTAGGTGTTAGACCCTTTTTAGGGGCCCAGGCGGCCACCTCAGGTGTCAAGGCGAACACCTTTTTGAATGTTGGTTTCAACAGCTTAACATAATAGCCGTATTGATCTTCTTTGCAGCCAATTTAGCATTCTGATTTTCCAACATGTCACTGTGAAGTCGATTGTTATGTGTCTTATGTCAACCTTATTAGTCATGACTTTGTCGTGATATTTGTCTAACATCCTTGTATTTAGTTGTTTTGCTATGCTTGAGCATCGATCATTGCTTGTTCCTACAGTGGACTTGTAGTATACCTACTTTCCAGAAAAATCTTAGACTGTTACACTGTCTACCATTCTTTTCGTCATGTTGACAAATCATTTACCTACTTTCCTATTGATTTTCCTATTGATTCATCATTTTTATATGCGTCCATCTTTTATATTCCTAGTGGTTTTGCACTGTGTTTGGCTTCGCAAAATTTGCATCGCATAGGCCACCTTTAGAAATATGAGATAAATTGGAAAATTGCCGCATCATGTACTTCAGTGTCTCTTCTTCGATTAGCGTAGTTATGAGTTCTCTGTCATTGATTCTGTCATCTTGTAGAAACTCTTGGTTGAGAGACCACCATGACTTTGACAAGGGGTATTAAATTATGTATTACAGTGGTACATGTATATATGTGCACACTACTGTACTAGTGTCTACTTGAGTTCTATATTGAGGGTCACTTGTATAGTTCTATACGAACCTAGGTTAATGCATGTTGTGGCCTCATAATGATGTGTCTGTTTATTTTGGCTTCATACTCTGATGCTGGGATACACCGATACTTCGAAACAAGTGCCGTACCCGTATCGGATACTTTCCGATACAGGGATACGGCCCGATACGGCGGGATACGTATCCGATACGGCTAGGAAGTATCGGGATTTAAAAAAAAAAAAAAAAAACTAGGATACACCTGGGATACGGGACCGATACATCAGGGATACAGGACCGATACGCTGGGATACGTTTCGGGTATATATATATATATATATATATATATATATATATATATATATATATATAATTTTATAAGTTATTAATTTCTTATATATATCCTAATTATACACGTGATTCCATCACAGCCGTCCGTTGCGCCTAGATCCAGTGGGTGAATCGCACTGAGCTACCGGTCTGGTTCTTAAAGGCATAGATTGGATGCCACGTCAACTAATTGGGTCACCGGTGCGTGCGATTCACCGATCGACTGGGTGTAAAGGACGGTTGTGATTTTTTTTTTTGGGTTTTAACTTATCTGATCCACTGAGGTTATAACCTCAGAGGATCCTGTGAACTCTGAGATCCCGTGCGACGAAGACGCGACGAGAGAGAGGGGGATTTGACTGTGCGACGAGGCGGCGAGCACATCGTGCGACAACGACGAGGCGGCGACCACTCCGGCGACGGCGACGGCGACTGCGACATACTAGGGTTTTCTTTTCTTCTCTTCTCTTCTCTTCTCCTCCCCCTTTCTTCTTCTTTTCTGCTTGACGGATTGAAGGCACAATTGATTTCTATTTTTTTTTTCAAATCACAAATGTTTGAAGGCATGCTCGAAGGGTTTTTGTTAACATCCAAAGTCTCGACTGAGTTTTCTCGGATTGTTAGGGTTTCGGCCGAAACCTCAACAATCCGGTCGAAACCCAGACCTTGGTCTTCTGCTGGACAGACTGAAGTCAATATTGATTTTTCTTTCTTTTTTCTTTTCTTCAAATCACATGATTGAAGGCATGCTCGAAGGGGTTTTTTTTTTTTAATCCAAAGCCTCGAGGCCCTCGACTGAGTTTTGCTCGGATTGTTAGGGTTTCGGCCAGCGAAACCTTGCAGGTTTCGACCGAAACCCTAACAATCCGGCAGAAACCCAGACCTTTTTGGCAGTTTTGCTAGTGTTTTGTAATGGTCAAATGGACAATGAATGTGACACTTGCATAATGTTGTTAGTGTTACTTTTTTGTAATGGATGAATGTGACACTAGCTTTGTATTTTTTGGTTGTATTGGATGTAAATTATGTAATGAATGATGATTGATGAACATGGTAATATTTAATTTTCAATCTATTCATTATTCAAAGTATTCATATTCTAGCACAAAAAATATTATATTTAATTATTAATAATATATATATATATATATATATATATATATATATATATATATATATATATATATATATATATATATATATATATATAAAATTACAAACGTATCCCCTGCCGTACCGCGTATTCTAGTTTTTTAAAAATCCACGTATCGTCGTATCCGTATCCCGGTATCCATATCAATGCTTCGTAGCTCTGATGTGATTGGGTCTTACGTTTTTATCTCTTTAAATACTAACAAAGAGAACTATAGGCTAATAGTTCAGAAGAAATTAAAGACTGGTACACTTGTTCTCCTTCACTAAAATCTTGCTATAGCTCTTTGTGGTAAGTCCCCCTATTTTTTATTTATGAATTATCCTCTTTCTCATCTACCATTTTCATATATTTTTATTCTTTAATTTGGACTGAATTTTTGTTCCAACTTCCAACTAGTTATGCCATTCAGCAAATTCATCATCACCAATTGCAAGTATCTGCTCGAAAATGCATATCCAATGTACACGTGTTTTTGCCTATGTCGGCATTTTGAAATGACTTATTATTTAATAGCACCAAATGGAAATTGTTCTACCAACATGTTGACTTATTCCTGTAATATAAGCTCGGATATATCTAAAATCATTAGCTAATCCCTGGCTGGGGTACTTAATTTCTCTTAGAATGTCTAATGACTCTAACCTGATAATATATTACTGAAGAGCAGAAGCACACTACATATGGAACTACAAAGGAGGCTCAAAATTTCCTAATCACTAGTAATTGTTGCACATATGTTGTGTTTCACAATCAATTTACTCTCTGATGAAAAGATTTAGCACATATTACTTCTCTATAGGGAGAAAAAAAAAATCTTTCAATAAAGTGTTCTTCACAAACGGATTACAGAGTTCCATCTTGCACAATTTCAGATCAGCACAAGGTTTATCTTTACTACCATCAGTCGCTTATTATATATTAAGACCATTTATCGCCATTATCGGCCACAGCTCATGATAATATTCAATTTTGCTTCCCTGTGTTACTCGGGTTTGTTGCTAGTGACTATCGATACTTTATCGTTCAATTGAAAGTAGAATACTGAAACGATTTCCATCTTGGAGAGTGATGATAGATTAGCAAGTGTAGGATGTCCTAAATAAATTATGTTTCCTTTCACGATACTAACAGCAATTTTCTATGTATTTGTACCATGTAAATTGTGTCTCTAGTTGTCTTGAATCAAAACCGACCATGTTCTTTACACAATGTTTCAACCTATAGGTTCACTAGCATAAAAATTATTCGTTTTGGCATGTGAATTACCAACTTATTTATTTGTGCTTGTACCCTATCAGCGGTCGTGTGAGATGGAATGAAGCGAACATATATGAGATTGAATCAAATAAACCAGTGAGGCAGAAGATCACTGAGCCTAAGACACCTTATCACCCTATGATCGATGATGATGGTATGTCGGTGCAACTTCTTTTTTTTCCCCATTCATCGAAAACGATAATTTTTTGTTTCCAGGGCGATTGCTTTTACTCGTGTGAGCTTTTTTTTTCCATCCATACGATCTGCTTAAATTCATATATAAAAGATCTGATGAGTTAGTTTTAAGTGAATATTTGCATATTTTGCAGGCTCTCTGTCACCAAGAAATGCTTTTGATGAATGCATTGATGATTCTGCTCATGCTGACGCTATTGTAACTGCTTTGACTGATGAAGCTTCTTCAAGCAAGAGAAGTAATGCAGGTTGGACATCTTCTGACGATGAGGCTGATGCCATGGAACAAGGTGAAGGTTTCTAGCTTCTTCTTAAGTGGGGAGGATATCCCCCCACAACCTTTTGAGTTATCCGATTACACATCAAGATCGGTGCCACCACTTCTCTCTTACTCCAACCAACATTATCCTGCCCAGCTTTAGCCACCATCCTCCCATTTCTGCACACACACAAGCACGCACAACAAACCATCCACCCACCCAGCACACACGAACACAAACAACCTCACGCTACTAATCATACCTGCCCCCAACCGCTGCAACCCTAACTCAACCCATCACCACACTTGCCTTCATCCTCCACCAGCCAACATCACCTCCGCCTCCATCCTTCCCATCTGTGCCATCATTCACCTTTGTTTTGTCACCACCACATATTCTGATCTTCTCATGTTGGGCAACCATGTTTTATCCTGATCTTCTCATGTTGGGCAACCATGGTACTTCTCTATTTTATCAGATTCCGAGATGGAGAGAGGTAGACTGAGCTTCAGGGAGCACCGGAGGGCTCATTACGATGAATTCCGGAAGGTGAAGGAACTCATCCGGACGGGATCCCTTGTAATCGATGAGGACGACAAAGACGATGGCGGACAGAGATGCAAAACATCATCGACGGATGGTGCGAACTCGCAGACTGGTCAACAGCAAGAGCAGCAACCTCCATCGGATGGATGTTGAAAATAGTACTTTCGAGGGAAGTTTAACTTGAAGATCTACTTTATGATTCCGAGGTATTTGGATTTACTTTCCTGTTTATTCTCGAGGTTTCAGATACCGTGTCTTGCTAACACGAGATTGATTAGTTTTCCGTGGAAACTGTGTTCCATGAGATGACTTCATGATAATTGCAATTCCCTATATTTGTGTCATATAGTGCTAAGATTATTTGATGCTTAATTGCAAGAATCCTGGGATTCTTCATTGAATCTTAGATTGATTGACGAAGTCAGAAGAGATTTCTTTTGGAATTGGAGGCAAAGTCTTGTGCGAAATGGGTAAAAGTTTGTAAACTTTTCTCCTTCGATCGAGTCAACACTAAGGTGAACTTTTGCGTGTTTGGCAGTGAAGGTGCACTCCTTCAGGTGTCTCACCATGTGTCAGAGTCTCTCCAGCCTTTACTCAAATTTTTATTCAAATTAGAGGAAGAACTCAATCTGATACAGAGCGCTTCAACCCTTACTCAAATTTGAGTAAAAACTCAATTTGGTACGAGTTTGAGTAAGGGATAGAGCTGATTTTGGAGCTTTTATTTGGATTTGAGTAAAGACTCAACTATTGGATAACAATGTTATAAATAGGGAATGCCTCGGAGATGACCGTTGGGAATTTGGTATGAGATTTGAGTCCAATTCGATTTGGTAAAAAATCCGAGTAAAACTTAATCTCATACGAGTTTGAGTAAAGGTTTTTTTTTTTGGTAGGAACTACGGGGGTTCTATTCATGGCGCCCAGCTCTGGAATAAGGAATTACAATACCATTATTCGGTTGTCTCATCTCAGAAGACACAATGGAAGAAATATAATCAGGGATGGAAGCAGAAGAAAAAGCGATCCGCTCTCGAATTGTAAATTTCGCTATCTCATCAGCGCAAAAATTTTGGTTTCACTTGACATGGGAAAACCGGCATTTGGTAAAGTTACGGGAGATATGTCTGCAATCGGACACAATACTTTATATCTGCCATGGTTTGGGAAATATCTTTATCCGATAGGATGTTAATAAGGACTTGGAAAAACCGACATTTGGTAAAGTTACGGGAGATATGACTGCAATCAAACACAATATTTTATAGCTGCCATGGTTGGGAAATATCTCTATCCGTTAGGATGTTAATAAGGACTTGAGTATCCCCTTTCATAATCACTGAGATTCGAAAAATCACCAATTAGCCATCCTTTCTCTTCTTGACCTTGTCTTGCTTCTAATTCCGATCTTTCCGTCAAAGCTTCCTTGTTTCGCCCCACTCAATCTTATAAAAGAGAAAAACACAACGAATCTTCTCTTGTGCGGGAAGTGCCAACTAGTTGGGTTGGTAAAGTCTCGGGGGGTTGGTACTCGAGACCTGGGATCGGATCCTGCTTCCATCTAGTAGTCAACTCGTAGAGGTCCTTGCCTAATCTCCCTCAGATGCGACGCTGATGAATGCTAAAAAAAACGAATGACTTAAAATAGTCGTCTCGAACCACAAAATCACCGTGGTTCGGGGTCCAACCAACGACACCTATCACCTCCCGTTTGATCACCCAGCCCTTATGATGGGAGCCCCCTGGTGTTCTCTCGATGACCTGTAGATCTCAACAATCCAAAATCGTCCAATCGGACAAAAATAATAGGTGTCATGGCCGGACCCCGAACCACGTACGATGATACGTGGTTCGGGGAGACTAAGTTAAGAGCTTTATAAAAAAAAACTTCTCTCATTAAATCTTGTCTCGTGAAACTCATATCCTATACACCCATCGAGCAACAAAATCAGCAACGTATCTATGTGGTTTGTTTAGATCCACCTTATTAAACAATGTTCATGGTGATTGATGATCTTTCCGACTGTCCACATAGTTTCACAATGGATGGCTTCATTGGGATGAACATAGAGGCTGACGTGGAGCTTCCGCCGTCCTTATTAAACAATGTTTATTTCTAGATTATCACTAATTATTTAGAGTTTTATATTATATGCAAATCGATTTCTATAGGTCTAGTAAATGGAGATAGAAACTCTGGCCTGATGGTCGAATTGTACTAGGCACTGTCGATCACCTTTGCCTGCACTCCATTGGCTTCGATTTCCGTTGGAAGGTCCGTCACCACTTTTCGATTGTTAGGGTTTTGCCCCTCCTTGAAAGGGTGCACCCATGAGCTCTCCGGCCCCGTCTCCCCTCCCAAGACACGTCGGAGCCCCTTCTGAGGAGGATCCGGTTGGATCCCCCCAATATTCTCTTGAGATCGCTTGCCATCCTCTGCATCCACAAGCTCCGCATCCTCCATCGCCCTCCGCTTCTACCACACAGCTCACCTAAGGGAATCTTAGATCTAAGCACTTCTATTTTTCCTTTGCCGTCGACCGTCGAACCTCCTCCTATGTTGGATCTAGCGGTATAGGGCTAGCCCCCAAGTATTATTCAAGAACTAATTAGTTAGACAAGGTGAGAACATCACTACCTACCGGTGTTGCAGATGTCTGCTTCGACGGCAAGACACATTCAGCGAGGGCACATTCAGTATGTGCAATACATTCGGTGAACATATAAATCGAATCTTTTCAGGTTAATCAACCATCTCTCTCTCTCTCTCTCTCTCTCTCTCTCTCTCTCTCTCTCTCTCTCTCTCTCTCTCTCTCTCTCTCTCTCTCTCTCTCTCTCTCTCTCTCAACATGGCATAATACATTAACAGGTACCTCGCAAACCAACCGATCAGATAAAGATTCACTCGAAACAGAAAATAAAAAATTCATCAGGTAGCAAAAATACTCTCAAGGAATTAACGGGCCTGAGATATGGACTGCCAGCCCATTTTTAAAACTTGCATTTTAAGAGCGAAATCAATCGAGTAGCAAAAATACTCACCAGGAATTAACTGGAATGCAATCGATAAATTGCCTTCCTATTTTAAAAACTTTCCTTTTAAAATTTAAAAAAATAGATTTTTCTCTTTTTTGCTTTGTTGTGTGGATCCCACAAAAATTGGTTAAATCTTAGCCCCTCTTTTTTATTCCATTCATTAAAATAGGTCTTTTTTTATTCCTTTGTACCATGGTAGCAAGTGTAGTTTCCATTATACCTTTTTAATGGACATTGTGGCTTGGGTTATTAATGGGCTTGGGCTAGCCCGAGGCCCATCGGGTTGGGACCAATTTAGGCCTAGCTTGGGCAGAGTTAGCATGGGATTTGGGTTGGACTGGGCTCGAACATTCAAACTAGACTGTGTTATGGACTGGATATGGACAACCACTAACCCGGGCCGAAGCACAAATTGGAACCTAAAATTTTTATTTTTGCTGCTGGATCGTTTTGCTGCACTTGCTCGTCGGGATGTGCCACATCATTTATTAAAAAGGGCATAATGGGGACATGGACGCCACATCATTCATTAAAAATGGCATAATGGGGACATGGACGTCCGATAGTAAGTGTAGTTCGTTGTGCTTTTTCAATGGACAGTGTGGATTGAGCCGTAAGCAAGTGCAGCAAATCGATCCGACAAAAAAAAAAAAAAGGCACTCGGAGAGGGGAAGGTTTTTTCAAATTTGAGAGAGCATTTTTGTTGCCCGATTGGTATGCTCCACTTGCTTACAGCCCAATTGGAGTGTTCCATGTGGACAATTAAACAGGAATGAAGGAAAAAGTATTTTGCTACGAGACGTATGCTTTGCAACCCCGTTTGACTCTTCTAGTGGTCTACATGTCACACGATGAATCGATCGTAAGCAAGTGCAACATATCCATTTGGTAGAGGGTTCGGCCGAGAGACATAAATCGAAAGGGGAGGGGTAGTGAGAGAGAGATCCATGTGTCCATTTTATATTGGACCATTGAGATAAGCCTCATAGGGGAAACGTGCGAACAATCATGGCAATACCATTTGTGTCCACAGGCGAGCTCGCTGCTATGAGCTTCCGAGGTTGCACTGGATAGAGGCGGACCAAGGAAGTATAAATTTGAAAGATTTGGAGTGGCCGAATGTAAAAAACTAGGTGGAACCTCATCAAGGGACCCATGACACACCACCTTCTTTTTCTTTTAGTTTTTTTTTTTTTTTGGGGGGGGGGGGGGGGGGGGGGGGGGGGTAGTTCAAAGGTGGGGGTCAACGGACCTCCGGGAGGCGCCACAGCCCGGCGCAAGCATAACCATCGCACGCCGATGGAGAGATTGGCACTAGACACCAAACTCTACCACCACCAACCAAGGGGGGCACACACCACCAAACGCCGCACACCGGCGGAAATGATGCGATCGCCACCATAAAGTCCACCTCGCCAACCTCCGGTGGTGGAAGAAAAAGAAAACAAAAGGAAATTAAAAACTATAAACAGAGACATACAAAACGTCACAGACCACCACCAGATTCGTCGCCCGTAGCTCCGGCAAGGTTCAAGACGAAAATTTGCTCCGCTTTCCTGATCAACAAACCAGGCTCTACCGCTCCGAATCGCCGAGATACACGTCGGGCAGAGGAGGGGGCTGGAAAAACCCTCTGCGGACTCCGACCGGGGTCCAGACTCACCACTCCCTCCGCAAAAACGACCGAAAGACTTCGATCCGCAGTGGGAGAGCGTCGATCTGAGGAGGAGAAGGCCTCGTGACTCCGATCCAGACGAACACAAAACACTGAACCAAAGGGAACACCCCCCTATGTACAGGGGGAGGGGAGGGGAGGGGGAGCAGATCCAACCCCTGGGCTGCTATTACCTCGATCTCCTGGTCTCTCCGGAGCCACCGGTGGCTACCGAAAAGGCAAAGAGGGGGAGAAATTAAAACCCTAACCCTGTTAAGAAAGGGGGAAAAAAATGAGGCACACCACCTATTTCGCTGACAATCAATACCCACAGACTCATGGGCTCCTAAATCCTTTTAGGCTAACCTACATATTTCTTTTCTTAAACCCCTCACAAACACCAAATTTTTCCACAAAAACTAATTGCATGACAAACTAAAATATAGGTAACTATCATTAATATATCTATGGATAATTTATTTTATTTCGACTTTCAAAGGTAAAATGGAAGTGCAAGGCTACATGCTTAATGCCAACAACATACAGGTAAATAAACATACAAATCTTCATAACTAATCATAACATAGAAGCAAAGCCACAGAGAGCTTGGGTGACCAACTCCTTCCTCAAGATCTTCCCCGCCGGCGATTTCGGTATCGACTTGATGAATGCGACTCTACGTATCTTTTTATACGGCGCGACCTGCAACAAGAACACAAACAGAGATCTAATCATAATCTTGAACTTTGGTTTCTTGATTATGACTTTATCATTGTATGTAGTCGATACTTGAATCAAGCGTTCCATGGGCAGGATCATACCTGCTTTGCAACAAAATCCATGACTTCGACTTCACTGAGATTGCTTCCCGGTTTCCTCACTACAAATGCCATGGGGATCTGACCAACTTCTTCTTGGGGATACCTGTTATATGAACATGACAGGGAGAGCAATCTCAGTACAGAGAGATTGTGTCAAGATCATCCAAGGCTTATCCCATCGAGATGGGGCATATGCAGGGAAGATTGACAAGAATTATCTGACCGACTGCCAACCTGGCAATCCCTGGCATCAACATCTAAGATTGCTGCTGAAAAGCTGACAAGGTAACTTCACAATTGAGGGACATGGCAAGAAACCTAAATAGATCAGCTTCCAGGTAGGAGGACCCTACGTCGTTGATTACACAGTTTAAGCTCATGCAGCTAAGTCACAATCCTTCAAGGTTCCTCTAGTCTAGGAAAGAGGGAAGACAAAGAGGGTAGAAGATAAGATTTCGTAAAGGGATTTAATTTCATCATATCTACTATGCAATTTATATGTGAAAATTTTGAAATGAAACAGAATTCCCATTATACACATTATAGTATATGGTTTTTTGCAAATCAACCCCTAAAAAGTAGTTTAATTGTGTATTAACCCGCTAAAAACCTTATATTTGCATACCCACCCTCCAAAACATATAAAGTTGTGCATATTCGCCCCTTCGGTTGGCTATCGTCTCAGAACGATTAATATACTCGAAATATTCCTCTGTTGGCTATTAGGTGTAATCGAGGAGGCCTGTCGGACCTACCATACAAGCATGGAGTATTGTTGGACATGTGTGAAGGGCTAGACGAGCATCGAGAGAAGACCGGAGTGGAATTAGAGTTAGGATACTCACACTAAAAACAACTAAAATTAGCTAATGCAGGTGGTAAGCCACTCAGACTATGGGTAAAATGGTTATTTGGGCCTTAAGTTAGAAGCTCACTATGTTTAAGTCACTTTCTATTGACGGATAGTAATGCAGGAGTGAATATACACAAATTAATATGTTTTGGAGGGTTGATATGCAAATAAAAGGTTTTCGGAGGTTAATACGCAATTAGTCTAGTTTGTAGGGATCGGTTTGCAAAAAACTCTATAGTATAATGCAACAAAATGTACGTATCAATGCGATAGATTAAGGGTAAAGGGTTTAGGATTAAATTAGTAGTAACATACGGAATCACAGCGGCATCTACGATTCCAGGTAGGGAATGCAACAAATGCTCCAATTCAGCGGGCGGAACCTGCAACATCACTCGAATCATACGTAAGAAAATACGTGGACTTCAAACGAAGAACATTTTCTCTTGATTTCTTCGAGCTAAGGGGGCAAACCTGGTATCCTTTGTACTTAATCAGCTCCTTTAATCTATCCACGATGAAAAGAAAACCATCACGATCGAAGTAACAGAGGTCACCGGTCTTCATCCAGCCATCGGAGTCGAAGGTGGAAGCATTTGACTCAGGGTCACCAATGTAGCCTGAAGGTAACATACAACAATTTGGTAACTAATTACATTATATACTCCAATTGAATACAAATACCAAAAGTGTGAAAAAACACCCGCACTTTTTCGTATTCGGTTTTTTTGACAAAGTAGATCGAAGAAGGTTTAACATATGATCCCTAACCATCAAACTAACAATCAAATTTTTTTTAGTTTTGGATTGAACTCTAATAGGTAGGGTTTATGATCTTCCTTAGATTTACATAATTCATCATCATCGTCGCACACAATTTTTTTGTTTAGATTGAATAAGCGATCGGTGCTACATTACCGGTCATGATGGCAGGGCCTCGAAGCAATAGCTCTCCTTGCTGATATATCGACAAAACCTCGCCACTGATGTGGTCCACAATCTTCGCTTCGACATTTTCTGAGAGGCGTCCGACGGACCTCAGGCGACGGCATTCCTCGTGGCCGATCATCCTAGATATCCCCCCAGCCTCCGTGGATCCGTACCCCTAATACAGAAAGCAAAACAAGTCCAGATATTCTATCACAAAAATTCTTTTCGGGGAAACAATAAAGTGAAACATCAGTTTTAGTATCTTAGGTATGATCGTGATTTTGTTCCAACATTCACGGCTTTCTCGTTGGTCCATTTTAAGGGTATGTACGTCATTTCATGCTATTACTTATGACGAAATGACCAAAAGCTTTTGAAATGGACCAATGAGAGAGCCGTGAATGTTCCAACCAGGAGTTTGGAACAAAATCGTTCTCCTTAGGGATACTTCCATCTACAACCATCGGTCGGTGGGCCCCGGTGCACATCACAGCGGCATGCGGTCGATTGGAGTAGATTCACTTTCAGGTCGTCTGACAGCGTGCGGTTTTGATGTGGGCCAGGTCGACCAACTGGAGGAGATCTGAACTCTCACAGCTCTTGTGGTCTGGACGACATTATTTCCCGTGTCATGGGAGGGTTCTACATCTCTCCAATCATGGTTCTCTCCAGTTTTACATTTCATGCAAACCAGTTGACAGGCTCCTCCAATTATCCCACATCCACCAGATGGGTGAATTTGAGGGAAAGGACGCCTTAGAGGAGTCGAACTCCTCCGGTGGACGGAGACGGAAAGGACGAGAACGATTTTGTTTCAACCTTCTTAAAAGGTTGTCCTTAAAAGAGGTTGAAGATCACCAACCTTCTTAAAAGCAAGGTACAAAATATCGACATATTTCGCGAAATATTTCGGTTTTCTGAAACCTCGGCACGAAATTCCTATTGTGATATCGAACGAAATAGGAATCACGATAATATCGCGATATTTCGCACGAAATATTTGTCGGCACGAAATATCGCGATATTTCGTGGAAATTTCGAGACATTTCGGGACATTTCAGGAAATTTCGGGATTTTGGCACTGAAATGTTGGGACTGACTGGTTATAAAAGGGGACTGGGGGTTTCGTTCTCAGCAGCTTATTTACATATAATAACATTTATGTTATTACATGTAAATAAGCAAATACCCCCCCATTTGATTTCAATAAAAATATCAAAAAAATCAAAAACCAAGTGAATCAAAAAGTAGGTTTTCAGTTTTAGTAGGAGAAAACAGTTTTTTCGGTTTTTCATAAAATTTGTATGTTTAGAAGAGTGGTTAAATCAACTCATTTTTAGCTCAAAAAATTCCACAAGATGTAGAACTACAAGTACATCTAGAAAACCATGGTCCGTCAAAGAAAATTTTGAATGTATAAAAACTTTTCTTTATAAAAACTCATTTTTTCAAACTTAGTAAAAAAACAGTGTTTTGTATTTCAGCATAATTTTTGCACGATTTCAAACTTGCACAACTTTCTTGTTTTAAGTCCGTTTTCAAAATCGTTTGAAGCATTATTTTAACAATCAACTAATCTTTATTTTGGAAATATTTTTATCCACAAAAAAGATTAAAAGCTATTTTAAATACATAGATCAAAACAAGACCAAACAAGACTGCAAAAGACTCACAGACTCAAATGTAGAATACATGCTTTGTGATGCTCTACACCTGTAGATTGGGTATAATTATGATCTGAGTGTTCCAAATTGTGTATATATACTTGGTTTATGACTATGCAGAGATTCACTGAAAAATTCCGTTAAAAAATCAATATTTCCACCATTTCTCTAAAATCATAATATTTCCACACTGTCGAAATATTTCCACGAAATATTTCCATATTCAGAGGGGTCGAAATATTGACCGAAATGGAAATTTCGAACCTTGCTTAAAAGGTTGTCCTTAAAGAGGTTGAAGATCACCAACCTCCTTAAACCGGTTGACAGGCTCCTCGCAGTGACGTGTCCCTCCGAGAGCCCCAGCTAAGTATTTATCATGTTTATAATAGTTTTTAAATATGATTTATGATAGAGAGCCGTGTTCACACATAGAAGAAGGATTCTAGCTCTTCAAAAGTAGTCACGTGTCATAACACGAGAGAGAGGGCATGTGGAACAACTGTTCCGGTTAATCCTCATCCAGCAGAGGGTATTTCTATCAATTATCAATTCTAGTGTAAATTCGATGGTTTAGGGGTTGTTTGGCATCATTCTGGAACAATCTATTTCCATTACGATTTCCTTGGTTTGAAAATAACGACTAGTAATTGTTCCGGTGGAATGAAGGATTTGGGAATTAAAAAATATCAATCCGGCTGTTTCTATGACAACCGGAATGCTAGATCATTGAATTGTATTAGAAATAGTAATTGACGGTAATAACCTCTTCTGGAAGAGGATTAAGGGGAACATCTGTTCCACATACCAAACACCCCCTTAGTGTCTGGTTGGCAGAGAAATGCACAGTGTTAAATTCTCGTTCCTAACTCTTCCTTCCATCGGAACAAATACTAACCGTTACTTTTAAAATCTGGAACAGAAAATAAAAGGTTCCAGAATGATGCTAAACACCCCCATAATCGGAGAGGGCCGTGACCCCAACCGTGGGAAACGGGGGAATAGTGACAGCTGGAGGAGTCGAGCTCCTCAGGTTGGGCGGTAGCGGACACTGCAGAGATTTTTGGCTCAAGGGAAACGACAAAATAGATGCCTGCATTCTTTGGCTGCTACTACCTAGGATCATGTGACCGGAGAAAGACGACTACTGGAGAGAACTTTTTTATTTTTAATATTTTCATTTAATATTTACTCTTGGCTGCTGATCCCTGAAAGTAGGAGGGCATGGTTTCAGGGGCTGCCGGGTTGGTGGCAATCGTGCAAAGGGCGTGGGCCATGGGCCCCACACATTAAAAATTTAAGACCCATGGACCCCACACATTAAAAATTTAAGAGTAATGTAATTTGTGTAATCTTTATCGACAGCCACAAGGACAAATCAGACCCAAGAAGTGATGACGGAACATAGGACTCAATGGTTGCCGTGAATGCCGAGGCGCTGAAACGTCAACCCACCACTTTTTGAGTCCGGATCTTCTCTGATCAGTTGGTCTCGGTCGATGGACTAGGCTCCACTTTTGAATTACTTGCTATCGTGCGACTGTGATACACACAGACCCACGGGCTCACATTTAAATATAAATGTGAAAGTGATTTATTTGCAAGAAAAAACTATTGGACAGCAAGTCCCATAGAATTACGTTGCCCAAGTGGGACCCCCTTTTTTTTTTTAGGAGCGTGGATTCTCACCTAAGGTTTAAGATAGGAGTAATGCCACTCGTACAATCTAAAAAACAAACCAATAGGTTATAGGAGTAACATTACTCTTAAGAGAGAGGTCAAAGCCATTAATCATTGTTTAAAACCCAACAAATGGCTCCAAAGGGATGGATCCAGGAATCGAATCTTGGGGGAACAAATGTTAGAAAAATCTTTGGGGGGTGGGGAGGACGAACTTATGTAATTTTAAAATAATCCTAACTAATACTACTATGATAAGGTGTTCTTTTTCGAATCTAGAGGGGCGATCGTCCCCACATGCCCCCATGGATCCATCCCTGGGTAGGAGGCCCAGCACATGGGGGTAGTGGCCCCTAACACTTAAAGCATGATGATAGGTTCTAGGTAAACGGTTGTATGGTTTCTCAAATTATATATATAAGGGGGCATTTGTAAGATTCTAAATTTAAGGGGCTGTAAGTGATAATCGAGCAAACAACAGGGGTCTATGTGTAATTTACCCGTATGTATTCTTGCCATGTACCACTCAAAGCATGACATTCAGTTTTACGTAGGCTCGAAGTCAGGCGGGTATAACCTCAGGGATCAGATATGATGAAGCCACAGCCGTTGTTTTACATGGCTGAGTGTGATTCACCAGACTGACTGGGTGTAATGGACGTTTGTGATTCAGTTTTGACTTTAACCGATCTGATTAGAGTGTTCCGTAACAGTCAATAGTACTGTTTAGTCTTACCATGCATAAGTCGACGCTCGGGAATCGCGCCAGGAATCGTTCCGACGAGTCCACCGCGACCGGCGCGCCGCCGCAGAAGACCCGCTCCAGCGTCGCTAAGTCGAAGCGTAGCGCCTCCTCCGACCGCGCCATTGCTACCACAACCGGAGGAGCCGCCGTCATCTGTGTCACGCCGTGACGCTCCACCGCCCGCAGCAGGTCCGGAAACCCGCCTCGGTTCATAAGCACGAGCGTCTCCCCCAGCGCCACCCCCTTCAGCGAGAAGAAGAACCCGAGCGAGTGGAACATCGGCGCCACCAGCAGCGTCACGTCCGGGCCCCGCCCCGGCGCCCGCGACCGAGGCGCGTGGAAACCCGCCACCATCGCGATGAAGCTCCGGTGCGGCAGCGCCGCCGCCTTCACCCGCCCCGTCGTCCCCGACGAGAACTGGATCACCGCCGTGTCGGACTGCCATACCTCGGCCGTCGCCGAGGCAACCGCCGGAGCGGCGGTGAGGAGGGAGCGGAACTGCGGGGAGTCGAGGAGGACGGTGGTGGCGTGGCTGGGGAGCTTGGAGGCTGTGGAGGAGGTGGCGAAGGCGACGCAGGGGTTGGCGAGGTTGAACTGGCGGGAGAGCTCGGTGGGGGTGCAGGCCGGGTTGGCGGCGGCGATCACGGCGCCGATGGAGAGGAGGGAGAAGTAGAGGACGGGGACGTCGAGGCGGGAGGGGGAGAGCACGAACGCCACGTCTCCCTTCGAGAGCCCCAGCTGAGCTCGCAGTGAGGTGGTGAGGCTCCGGACCTGTGAGAGGAACTGAGGGTAAGAGATGGCGACGCCGGTGGCGGCGTCGACGAGGGCAGGGTTCAGCGGGAGAGGGGAGGGGAGGAGGGAGAAAGAGTAGGCGGCGACGGAGAGTGGTCGGTCTAGGGGAGGGAGAGGGACGGCCGGCCGGAGGCTGTGGAAGGTCTTCGTCTCTCCACAGAAGCCACTCCTCGGGTCGACGGACTGCACCGTCAGAGAACGGTCGGCCGTGATGATCTCCGCCATGAGTGCAGGTCGGAGTGAGGCGGTCCGGAGCGCACGAGGGCCGACTGCCGTGCTGAGTACTCGAAGCGATCACGAAACCTGACGGCTGACGGATCCGACTTAATAGGGAATGCGGCTGATGAAATTACTGTAACACCCTCTATTCATAAATGTGTGCGAATCGCCCGCATACAACTCCACGTGAAGTGGAGCGCTGGCATCTCCTCATTGGCCGGACTATCGGACATGTGATGGACCTATGTGGAAATTTTCAGCACAACCGTTGTACCATTAGGGGTGGACATGGTCGGGTTAGTCGGGTTTGGAGGTCTGACCGTGTTTGGACCAAGTTGCATTACGTTTGTCCAACTTGCCCAAGTTGCCCGAGGAACTTGTAAAGGGTTTGCCCGTGTTTGGACCATGGAAGTTCATCGGGTTCCTCGGGTTGCTCGGGTTCGTTCGGACCATTCACTAAAAAGTAGAGGATACGTCCGATCTAAAATTTACACCGTTCAATATGGAGCTTCCTCTCACTCAAGCAAAAAATAATTCGGTGCAAACCGTACAATGAAGAATATTACAAGTTTAACTTTATTGTAGAGAACATGTGCATTCCACTTTCTCCCTCTCTCTCTCTCTCTCTCTCTCTCTCTCTCTCTCTCTATATATATATATATATATATATATATATATATATATATATATATATATATATATATATATATATATATATTCCTCGGGTTCTTCGGGTTGCTCGGGTTAGTCATATGGGTGACCATGTTTGCCCAAATTCAAATTCGGGCAAAAAATTTTGCCCATGCCCGTCCAAATTCTCAAATATTGTTGCCCATGATTGTCCAAATTCAAAATTTGGTCGGGTTGCTCGGGTTCGTTTGGACCAAGTCCCAGCCCTATGTACCATACAACCACAGGGGGGAGTACGATTTTGTTCCAACCTCTTTAAACAGGTCGGAGCAATCCGCTCTCTCTCTCATTGATCCATCCCAAGGGTAGGTTTGTCATTTCATACTGTTTATCATGGTGAAATCATCAAAAGCTCTTGAGATGGACCAACGAGAGAGAGCAAACCTCTGTAAGGAGGTCGGAACAAAATCGTTCTCCCGCAGGGGGTGCTAGGTACCACTACTAGGGCTGGCAATTTTGGACCCGACACGACCCGACCCGAAGTTAGCGGGTCTGGGTCAGGCCTAAACGGGTTCGGGTCGTAAACGGGTCGACACAAGATCCGTTTAATAAATGGGTCGGGTCCGGATTTAGGGTCTGGACACGGTAGACCCGGGAAGACCCGTTTAGTATTCAGCGGGTCGTGTCGGGTCGGGTCTACCCGCAATCCGATAATATAATATATAATACCAGCAGGTCTTTCGGGTCAGGTCGGGTCGAGTCGGATTGGGTCGGATCGGGTCAACTGAATAGACCCGGGTGATAAACGGGTCTTATCGGGTCTACTCGTTTATTAGCGGGTCGGGTATGGGCAAGATTCTAAAAAGCACTAGGCGCTAGTCGGGCGGTGGGGGGCCGCCTAGCACCTAGGCGGCCTAGGCGTTTTGCCTTTTTTAAATTTTTTTTAATTATTAGTTTGATATTATATAATATATATATATATATATATGTTTAAAAATTAATATAAGTTTAAGATTATCCCAAACTATTATTTTAAAGAACAAGTATATAACCATAATTCAAGATTGAGTGATTAACAAGAACAAAAGCAAACATGGTCCGCCTGGCCAGCCTCAGCCCGCCTAGGTGGCCGCCTTGCCCCGCCTAGCT
The DNA here is from genome assembly GCA_947650365.1 of Chamaelirium japonicum. NCBI lineage: Eukaryota > Viridiplantae > Streptophyta > Magnoliopsida > Liliales > Melanthiaceae > Chamaelirium > Chamaelirium japonicum. The sequence continues at coordinate 22,977,838 of OX393556.1, forward strand.
CCGCCTGGAAGCTTGACCGCTTTTCTGGAGCGCCTAGGGCCTAGGCGAGGCAGTGGGGGGCCGCCTAGCGCCTAGGCGCTGCCTAGGCGGCCGCCTGGGCCGCTTTTTAGAACACTGGGTATGGGTTTAGGATCAAGACACGATTAGTTAAACGGGTCGGGTCCGGGTCTAGGGGTTTTGGACACGACACGAAACTAGACACGACACGAACTCGACACGACCCGACCTATTACCACCCCTAGCCACTACCCAATGCCTCTTGAACTGCAATGGGCCCTACGGTTACATGGTACAACGAGAGTGCTGAAAATTTTCATGAACCCTAGTGGATGCCACGTGCGTGGGTGGTGATTGACGGCGGTTGGCCGATCGGCCCGCTCAGCACTAGATAACGATGAGACGGTGGACGGTGATCAGTTGCGGACGGCGGGACTGGTTACTGACAGCGGCGGGTCGATGGTCGATGGCGGGGGCGATTGGCGGTGACAGACAAGGGGTACGTGATGGTCGAAGGGATGACGGCGGCCTGTGGTGGTGGCATCCCCCTAAGATTCATCCCATGGCCCATAGTCCTGTCAATCAGGAGATGCCTGCATTCATGTGGTGCTGTCCTTTGTTAAACTTAATTACATATAATATAATATAGTTTTAGTTTAATTATGGGTTGCCTTTTCCAAGTCAACAGTCGCTGGTTGAAGTTTCAGGGTGTGAAGAAGTCAACTTGACTGACCCAGGTAGTAATGGAACCATCAGCAATACCGAAACAAATGCACTAAGTCACCCATGGAAAGCATCGTTCTGGCTTTGTATTCCTTTCTATTCTCTCTGGTCTACATTGGAGGCTTGAAGTTTCTTTTCTGTTTGTTTTTCTTTTATATATTGGAAGGGGGGGGGGGGGGGGGGGGGGGGGGGGGGGGGCTTCAACCTTTACGTTTTCACATTGAGCAAGCTATTTACACCTTTAGGTTTTTACATAAAACATTATTGAGCAAGCTTTTAGAGAAGCCGGTAGCCGTAACTCGATTAGATGAATACATACTTCTCACAGATAATTAGGCTCGTGGCGCTAGGTATCATTCACGTCGGGTGTTTCTAGGGTAATTTTGTTTTACGGTTGCTATCCTCTGATAGCAACTGTCCTGCAGAAATGTGAGGATGATGCTCAAAGAATCAAGGATTAGAGTCCTGCGGAGATTACGTTCAAACACAGACACGAAGAATTCGATGCATGGGCTCATAAAAGTACGAATAACAGAAATAGCCGGCAGTCAAGGATTTAGATTACCATTTATCAAGAGATTACTCTAAGCAGTGGTTTATCGTTTGTTGGAACCCTGCAACCTTTCTCGATATTCCCCTATTGGAACAACCATCGAAATGGATAACAGAGATCAACACCGCAAGACATTCAAGCCATGTTTGGATTGAAGGAATAGGGATCGAAATGGAATTCTTATTCATTTCCCATGTTTAAAAATGGTGTATGGATATACCCATTCAACGGATTATTGGTTTCCATTCCCCAAAAAAAAAAGAGGATTAGGATTCCTCCCAATATACATGGAATCTCAATCCATTCTGTCTGGGAAAGAGATTGCAAGATCGTATCACCCACGATCTAAAACAATCGTGAAACCCTCATATATTGCACTTTATGTCATCTACCTACTCGTTGCGCTCCTTGTCTCCCACATGCTCATCCGGATCTCATCGCCCCAAAGCTGATCGGAGGTATTGTTAGGCCTTGCCATTAGTTTTTGAGACTTAAACAAACCTACTTTACCGGTATAGTGAGTAGCTGTGAGCTAAAGTCGGGACGGTTGAGTTAGGTTTGGCTCTTTTACGATAAAGAAGTATTGTTGCGGTCAAAAACCACTACTACCATCATTTTCTAGATGCTTGAGCATTTATTGTACATTTCTAACACTTTGGGATTAGACTTTGCTATGGTATTTAGGGTTTTGGTGCATAACTAGCTAGCACACACACACTCACCTAGTTCCGTTCAATCTTTTTTTTTTTATCGTTTTAGTTCTTTATATGCATGTTCATTTCAAAAATAATATTAAAGATATATGTGTATCTTTTAGATTAGAAATGACCACATGTGCATGCTAGATTTCAACACTTCACCTCGCTCGGAACAAAGGCCAATACCCTATATTTAGTGTGTGCATAGTAGACTAGTCATGTGCACGACTGCACAGTCGTGCGCACGACTTTGCCTTAGTCTTTTTGTACAATCAAGCATGGTCTGTCGAACTAAAGTCATGCACATGATTTTTTCAAGTCGTGCACACAATCCTAGTAAGCTGCACTCTATTTGATGTCCACCTTATACCCCATATGGGGCAGTCCTATGGCACGATGATACGTGGAAACTCGTGCGTACGACTTTAATATCATGCGCACGACTCGGTCTAGAACCTACTGGAAGCGTTGAGTCGATTGGCTCTTCCAATCCAAACTTGTCAGATGTATGCCGTGCGCATGATGCAGTGTCGTGCGGACGACTTGGCTGAAACAGATCCTTAAATATAATGATCGTTTGTTTAGTCTTAGACATCCACCTAAGGGATACTTAGGGCTATAAATAGCCCACCCCTACACCCTTCAGCTACTAATGAGTTTTTGGTTTAAGGGAGAAATTAGAAGAGGGCTTTAGGTTTAGTGAGTTCAAACTTTGAACTTTATCTTCTCTTTTCTTTCCTTCTTCCTCCTCTCTTCAACCTTCTTCTAAGAACAATTCTATAAAGGTTGTGCTCATGGTTTGAATGATCACTTGAGAGTCATCAAACTCGTGTTCATTAAAATTAGAGAGGATAAAAGCTAGTAAAGGATCTAGGGTGTCATCCAACACCTAGATCTAGATCTATTCTTTGGGGGGTTTTGGGGATTTAAATCTCTAAAGTGAGCTAAGCTTTAAAAGATTGATCTAAGGCCTCGAAAGAGATCAAGATCACCTTCTTCCTTAGTCACCCTTTAGATCCAAACTCTTTCTTTTCTATTTTGTTTCTCCCTACTTTACTTGCACACATCTTGTGCTCTCACCGCCGTATGGAAAGCTCTTACGAGAGCGCTCTATGACACCGTTCACGTCAAGCACCATTAGCGACGCCGTTTGTTTTGGGAGGCCTCTTAAAAGAGAAGGATAAGTGAAGAAGAGAAATAACGACGATGGTGCAAAAATTAGTTCAGTTCAGCACCTATGAAGTGAGAGCATCGCCTCCACTTCACCGTAGGCACGATCACGGACCTAAAGGGCTAAGAGGTAATCTCTGTGTAGTCACGTGTAGTTTGCTTGTAACCTTATCTGGATTTTCTAAGGGAAGCTAAACCCCTCTGTATGAAGGGTCTAGATCCGGTTTTGACCGGAGGGTGGTTTTCATTCCTGTTAAGGGTTTCTATCTTTTAGCTATTTGAGTGTGTTCTTTGGAGTTATTTATGTTGATCACTACTTTTAACTTCCGCTATTCATAGATAAAGTGATCTAACCCGTGCTTACATTTGCCCATTGTTGGGAACCCACTAGCTTCGTTTAGTGGATTTATTTCAGTATTGTTTTTCTAGAACTTTCTAATCCTAGAATTACAATTGGTATCAAAGCGGGTCTCTCTTGTTGGAGCTAACACTCTTGGAGTCGGATCCGTGAGATTGCCTATCTTTCGCAAGTGATCAACTTGTCGTGCATACTCAAGTTGTTTGTTATTGTGTGGGAATATTTTTTTTGGTTTTGTTTACTTTTTATTGTGCAACATGTATGAGAGTGAGCATACTTACCAATGTGATTCTTGCCTTGGTTCTATGAGTACTTTTTCTATGGAGGATGCCACTCACATAAGAAAGCTCAACTTTGAGCTTGATGTGAGGGTTTTAATCCTTGAATCCGAGAGGGTGGATGCCCTTCAGGATATAGAAGATGCATCAGTTCTCATAGGAGCACAATTCTCCTTAATTGATGACCTCAAAGAGAAGGGGTGTGTTTTTGAGTCTAATCTAGTTCCATGGGCTAAAGAGAAGGTGGCTCTTAAACAAAGAGCCACTAGCTTAATTGAACTTCTCGAGGTAGAAAAAGGTGAGAAGAAGGTGGCCTTATTAGAGATTGTTGTCTTGAAAAAATTTCTCCATGACTCCTACCCAAACCTAAGCATATTTGTCCTCTCACTCAAAAGGACTTGAATCAAATCACTCACACCTCTTTGTGCCACAAAACCAAAGTAAACTTTGCATGTTCTTGGTATGGGATGAAAGAGCATCTTATGAATTTTTGCTTTAAGTTATAGGGTAGGAAGTCCGTCAAAACTTTTGAGGCATATAAATCGGCACCCATTTTGCCCCATCTAAGGCATCCTTTTCGATTTTTTGGAAAGCAGAAGAAAGATATTTCTAGTGATCACCTTACCATACCTACTAGAAAATCGCTTAGGAAACCTTTGTCTATGTCTATTGCCAAGGAGGTTATCACCATTTGGATCCAAAAGGACTTATATCATTCCAAGATAGGACATCTTTTCCTTCATGCTTTAAAATCTAATAAATGGTTATTCGATAGTGGGTGTTCTAGGTATTTGACCGGCATGCATGCTTACTGGGAAAGGGACGCCACTTTTGATGATAGGAGCGTTTTCAAGATCGAAGGGAGGGGTAGCATAAGTGCACCCGACATCACACAACTTGACCATGTGTTTTATTTCAAAGGTATTAAGGCCAACCTTATTAGGGTTAGAAAATTGTGTGATGAAGATAAACGGGTCATCTTTCATAAGAATGAATGTAAAGTTTTTGGAAAGAAAGAAGAGAAAGTCATGTGTAGTAAGCGATCTTTTAACAACCTAAATACCCTAGGGGAAAGCATAGAAGAGGAATGCATGTTTATTAGTTAAGAAAAATAGAATTACCCAACGGCATCAAAGGTTGGGTCATGTTAATTTTCATGACCTTGTTAAATTGTCCAAACACAAGTTAGTTAGAAGGATTGGTTTCTAATTTGGAGAGCATAGACCAAAACTTTTATATGGATTATCTCAAAGGGAAGCAAACCCGTGATGCGCACAAATTCCATAAAGTAGTCACTACCACTAGACCTCTTGACCTTCTCCATATGGACCTAATGGGAACTATGCAAATATTAATACTTGGTAGTAAGCACTATATTCTTGTAGTTGTTGATGATTTCTCTCACTACACTTAGATGGCAACGTTTGCAAAACAAAAGTATCCTCCCATATCATTGATTTATGCCAACGTTTGCAAAACAAAAAACAATCTAGTGTCAATAGGATAAGGAGTGATCAAGGGGAAGAGTTCCTCGATTCCTCTTTAGAGAAATATTGCACTAATCACAGCATTAAGAAAGAGTTTTTCACTCCTATTACACCATAATAAAATGGTGCAGTAGAGAGAACGAATAGGACTCTGCAAGAAATGGGGAAAGTGATGTACGGTTGGGATTTGTTCAGGTTTAGTGGTGGAAATTTAAGGGACAATTGTTATAGAGAGAGAGAGAGAGAGAGAGAGAGAGAGAGAGAGAGAGAGAGAGAGAGAGAGAGAGAGAGAGAGAGAGAGAGAAGCTGCTATGATTTCATCGATAACTGCTACGATTTCAATAACTACTATGATTTCATCGATAACTGCTGCAATTTTGATCTGCTTCCATTTCCATGTGATACCAAAAAAAGAGAGTAAAGAACAACCACTGTTGTGATTTCATCTCCAAACACCCCCTCTCCGATTATTGTCACTTGTTTTTGTAGAAAATTATCACCTTAGATTCCGATGACTTCGGTCCCAAATTTAGTCCACTAAAAGCACGGATCTCATCGATTCCGTCCCGATTTCACAGTTGATTTGAAAAGGAAAGCTATCTCACGGTGGATCGTTTTGATTTTATGGCCGATTTAAAAAGGAAAGTCATCATGTTGTCATCCCGATTTCAAGAGTACATGACCGACTTCAAAAGAAAAGCTAAAATCTAATCCCACCACCCCCTCTTTCCTTTAAGTTTTATGGCCGGGTCGATCTCATTTCGACTCCAAATCGAAAACATAATACAGCCCTGTCGATCACTTCCCGATTTCGGCTCTAAATTTCGTCCCAAAAAAAAATCGTCCTAAAAATGGCTACAAATATCAAGCATTTTCAGATTTTCGGGATCCCTTCTATTTCCAATTTCGACCTCAAATTCCATCAATCACAACCCCGTCCCCTATAATTCGAAACCCCCACCTCTCACTTTTGTCCATCTAACCGCTACCCATTGCTCGTCTGTCTTCCGTCGTCCAGGTACCATCTCTCTCTCTCTCTCTCTCTCTCTCTCTCTTTCTCTCTCTCTCTCTCCTATGTTTTTATTTGCATTCATTACATCAATTTGAGGAATAAAACTACATAAGTAAATGACAAGCAAAGTTTGTCTTTTAATAAATGACGATCAATACATATTTTTTAGTGGTAAAAAAATGACATGCATTGAAAAACGACAAACTGAAAAATGATGGTCATTGCCCGTCCTTTTTTATATTTTGTTTTTGAAAAGTAATAATAGGATTGCATTAGAAACCTACAAAATGAGGAGAAGAGAAATACAGACCAAGGCCATACTCGATATGAGCTAGCACGAACCTTCTATGGAGCAATACAAGTAGCTGTAAGCAGACAGCTCAACACCATACCAACCCATGGGCTTACAAAAACAAACTGCATACGCTCTAACAGTCGAGCTACATATAAAAGATTCGGCTCAACAAATACTGAGCTAAACTTGTCATTATGTGCCTCATATAACGCTATCTGCAGGTGCGCCAGCTCGCACTCTCTCAGGCTTCTCTTACCTACCCATTATGTACCCACATATCTAATCATGGTATCAAGTGGGTCGGATAACTTTGCCACTTGCGATTCTTAGGTTTCTCCTCTCAGAATTCTCTGTCAAATCGTTCTTCTTCTTACATCCTTTCTTAATGTTATATTCTCTTCCAGAATTTTCTCTCTCATTAACCCACACCTGATTATCCATGACCATGTTATTGGGAATAAAGCAGAATCAGGGGATTCAGTATAAGCCATCCCGACTCCTGAAACAGGTACAATGGAAGGATCCAAGGTTCTTTCCTCCTCAACAGCCAACGAAGATGGATAGACCCGGATGCTCACCTCCTCGACCTCCTCGACCTCCTCGTTAGTTCTAACATCCTTCCTACTAGGAGCAACTGTAATGACATCCTCCCCAACCTCCTCCTCCAAATCTGAAAGAGCCATCTTTTTTTATATTGTACATGATTTCGAGTGAACATGACCGGTTGCGCTTCCATTACTCTCCAACAGCCCCGTCCTCTAGCCATTGGGTAAGGTCTCTCTGATCCAGTCTCTATGCTTCCCACCGGACAAACGGCTGCGTTTGCACTCGACACTTCTACGGACCCGCCCTCCATCAATTGGGTAAGATCACTGAGTTTTATTTTTTCTCTATTCATCGACATCTCAAACTGTGCATTTCAGTTTGTAATATAAAAGAAGTCGTGCATTTCCTTGGTTACATAGTAGCTAGCCTTCAAATTATAAAATTGATTAAACTCCACATAAATCTTATTATTCCAAGATTTGTTACACTTGATTGTAGTCCCCCTATTCACGCAAATCCTGAGATCCGTGCTTCAATGGGTAGATACAAAACATATATATATATGGGGCAAAGGTTGAGACAAGTGGAAGAAAAGTGATTTTTGTTTATCCATTTGTCTGTTCATAGTAGTTAGTGCTAAAAAAATCACCACTGCCTTTACCTCAACATGCTTCTTTGGAGCTCCAATGTAACTATTCAAAGTTGATTTTTTTTAAATTTTTGGTTGAGAAATTTAGTATGATTCATATTTCATAGACATTGTAATCATGTTTATGTTCATCATAGTTGATTCATGTTTATACTCAACATAGCTGATTATATTCATTTTCAAATGATTTTGGATGTAATAGTTTTATTGTTGGTTGTGTACAGCATATACTGGGTCAGTGGGCTCTGTCATATATGTTACTTTTTGTTGGTTCTAAAACAAATACAATTTGAAAAAAACAGTTGATGGCTCTAATTATAATGTGAAAATCACTGGTATACTATAAAAATAATGATCCCAGAACTGCAGATCATACCTTATTTATCAATACAATAGTAAGTTTAATTTTTATTTAAAAAATATCCCTTAGTTTTTCACAAATAAAAGAATAGATCGATACTTACTAAAACCAACGACGTCAACATTCAGCGTCTATGACCCTATTCAGTAGCCATGATCATTTTCGATGGTGAAGATCGCTGTAGAATGTCCCCGCCATGCTTAAAATGATCCCTGCGGTTGAATATGGACACCGCTGATATTTTTTCTCCCCTCTCCCCCTCGCCAAAAGTTTTTGGCAGCCGATGGCGATCGTCCGAGTATCGACAGACACGGGCATGCACTAGTCTATATAACATGTGATGGCTGTTCACAAGCTGATTAGGACAAAAAGGCACGGGATAGATCTAATCATCGATCAAGATCTAAAGAGATAGTAAGAGAGAGAATTCAAACGGAACCCTCTCTCAGTGTGTGAATACGGCTCTCATAATTCTATTAAAAACCTATTATAAAGATATTAAAAATATACTATAAAGATGATAAATACATATTCAATAGGTTAATTAGTACTCTCTCTAACAAGTGAATCACATCTTGAAGTCAGCCGTGATCGCCAAAGGTGGGCCCGTCCAAGGGCCAACGAGTACGGGTATTTACTAGTATGATGCACAGAACGTGCAGTTCAACCGGAGGGCTAAAAAGAGCCTTTAAGTCCTGAACCCAAACCGTTTGTCCCCTTTCTCTGCCCCATCGTCTGCACCTCATGATCATAACTGTTCGTTGCACCCTTACCCGTCCAATGCATTGCAATCAGCCCCAACCGGCAGGCAAAGGAACAAATGTGATTGACCCAACAACATTGGCTCCAACTAGACACCTAATCGTTGCCATCCCTTTGCCTGCCCATTGGGGCTGAGTGTGATGCACCGGTCAGATTTAGGTGCAACAGACGGCTTTGTCGTGGGATGCAAACGATGGGGCAAAGAAAGGATTTGGATTCCGCAGTCCTTTACTTGTCCCAAAAAGGACTTACAACTTGAGTTCTGTGAAGCTCCAACTGAATCACTCATTTGTAGCTCCCAATGTAGCTTCACTACAAGAAATTGCACCTTTAGCGACGCTTATCTGCGACGCATATCCTTTTCCGTCGCCGATAGTTGTCTTTTTGCGATGTCATATCTTATTCGTCGCAAAATTGTGTCGCTAAAGGTTTGCTAGCATAGTTGAGTTCGCGCCTAGGAGGATAAAGTTTTTTGGCGACGGTAAATGGTTATTTGGCGACGCAGTTAGACGTCGCTAAATTATTTACGTTTAGCGACGAAATAAATTATGTCGCGGAAAATTAAAAATTTTGGCGACGAGACTAAGTATGCTGCTAGTTGCAATCGGCGACATAGTTATGCGTCGCAAAATTTCTTATTTTTTGGAAATATTGTTTATGACGACGCAGTTCCTTTTCCATCGCCGAAGTTGCCTTTTCGCGACGCAATATCTTATTCGTCGCAAAATCGTGTCGTTAAAAGTTTCCTAGCATAGTTGAGTTCACGCCTAGAAGGTTGGATAAAGTTTTTTGACGATGATAAGTGGCTATTTGGCGACGCAGTTAGACGTCGCTAAATTATTTATGTTTAGCGACGAAATAAATTATGTCGCAGAAAATTAAAAATTTTGGCGACGAGACTAAGTGCGCTGCTAGTTGCAATTGGTGACGTAATTGTGCGTCATGAAATTCCTGTTTATGACATCGTAGATTCTTAATTTTTTATAGCGACGTTGTACTTGCGTCGCAGAATCATTCCGTAAAATAAAAATTCCGCACATATAAGGGGACTTTTTTGGCGAAAATAAATAGCTATTTGGCGACACAATAAGATGTCGCTAAATTATTTACTTTTCGCGACAAAATAAATTTAGTCGTGAAAAATTAAAAGTTTTAGCAACGAGACTAAGTATGTTGCTAGTTGCAATCGGCGACATAGTTATGCGTCGCAAAATTCCTTATTTTTTCATACCCCATTCCTATCCCATTTTTTTTTTTCATACCCCATTCCTATCCCAAAAATACCCTTCCTCCTTACACCCCACCTTCAATACACCCCAGTTAAATGGCCCGCCCCAACTTGATTATACCCCAATCAAACACATAGCCCCTTAAATATACCCCAATTATATGCACTCTTGAATACACCCCACTCTTAAATAAACCCCATGCAGTTGGCTGGTACTTGAAGGCACAAGTAGAGCTGCAACTTGGGCGGGCCAACCTGAACCCAACCCGAGTCCAACCGAACCCAACCCGAGTCCAACCGAACCCAACCCGAATTTGGGCGGGCTAATCCGAGCCCAACCCGAATTATTTCTCCTCAACCCGACAAGACCCGACACGAAGTTAGCGGGTCTACACGAAGTTAGCGGGTCTGGGTCAGGGCTAAACGGGTTCGGGTCGTAAACGGGTCGACACGATAGACCCGTTTAATAAATGGGTCAGGTCCGGGTTTAGGGTCTGGACACGGTAGACCCGGGAAGACTCGTTTAGTATTCAACGGGTCGTGTCGGGTCAGGTCGGGTCGGGTCTACCAGCAATTCGATACTATAATATATAATACCAGTGGGTCTTTCCGGTCAGGTCGGGTCGAGTCGGATTGGGTCGGATCGGGTCAATTGAATAGATCCGGGTGATAAACGGGTCTTACCGGGTCTTATCGTGTCTACCCGTTTATTAGCGAGTCGGGTACAGGTTTAGGATCTAGACACGATTAGTTAAACGGGTTGGGTTCGGGTCTAGGGGTTTTGGACACGACACGAAACTAGACACGACATGAACCCGACACGACTCGACCCATTGCCACCCCTAGCTGCAACTTGGGCGGGCCAACCCGAACCCAACCCGACGAGTTGGGCTTGGGCTAAGTTTAAACAAACCTTCGGTTGGGTTGGGGGTACAAAAGACGCTCAGTAGGAGCTTTGGGGTTTGGGGTACAAAAAAAAAAAAAAAAGGGCATTGTTGGTAGTAAAGGATTGTTGAGTAAGTTATTGAGAAACGATAGGGATACGGGGCTAATTACAGATTTTTGGGGTATGAATAAAATTTCCCAAATCAAAACCCAAACCTAACCCTCCCAAACGTGACCCTTTCTCTCTCTCTCTCTCTCTCTCTCTCTCTCTCTCTCTCTCTCTCTCTCTCTCTCTCTCTCTCTCTCTCTCTCTCTCACAGCCGCTCACCCCTCACCATCACCATCCCGACCCCATCTCTCCCCTGCTCTCCCGTCACTTCCCCTCTCCCTCTCCCTCTCCGTCTCTGCTATCCCCTCACCCGATCCCCGAGATCCCGGCCCCCAGATCTGCTGTACCCGACCGCCGCCCCCTATCCTCCCTTTAAAACCCAGATCCGACCCCCTCCTTAGTCCGACCCTCTCCCTCCCCTCCGATCCCCCTCTCTTCCCCTCCCGATCTCTCCCCTCTCGCTCTCCCTCTCTCCTTTGATCTCTCTCTTGCCCTTCGGTGGTTTGCGCGCGCGGCCGGAGAGGAGCGGCAGTCGGCGCCGGAGATGGCCGACCGGCCGGCCGGAGAGGAGCAAGGAGGAGGAGCTGCCAGCGAGAAGTCCGATAAGGTCAGCCTCTCCTCTCTTTTTGTTTTTCTTTTTTCTTTCTTGTTGGACTTTGCTAGCCGAGACCCCCCACTTGATGGTAAATACCCACCATTTGATGACTAAGAACCCTAATTTCCTGCCCAATTCTTGGATTCCAAGGAAGACGTGCTATCCTTTGACATGGGAAATGATCGTTTTGTGCTTCTATCTTCATAAACAAATTCAAACAATGATTATGAATATATTTTTTTTGCAACAAATGATTATGAGTATTATTAAGCTGAAATACACAATTCTAATGTTGTTATCCTGCTCTAAGAAGATAAACCTTATACCCATTATCCACTTATGTATTTTCTAGAATTTGCTTATCCATGTAAATACCATAAGTGGGACCATCACGAAAACCTCCATCACTGAACAAATATCTTTGGATTTTTTGAAGATGTTGTACGCACTTGATGTTTCCTTATGCTCCGTGACTGGATCACCTGCTATTGCTAGTTCCCGTGACTGGATCACTTGCTAGCTCGATTTGCCTTTTTATGAGGGATGCCTACTTCTATGGAGGGCTTATGAGACTCATCAATCTTTGAAGAAATAGTTTGTGATAATGGCTTTTCCATAATGCCTTGAAATTAGCTTTCACTTTTGGATTGACTCATAGAAGAAACGTTGGGGTTTCGTTTGGTACAACTTTCTTCTAGCGACTTTTGGTGAACTCAATAGCATATGTTTTTGTTTTCTCAATATATATAAATCACTTTTGGTCATAACCACTTTCTCCTAAATAAGCAATGAATGCCTTCCATCAAGATATTATCTCCCGCCAAACGTAATCCCCACATATGCCAAGTGTAAAACTAATCTGACAATGCTTTTTAATGAAAGTAATCGCCTCTCTTTTAAAGACAACTTTATATGGATGTTGATGCAATTCAACATGCAAATCCAAAATTTCAAATGCACGTGCCACAAAATACTTTGTGAGTTTATGGTCGATGATTAATTTGCTACTCTTTGGATTAAACAAATTTTAGTACGAAAAAAATCTTTTGATTCATAAATATGGGCAATCTAGGTTCATCCCTATGCTTGCCAACTGTTTGTTTAATATGAATTAGATTCTGCCATTCTGGCCTCTTAGGATTTCCAAACTAGTCGCCCGATCATCTAAATCCTTCGACTTTCACATACTATTAGTGAGGATTCTATCCCATTGACTATCCGACTTTCTCCATGGTTGTGATTGGTCACTATGCTAGAACTTGATTGCTAAACAAAAACTCTAATACCAAAATTGATGCATGAGCGAAAGGACTAGGCATACTCTAGGTTAAGTTGCAACTTAGGGAAAAGTTTAAGAATCCAAAGTGATTCCTGATTTGAGTTTGATATGGAATTGCAATATGAAAGTGGTTGAAGATCGTAAGGTATTATGCTAGATGTCTACTACTATGAGGATTAGGGATCTAAGAGGGTTTTAGGAAAAAAGCAAGGATTTGTGATGGTAGTCCCTTCATTTATAAATTTCTTTGTAAATTGTAATTACCTCATCCAAACACACCCTAAAGTATTTTGTCTGGTTTCTTTTCATCCCAAAGTGTAGATTTCTCCCCCTTTATATTTCAGTATCCTAGAATTCTGACTGATGGCTTCACAGTGCAGTAGATCAGCAACGATGGCTTCCGTGGATCCCGAGCAGTCCCACAAGTCTCACAGGTCCCGGCAGTCAGGTCCTTCTGCCAAGAAAAAAAAATCGGACAAAAAAAAAGCAAGATGCTTCTAGTGTCGAAAAGAAGCAGAACCCAAAGGTTTGCAGATTCTTGAACTTTGTTTTCCATCAATTTTATTTTCTTTTATAATCGAGCTTAACTTCATTTTACTCATCTGCCATACGATTTGACACGAACTATGCACATTTCTTTCCAACTGGCCCATAATTGATTTATTATAGTTGAAATTTGGTTACATTGCTAAAAATCGATCCATGAAATCAGTAATGAACTATTTCACTTACGGCAAAATTAATTACATGTTTCAGTAAATAGTGGACAAGTATATTAAAAACGTGGTTGGGATGTGAAAGTTGCTCCTTTGTGGTGGACTTTGGATAGAGAGTGATGTGATTATTTTTGAAAGGATATATATGGACATGGAAGGTTATTGAGTGTCATCCATATGCTTGGCTTTTTGTGTGGACGTCCACTGGACGCTTTAGGGATAATTCTTGGAGATTTGAAAATCATCTAGTATGTGGAATAGAGTTGTCTTTTCTCTCACCTTATTACACCGTGATAAGAAACATATGTGATTTAAATCAAAATTACAACTTTGACGAAGGTCACAATGTTTCAAGATCCAACTGCTCATATTGCTCCATTCATATTTATGAGACTGATTATAATACCTTTCAGAGAAAAGATGTATAACTCTGAAAAGTAAAGACAAATTTCTATATTCATCTCTATACTATTATGAAAATTCCATAATCTATAGTAACACCAATTATGTTGACACTAAGAGGGTTGCCTAGATAGCAATGTTTGATTATAAGTTGAAATGACATAAGAAAAAGGGTCTATTTGGTGATTCTGCTACTGAAAGTAGAATGTTTTTGTTATACAAATTGTCAACACCTCTTTCAAATAGTTGAACATAATTCATGCAATGGAGTTGTAAAATCGATTCAAACATTCTGTCATATGATTAATGCGTACTCCCATTGAACCCTTAATGCAATTTGTGGATTATATTCACAATATGTGGTCTTACCAAGCTTTGAGACCCCCTGAATTCATTAAGGTGAGCAATCGATTATACCATATTTTCAACGTATTTACTATGATATATGAAATCTCCAACTTGGACTTATCAGTTTAACAATATTCAACAACTCAGTGTTTTAAAACACGAAAACTCGCCTCAACTCAAAACATTAATGAGTTAAGTCAACTCGAAAACTCGGTTAAAACTCGACAAAACTCGATACAAAAAACTCGCAAATATATAATATATTTTAGTAATATATATATGGGTTGAGATCCGTGGACCCATCAGTTTTTGTAGATTGAGCTTCAATGAATATCAACAAATTCTAATCCGACGACTATCATCTGGTATTTTGGATTACCGAACAAAAATCAATAAGCTACATTTTAATATAGCATCTTTGTCTGCCTACAAAACATCACATTTCTGTTTTTGATTTCCTTCAACCATTAATGAGTCAAGAGTCATGATGTTTAGCTACTCTAGTTGATTCATTGTGTTGTATTTTTTCAAAGTTCTTGATATATTTGAGTGAATGACCAACAGAAGATAATAATCTGTTTAATTCAGCTACCCACCTAGGTGGTTGCTTGTCGATTAGACCCAAAATTGCTTGTTGACATATTTTTTGTATATAATTTTTATCTTTATTGTGTTATGCATAATAACTAAAGCATCATTGTGTTCTTTGCAGTTTCAGATCCGAGCACGAGGCGTGGGCTGAGGCTGACCAAAGGCAAGGGGACAGAGAAGTTTGTAGCACGGTTTGGTAAACTTATAGTGGAGGTTCCAGAAAAGCTTGTGGCAAGGATTGACATTTCAGAAAAGATGCGGCATCATCATCAAAGACATGAGTTTTTTTTTTGCAGTCCTTCAGTTGATGTTATGGATTCGGGTTTTGTATTACTGATCCTTCATAGAAATGAGTGGATAAACATGTGTACTTAGAAGAATAATTTAGTATTTTAATTTGACATTAAATGAGTTTAAATGAATACTTGTATACTTTTGTTTTTATTGAAATGTTTGTGGATGAATACATGTATATAAAGATTTTAAGAAAAAAATTTAAATTTAATTAAAAAATATTAAGAATTTGTCTTTTGGCAATGCATGTAATATATTTTGTCACTGAATTCGTATATTCTGCAACGCGATGTTTGCATCGCCTAATATATACATTTGGATCAATGAATAAATTCGATGATGTAATTATTGCGTCGCTAAAAGTACACATTATGTGACGACAAAGTATGCATTTTGCGACGCTATTATTTATTCGCTAGAAGTTATTAACGATACTAATATATACGTCGCCAAATGTTTTTATTTTCGGCGATGCATATCGTGTGTCGCTAAATATTCTATATATAAGCTTATGTTAGTTGTTTTTGCGACGTTGGAGGTCATTTTAGCGACGTTTTTTTGTTTTAATCGGCGGCGCTTATTGCGTCGCGGTTGGTTAAGCTTTCGGCAACGCAATTTGATCGCGTCGCCGAAACTATTCTCAGACGGGGAATAGGCGACATCTTGGCGACGCAGTTTGAAACGTCGTAAAAGATATTTCACGATGAATATGATCACTTTTGGCGATGCTCTGGTGTGTCGCAGAAATTGTCTTTTCTTGTAGTGTTCACCTAGGACTTAATCTTTGATAACATTGGGGTTTGAGCTAAGACAAGCCGTACGGTACCTATTTTCAATGTACCATCTGATTTGCTCATCTTTCTTTAGTGGTTGTCATTATGGATTGACATTTTTACCATAATACTAAAATTTTGATCAATTATTTCGATTCTGGTCGAGACCGAAACGAAAAGTATGTGTAAAACCTAATTTTGATCAATTTAGATTATTTAGATCAAATTTCGGACTATTTGATCAATTTTGGTTTCTGCTTTCGGAACAGAAACTGGTAATATAAATTTTGGTCTAAATTTTGATCGATTTCGTTTTCAAAACTGGAAATATAAAATTTAAATTTTGATTAATTTTTGTCGAAATTTTGGATTCGGCTTGAACCAAAACCAGACACGAAATCAAAATTTAAAACCTTGATTGTCATTAGCTTGAGACAACCGGCCAACATCGTCCAATTGGATACGAGCATGTAAGTTAAGCCATGTCTCTTGGTGGAACTTCGAAGAAGAGCTTTCGGCTCATGACAACAAGTTTTGTTATATCAGCTATATTTCGATTCATCCTCTTCTTCTTAGGTCTCATAATTGGAGTTGAACCATGTTGATCAAAGCAAGCATGGGACATGGGCCCCTTTCCCCCTCATCATCAGAAGATCAAACTCACTCTGATTCCAGTCGATTGGCCCCAGTCGATGGGCTCGGCGTGCATCACAGCCGCATGCAGTCAACTGAAATACAATTCACTTCGGGTCGCCTATCATTGTGCATCTATGATGCGCATGAGCCCACTGATCAAGGCTAACCGACTGGAGGAGATCGGAACTCTATTTGATTGCATACTAAAGATGGACCAAGGTGGCATTAGAAAATAGGAAATAAAAATTTTACTAATGAAATGAAGTTCAAAAGGTTACAAGGAAGAAGCAAGGGGACTAACTTAAGCCAAAGTATGGGGCCCAACCCAGAGAGAATAGTCATTTTAAGATAGACAAGCACATAGCAAGAAAGTCTGAATCCTAGCCGTTGATGCCATGATCACAGGATTATGGAATTAATAAATAGCAGCGGCTGCTTCCCCCCGTTGGATCTCTGGACCTCTATAAGCCCTTGCTCTAACACCTCGTCCTTTGATCACCGGTCCAACAACAACAACAAAAAAAAAATACCAATACGCAATACCATAACTGCAAATGTCCTGCTATCATGCTATTGTTGGTTTTGAATTTTGAATTCAAATGTTTTTTGAATGTTTTTGACTCTCAAATCAGTTGCCGGGTTTTGTGGGAACGAGTGTAACAGAAATATGATCAGTTGAGATGAGATCATGGGTTAGTTGAGAGGTTAGATGAGATCATGGGGTTGTTGAGAGGTTAGAGGAGATCATGGGTTCTGTTTTCAGCACCGGTTTTATATACAGAACCTTTGGGGAACCCATGCAGTAATCTCTCTTCATCATTCACTCTCACAACCTCATTCTCTCTTCCTCTCTCTCTCTCTCTCTCTCTCTCTCTCTCAAAAACTCTAGTACGAACCTGTGGGAGTCCAGCACCCCTTTGATCCCTTTCGTCCAAGGTGACATTGCTTGCTTCTGAAGGAGGTGGAGTGCTAAAGCTTCTCTTTGAAGCTGAGGTGTTCGTCTTGAAGCCGACAAGCCGCTATTTGGAGGAGCTACAAGGGGTCGTGATCGGTTCATCATCCATCAAAGCTTTCCTTCTTCAAATCAGATTTTGATATTAATCTTTTGGAGTTCCCTGAGAGTTCCTACGAGCTCTCCTTGGTGCGGAGAAGCTTGAAGTCGTTGTACCCTGGGGGCTTGTCGTCGGAGGCCGGGAGCACCATCCTACGACGGCGATCTAGTTTTCAGGGCATTGTGCAAGCACAAGCCTCGACTCATTTCTTTCGATAAGTCTTTTATTCTCCTTCTCTTCTTTCCCTTATTTTGCATCTCTGTAGAAAGCCTTAGCTTCCCATCCTTAGCTAGTTAACTCTCCATGAACCTTTGCATGCTAATAGAATAGAACTCTATTGTTTTCCCAACAATCTGAAAACTAGATAATATTTATGTGTTCTATTCTCTTTTATTCCGATTAGATCTAGTCCCTATTTCGAGAGTGTTTAGATCTAGTCTCTTGTCACCTCTTAGATTTTCTTTGAAATTTCTTAAGTTTGACGGTGTCAAGGAAAGCTTGACAAACCGGCATTAAATTACCCTAGGAAGCCTGATATTTAAGCGAGCCAAGTGCTCCACCTCCTTCCTGGAGCTGACCTGGCCGTCAAACTTTTGAAAAGTCAAAAGGGATTCTTCCTAGATGACTTATGAGATGGAGAGGAAACCTAGCAAGTCTAGCGAGAAGCCTGAACCTTTCGACGGCAAGAACTTTAAGCGATGGCAGATGAAACTTTGGTTCTATCTGACTGTCCTTAAGGTTGTCGATCTCATTAGCTTAGAGAAGCCTAATCTTTCTACTGAATCGGATGGTTCCTCGAACCAGTCCGATATAGACTCCTGGGAGAGGCAGGACTACCTGTGTAGGAATTATATCCTTAACTGTCTAGTTCCCGACCTTTATGATGTGTACTTCACCTGTAAGTCCGCCAAGGATCTGTGGAACTCCTTAGAGAAGAAGTATGCCACAGAGGATGCCGGTTCAAAGAAGTTTGTGGTCGGGAAGCTCCTGGAGCTCAAGATGGAAGATGGAAAGTCTGTGGTCTCCCAACTAGAGGAGATACAGATTATCATCCATGAGGTCCTCGCAGAGGGCTATAATATCTGTAAGGGATTCCAAGTGGCAACTATCATCGAGAAGTTGCCTCCCTCGTGGAAGGAGTACAAGAACAGTTTGAAGCACAAGAGAAAGAAGATGTGTTAGAATTGGTGAGGTCTATAGCTCGTAAAAACCTATAGTTTAGCTATGTATGGTTGATAGTATAGGAATGCATATTGGTACGTACCTTAGTACGTGTTCTGATTACAGAACAGAGAGCCATGGCTACATGGTAATCCACTTGAGTGGGAGACTCAAGGGATTGGTCCCATGTAACCTAAATACGTTCGCAGCTCTGATTAGGGTTGGTCGCCCTATCAGGATAAGCTGTTGGGATGACAGAGCGTGGGTGTCTCCACCACGGTCATTACCAGGCACAGTGTCTGTGGCCGAACGGAACCAACACGGTGCACAGATCGATGAGCAGACATCGGTGCACTAAACCGTGTTTCTGCTTAGGGTAAAACGGTCCTAAACCCTGAGGAACCGTGTCTGGTGGACTAACCAGTTGTGTGGTGCTTTGGCGCACCAATGTGTGAGGATCCGGATGCAGTGATCCAAAACCACGATGTACTGGGTTACCCGGCTGGCGTTGCATCAGCATGTCACTCCTGCAGGCTATCCACACCCCTAACGGGAGGTGCGTTCCTTGGTCTGACCTACGTCGTATTAAACCCTGGCCAGGTGGTCATCAGTTCGACTGGTGACGGATCCGGTTACTCGGCAGAGTTATCGGAGGTACGATGTACGTAGTCAACCTGGAAGGAAACGAGTCATATGAGCACTCGAGTCTGACGGTATTTTCCACCGCTTGAGTTGCGTCATGGCACAAGTGGAGGGACAGCGAGTTTACCATACTAAGCGGAGAGCAGGGGTATGTGGGAGAACATAGTAAGTCCGGGGGGATTGGAGTGCAGCCTGCGTCGCACTCTGGGTGGCTACGCAGGTTAACTCGGACTCAGAGGATCGATGGTACACTCGGGTAGTGTGTCGATCGAGTCTGAGTTGGAAGCCATGAACCCTGGTCCCTGAAGGTTCCACCTTATCGACATTATGTATGGTTCTTATACCATCTCCTCGAAATACAGAACGTAGTTAGAGGAAGCGAGAAGTCCAAGCATACGCTCCGTGAGTGCTTCGCACTAGTGCACGGTAGATGCGTAGCTACGTGTGTGCACTAAGGGGAAACCCTAGGTTAGTGCAGAGACGCATGTAGCAATTCCTTGCCATAAGTGGACTTTGCCACATGGGTGCGATGCACCGGGACATGTTGCGAGTTGACTAGTTGACTTCACTAGGGGCACCCTACGGGAACCTCAGAGAATAGTGAAATCACTGGTGCACTTCACTTATGTGTGCCTTGCAAAGTCTCGTACACGAGGAACGGCCAACTAGTGGCATAAGGGCGTTTTGGTCATACCATGCGCCATTATGCACTAAGGGGGCCGGCCCAAAGTGTTGAGAGACTGGTCAAGGCCGGCCCCATTAGTTTCGGGAGGTTGTTGCCTCCGATGAAGGGGCCGGTTATGAGGCGCAGAAAACGGGCTGGTTTTGACCGTTTTCGAAAACAAGAAAAGGATAGAGATAAAGAAGAGATATATAGGGATAAGGTTTGAATCTATCATCCTTATCCATACTGTCCTTATCCATATGAATAGGCCGGCCCTATATATGAGAAGGAGAGAGAGGGTGCACGAAATTGATAGAGCCATGCAAGCCCTAGGGCCGGCCATGGTATGGGGAAACCCTAGCCGCCCCCTCTTCTCTCTTCGCATCTCCTCCCTCGTCTCTCTCTCCCTCGCTTGCGCCATTGGATGGCGACTCGTCTTCCTCGCGTGGTGTTTCGTAGAAGGAGAAGGCTCGTCGTATGGAGGCACTCAGAGATCCATCGACGAGGTGCCGTGTATCGTGTGAGATCGGGTGAACTAGAAGGCGTCTCCCGCAACCTTTTGCTGTCCAGAATCTGCACAGAAAATCAGTGTTGTTTCTGTGATTCCGGGAGCTACAGAAGTCCAAACGACGTGAAACTTGTTGCAAAAGTTCCGTATCGAAGTTGGCTACCTTCAGTCCAAATTTCAGCCCAATCGAAGTTCGGAGAAAAAAGTTATGGCTGTCGCACCAAAGCTATGTCGAGCAGATCCGTAGCCCGTCTCCATCGACAAAGAAGAAATTTGTCGCGGTGAAAGATTCCACACGCAGGTATGATCTCTAACAAGTAGATCTAACATAATTAGAACATGCATTCATGCTAGATTGTTCGTTTGCGTTAGATCGTCGTTAGGGGTTCGCGTAGTTGCCATGCTAAGTTTCATACACGCATATGTAAATTGTTTCGATGAAAATTTTGATATGTAACGCACACCGCTCACGGTCCTCGGACCTTCACTTTGCTTCCGCTACGGGCCTCTACCAAGGATTTGTTTCCAACAATTGGTATCAGAGCACGCTAGTGGTGTGCGTTTCATATTTTTTTCATGAAACCGTCATGTGCGCGCATGAATAGTATGTGCCGCCATCGGGGTTCTACCAGTAGATCATGCATATTATATTTTTTGTGTGTTCTATGAATCGTTCTTGCAGGGCGCCGCTTTTAAAATTATTCTGGATATGTGATTGCTTACTACCGGGGGTCGGACCCCGTGTTAGCAATTTTGTCTGGATGTTTTTTCTTCTGTGTGTGGATAGATTTTAGAGCCATAGTCGGGCAAGAGGTGAAAATTTACCACCCTTGATTTCCAGGCTTTTGCTAGGTTTGTTTTCTTTTTCTTTCTAGGAAATTGTGTACGAGCGAGCACTTGCTCGAAGCGTACTAGATCTTTTTCGATTACAGATTGAAGAGGAGGACTTGCCGTGAAGATCCACCACCGGGAAGATGAGCGAAACCCTGGAGGACGATGGCGATCCGGCGAAGCGTACACGATGACGGCAAAAGGCATAAAGCGTCAGAAGATCGTATACAGAGGCTTGCACCGGATCGAGGAGCCTTGCGAAGGAGACAGAGAGCCTGTGCTGTGCTAGTCAGGTTCAGGGGTCGGACCCTGAACTTGATTCAGTTGTGTGTGCTTGTTTCTTTCAGTAGTTCTTTATATTTCTGTAGAGAACCCCGATGCGATAATTTAATTATCTGTGTTAGAGGGATGCCCTTTCCCCTCGGGTCCTAGCGACCTTATTAGGATAGGATTCCACTAGTGACGCCTATTATTTAATTGACCCTTGATGATAGTATGAATTTCTCATATTTGGTTATGCCCCCATTAAGTCAACACCCGATTAGTCGGGTGTGCCTATTTGGCAAGCATCGAAACCTAGAATGAGTTGGAATTCTACTATGACATCATTCGTCAAATTTATAAGTAAGACGTCATGGTAGTGGAAGACCTTTCCTGTCAGTCTGACCTTAGGCTAGGCTCCAGGGCATTAGCGTAATAGCCAAGTTTGCAAAGCATCGATGTTCTTGGGATATGTAATGTGACCCTTGAGTGGAGAAATCCACTCGAGGCAGGGACTATGATATTCCGAGATCAATTAATGCTTCGCGAAAGGCTTGAATGCTAGTGGGAGCACGGTATGACCAGGGTCTAGTGTATAGGTTGTCGTGACCTTAGTGTACACTCATACTTGCATTAAATAACCCTCAACTTTAATAAGGGATGTAAGAGAGGACTTTTAGAGATCCTCTGGCCTCCACGGCCAGTCGTTTTGTGTTTGGGTGGGGATGCATAACTTCACACCCCCTAGGGTGGGAGCTGTGTGTTTCCATGCCAAATTACTTAATGACCTCCCTAAGGATATGGCGATTACGAGGCCAGGAGAGAAGGGCTTTTCATCCCACCCTAGTGGGGGCCGCATGAACTCCCGTGTCATAATTGCTTAGGCTCGTGGGTAAGCATCCTAAGTGCACGTGAGATATTCGTTGCGAAGACAACGGTGATCACGTGGTACTGGCCAAAAGATAACCATGGTCCATCAAAGCCCTTAGTTGGCAGATTTGGACTGGGTCAAGGAAAGGCCCGTGTAAGCGGATTGACGCTGCATGATGCCCCCTAGGGCAGGTGTAGTCGATTCCGAGATCTTACATACATGGTTAATTAATCCATAGAGGTGTCTTCGCTGTGAGGGTAGCGCTGACATTTGGATATAATTAGCTTATTTTCAAAATCCATAAAATAAGTTATTTTGCATTCATTTTCATTCAACCATATAGTTCCCCTATCCGCTATCCCATAAGAGAACCAGTTATCGGGTCTCTAACTACGTAGAGTGGAAGCGCAATCTTTAGCTTATGCTTAGGGTAGTAAATGTACATTGGCATGCAATCTAAATATCCCTGTACTAGACCTAATGGGTCCAGATATCACTAGGGCACTAACTAGGGCATATGAAGACTGGCGAGAGTCTAAGGAGATGTGCAAGTGCTATGTTATAGCAGACTTGCGGACAATTCTTTAGAAGCGAGTCAGAGATATGCCGGGTCTTCTCTAATTAAGTTTTACTTGCATTAGATGTCTGGAAGGCGAAGTCAGTCGACTCATCGCTTTTCCACTAAGATACTTGTCGGTACCGAGATGTCAGTGGGTATGCTTGTTCGGGAACACATCTTTGAGTTCCAGAACGAACTAGATTCCCAAGACATGGTACCAGATGACGAGGTGGTGGAAGACGTCTGTCTTGCATCCTTGTCTGGAACCTTCGAAGGCGTTATCAGAGACTTTAGCTTTAACAAGTTAGAGATGATAAACGCAGAACTTCTAAGGAGATTTCCAAGAGACAAAGGATGAGATCAAGATTAAAGGCAACGCCTTTAGTGCTTAACCTAGGTCTTCTTTAGAAGAACCTAAGGGAATAACTTATAAGAGATCGAAAACTATTCTAGTGCAGAAACTGGTGTGGAATCCTAAGTCTGGTAACGCCAAGGACGGAAGTATTTCCGCTGTGGCGAGCATAGGGGGTATTTGAAGATTGAGTATGACCTCAGGATGTTAGGAGTTGAGTCGCTATCTAGTAGCAGTTCTTATGCTTCTTGGAATGTAGACTTCTGGTCTATAGATATTCAAGGAAAGCAGAAGGCTACTTTATAGTGAAGGAATCCTAACATAGGTACTGATGCCATAAGCCGCTGCGGAAGCTGTTAGATATGATTGTCTTAGTTTTTCCGAAATACGAATTTTGTTTTTTAGAGATGTAGTTCTGTTTCCTCTTTGGTATATGAAGTTTTTAGTTTTAGACAGCACCGTAGGTGTGTATCTTAAACTAAATAGATAGCTTCATTACTAGAGAAATAGATCAGAATAATCTCTTTATATTTAATCCTAATTCGGAAATAGATATCATGACAGCTGCAGCGTCTAATTTAAATTCATCTAAATCCTTCGGAGAAGCTATCCCATTTGTGACCCCTCTGATTTAGATATTCTGCCTTAGATAAATTCAAAGGTAAAAGAAGGCCGAGTTTCTGTTCACAGATTTATCGGAGATCCTTCTAACCTATGAATGTTATCTGGAAGGCAGAATAACTAAAAGGGCCACTAAGGTATTGGAGTTAGTTAATTTTAACGTCTATGGTTCCAAGAGCGTCTAGACGATAGAAGACTCTTCGATTTAATCGAAGAAATAAGTCACTATCGGACGAGTTCCATAGGATCCTGAGAGAGTATGGGATTATCTCCCAGTTAAATGCTCTAAGGATGACACGTCAGAATGAAGTCTCCGAGAGAAGGAATCGGACTCTGTTTGACATGGTCCGTAGTATGATGAATATTGCCAAGTATACTACCCACCTTTGGTGGGGTAGTACCTTAAAACAGTAGCTTATATCTGAAACTATCTCTCATCTAGATCAGTACCTCAGACCTATAGAGAGCTATGGTCTAAGCGAAAGCTGACACTATAGTGTCTCGAGATATAGAGTTGTCCTGCACTTGTGCAAAACGACAAAAGGGATGAGATGGAGATGTAGTTCCAGGTATATTTGTTTGTAGGTTACCCTTAGGAGGCATAAGATGGACTGTTTTATGATCTTGAGGTTAGGAAGGTAATCGTTTCTACGAACACCATCTACCTAGATCAAGATTATATTATAAGACCATAAGTTTATCAGTAAGGTAGTTCTGGGTGAACTACTGGGTACTGGTAGAGAGTGTGCATTTGAAAAACGTAGTGGGAGTAGATGATACAAGAAACTAGTATACCAGGTACTGTAGAAACAATTCACTTTTGTACCACCACCATTTCGTCGTTGTGGGACCATCAGAGCTCCTGAAAGATGCTATGGAGAAACTTTGATAGTTAATCCAGAGTTTCAGGAGGATGATCCCTAGAGCTACGAAGAAGTAGTGGGAGCTTCCTTTGTACCACCACCACCTCGTCGTTGTGGGACTATCAGAGCTCCTGAAAGATACTATGGAGAAACTTTGATAGTTAATCCAGAGTTTCAGGAGGATGATCCCTAGAGCTACGAAGAAGTAGTGGAAGCTTCCGACAGCTCTGACTGACAAAAGACCATGAAGGCAAATTTGCATCAATGTCCCTTGGAATAGTCTTGACACTTATAGCACTATCACCCTTCAGGGTGTAGAAGGTGCATTAGAAGAGCACCCGATTAAGACTTAAGTAGCTAGATTAGTTACCAAAGGAGAAGGGATTGACTATGTCAAAACCATCTCACTGGTAGCTATGCCTAAGTCTATAACGGATCCTCTTAATCCATCACAGCCCATTATAGTTGGGAGATCTGGTTGATGGATGTCAAGACAGTTATTCCCTAATGGGAATTTGGAAAGGACATATGGATGATATCGCCCCAGGCTTTGTGTCAGTAGGTCAGGAACATATATGATGTAAGTTGCAAAGGTCCATTTATGGACTGATGCAAGCATCCAAGTTGGAATATATATTTTGATCAAGGAAATCCGCTCATACGGATTTGATCAGAATGATGATAAACCAAGTGGGTACAAGAAAGGTGAAAAAGCTACAAGGGTGTACGTAGTACTTTACGTTAACGATATCCTACTGATTGAAAATGACGTAAGAATATTGTTTACGGTAAAGGTTTGTAGTCATCACAATTCGATGTGAAAGACCCTAGTGAGGCGAGTTATGCTCTGGGAATCAAGGTAACTCTAGATAACCAGAGCAAGATTCTCTTGCTGTCACAGGCTACGCATGAAGATAAGATTCTAGCCAGATTCGTTTTACAAGGCTAGATATCTATTGCGCAGCAGGAAGGTGGGTCGGTTTCAGTCGAACCCGGGTCCAGATCTTTGGACCGATGTGAAGGGTATACTCAGAAATCCTCGTTAAGTAAGGATTGTGAGTTAGCTTGCACTTCACAGGTCCTGATATCGATTGGACACACATGATCTAACTTTAGTGTCAGATGTGTGTTCCAGAGAATCGATTTCAGGGATTATTTTTATCTTGGGATTAGAAGCGGTAGTTGGTAGAGTGTGAAGCAAGAGTGAATCACAGACTCTACCACAGAGGCTTAGCACGTTGTTGCGTGCTAGGTAATATATCAGGTGGTAAGGCTTAAGAAGTTCTTAGAGAACTTGGGACGCGTACCAGAAGCTCAATTATCTGTTGTTGCAACAGAAGAGCGGTAAGCAAGGTCCAAGGAGACTAGGCACCACCGTGAGGGGAAACCCATCAAGTACAAACTTCACTTGATCTGACAGTTATAGGAGGAAATGCAAGTAGCGGTACTGAGGTGGAATCTACAGACAATGTTGCCAATTCCATTAGGGAATTCCTGCAAAGGCTTTTGGGTAGCATGTAGAAGCTACAGAGCTCAACACCGTTATTCCTCGTTAGACCTAGTGGGAGATTGTTAGAATTGGTGAGGTCTATAGCTCGTAAAAACCTATAGTTTAGCTATGTATGGTTGATAGTATAGGAATGCATATTGGTACGTACCTTAGTACGTGTTCTGATTACAGAACAGAGAGCCATGGCTACATGGTAATCCACTTGAGTGGGAGACTCAAGGGATTGGTCCCATGTAACCTAAATACGTTCGCATCTCTGATTAGGGTTGGTCGCCCTATCAGGATAAGCTGTTGGGATGACAGAGCGTGGGTGTCTCCACCACGGTCATTACCAGGCACAGTGTCTGTGGCCGAACGGAACCAACACGGTGCACAGATCGATGAGCAGACATCGGTGCACTAAACCGTGTTTCTGCTTAGGGTAAAACGGTCCTAAACCCTTAGGAACCGTGTCTGGTGGACTAACCAGTTGTGTGGTGCTTTGGCGCACCAATGTGTGAGGATCCGGATACAGTGATCCAAAACCACGGTGTACTGGGTTACCCGGCTGGCGTTGCATCAGCATGTCACTCCTGCAGGCTATCCACACCCCTAACGGGAGGTGCGTTCCTTGGTCTGACCTACGTCGTATTAAACCCTGGCCAGGTGGTCATCAGTTCGACTGGTGACGGATCCGGTTACTCAGCAGAGTTATCGGAGGTACGATGTACATAGTCAACCTGGAAGGAAACGAGTCATATGAGCACTCGAGTCTGACGGTATTCTCCACCGCTCGAGTTGCGTCATGGCACCAATGGAGGGACAGCGAGTTTACCATACTAAGCGGAGAGCAGGGGTATATGGGAGAACATAGTAAGTCCGGGGGGATTGGAGTGCAGCCTGCGTCGCACTCTGGGTGGCTACGCAGGTTAACTCGGACTCAGAGGATCGATGGTACACTCGGGTAGTGTGTCGATCGAGTCTGAGTTGGAAGCCATGAACCCTGGTCCCTGAAGGTTCCACCTTATCGACATTATGTATGGTTCTTATACCATCTCCTCGAAACACAGAACGTAGTTAGAGGAAGCGAGAAGTCCAAGCATACGCTCCGTGAGTGCTTCGCACTAGTGCACGGTAGATGCGTAGCTACGTGTGTGCACTAAGGGGAAACCCTAGGTTAGTGCAGAGACGCATGTAGCAATTCCTTGCCATAAGTGGACTTTGCCACATGGGTGCGATGCACCGGGACATGTTGCGAGTTGACTAGTTGACTTCACTAGGGGCACCCTACGGGAACCTCAGAGAATAGTGAAATCACTGGTGCACTTCACTTATGTGTGCCTTGCAAAGTCTCGTACACGAGGAACGGCCAACTAGTGGCATAAGGGCGTTTTGGTCATACCATGCGCCATTATGCACTAAGGGGGCCAGCCCAAAGTGTTGAGAGACTGGTCAAGGCCGGCCCCATTAGTTTCGGGAGGTTGTTGCCTCCGATGAAGGGGCCGGTTATGAGGCGCAGAAAACGGGCTGGTTTTGACCGTTTTCGAAAACAAGGAAAGGATAGAGATAAAGAAGAGATATAGAGGGATAAGGTTTGAATCTATCATCCTTATCCATACTGTCCTTATCCATATGAATAGGCCGGCCCTATATATGAGAAGGAGAGAGAGGGTGCACGAAATTGATAGAGCCATGCAAGCCCTAGGGCCGGCCATGGTATGGGGAAACCCTAGCCGCCCCCTCTTCTCTCTTCGCATCTCCTCCCTCGTCTCTCTCTCCCTCGCTTGCGCCATTGGATGGCGACTCGTCTTCCTCGCGTGGTGTTTCGTAGAAGGAGAAGGCTCGTCGTATGGAGGCACTCATAGATCCATCGACGAGGTGCCGTGCATCGTGTGAGATCGGGTGAACTAGAAGGCGTCTCCCGCAACCTTTTGCTGTCCAGAATCTGCACAGAAAATCAGCGTTGTTTCTGTGATTTCGGGAGCCTGCAGAAGTCCAAACGACGTGAAACTTGTTGCAAAAGTTCCGTCTCGAAGTTGGCTACCTTCAGTCCAAATTTCAGCCCAATCGGAGTACGGAGCAAAAAGTTATGGTTGTCGCACCAAAGCTATGTCGAGCAGATCCGTAGCCCGTCTCCATCGACAAAGAAGAAATTTGTCGCGGTGAAAGATTCCGCACGCAGGTATGATCTCTAACAAGTAGATCTAACATAATTAGAACATGCATTCATGCTAGATTGTTCGTTTGCGTTAGATCGTCGTTAGGGGTTCGCGTAGTTGCCATGCTAAGTTTCATACACGCATATGTAAATTGTTTCGATGAAAATTTTGATATGTAACGCACACCGCTCACGGTCCTCGGACCTTCACTTTGCTTCCGCTGCGGGCCTCTACCAAGGATTTGTTTCCAACAAGATGACCCTGGAAGACCTCGTTGTCCGAATCCGTATAGAGGAGGACAACCGAGTGTCAGAGCAAAGAGAGCGAGCCTATATGATAAAAGGCAAGGCCAACCTCGTGGAGGGAAAGTCTTCCAATAATAAGGTTCAAGCTCCCAAGCCATTTGAGAAGAACAAACAATCCAAGCCCCAGTTCAAAAAGAAGCCGAAGGGAGACTGCTTCGTGTGCGGCAAGCCAGGTCACCTGGCTAGGGAGTGCCGCTTCAATGCAGCTAATCGGCCGAAGAACAAGTCCGAGGCGAACGTGGCCCAGAGCGGCTACTTCTCGGCAGTGGTGACGGAGGTCAACCTAGTCAGCAACCTTGCAGACTGGTGGGTGGATACGGGAGCTACCCGGCATATCTGCGGGTCGAAGAGCTCATTTTCTACTTACACATCTGCGGCAGAAGGAGAATCGTTGTACATGGGGAACTCCTCGGTTGCTCGAGTCGCTGGAAAAGGGAACGTGATTCTGAAGCTCACCTCCGGAAATCTTCTGACACTGAAGGAGGTGTTGCACGTCCCAGACATCCGGAAGAATCTGGTCTCCGGAGCGATGCTGAGCAAGAAGGGTTACAAGCTTGTATTTGAGTCGGACAAATTTGTCCTGACTAAGGGAGGGTCTTTTGTGGGAAAGGGTTACCTTGATGAGGGCTTATTTAAGTTGAATGTAACCTCTTTCGTTAATGATAATAAAGCTTCATCTTCTGCTTATTTATCTGAGTCTTTTGATCTGTGGCATGCTAGACTAGGACACGTTAACTCTAAATCACTTAAAAGGCTAGTTAACTTAGGTAGCGTACCTAAATGTATTCCATTCTTGGATGGAAAGTGTGGCATATGCGTAGAGGCAAAATATGCCAAGAAACCTTTAAGAATGTAGAGCGTAGCCTAGAAACCCTAGACTTAATCCACTCAGACGTGTGCGACCTTAAGGGTTACACTACGAGAGGAGGGAACAAATATTTCATCACTTTTATCGATGATTGTTCTCGACATTGTTCAATATTTCTCCTTAAGAGTAAGGACGAGAGTTTGACCAAGTTTATATCCTACAAGTCTGAGATGGAGAATCAGTTAGAGAAGAGGATCAAAGTCCTTAGGTCGGACAGAGGGGGTGAATATGAGTCCGGAGACTTCACTAAGTTCTGTGAAGACAACAGTATAATTCATCAGACCACTGCTCCATATTCCCCTCAGTCTAATGGAGTAGCTGAGAGAAAGAATAGGACCTTAAAGGACATGGTCAATGCCATGATGATCAGTTCAGGGGTACCTACGAACCTGTGGGGGGAGGCTGTACTTTCTGCAGCATATATTCTAAATAGGATCCCATTTAAGGAGTCTGAGCGGACACCGTATGAGATCTTGAGATATAGGAAGCCTTCCTATAAACACCTTAAAGTGTGGGGGTGTCTTGCGAAAGCATCCATACCTAACCCCAAGAGGACCAAGCTAGGTCCTAAAATAGTTGATTCTATGTTCATAGGATATGCCCATAATAGCAGTGCATATAGGTTTTTAGTTATCCACTCTAAGAGCCCATATATAGATGATAATACCATCATCGAGACTAGGGATGCCGAGTTCTTTGAAGACCAATTTCCTTATAAAGATAGGTCTGAGAGGCCTCAGGAGTCCAGCACGCTCGAGAGGTCTGTTCCTAGGTGTAGGATCGACTCTTCAGACGAGGAAGAGAACGAACCTAGAAGGAGCAAACGAGCTAGGACTGGTACTTCTTTTGGACCTGACTTCATCACTTATCTAGTGGAAGATGATCCAACTAGTTATGTTGAAGCCATGACCTCAGCTGACTCCATCTTTTGGAAGGAAGCTGTAAACAGTGAACTTGAATCCATAACATCCAACGACACCTGGGAGTTAGTGGAGCTTCCTCCTGGTTGCAAAACTGTTGGGTGTAAGCGTAGGGCATTCTGGAATGTGAGCATGATGGCTTCATCGTCGAGGTGATGTCCAGAGAGCGCAGCATGCTCATTCCAGAACCTCTGAGAGAACTCTTGGAGGGTTTTGTTCGATCCCATCCTGAGCCGATAGAGGGAGTCCAGCTTCTTCTCTGGCTTGAGATTCAACCGATAGTGTTGAACGAAAAGGTCTACCAGATCCCTGAATTGACTTACGGAGGTCGTAGGAAGGTTGTGATACCAATCCAGCGACATGTCATCTAGACTGTCAGTGAAGGTGCGACATAGAACTTGGTTGCCGTGGTCGTGTGGTGTCAATGCTTGTTTGAAGGTGAGGACGTGCAGCATCGGATCTTCCGTTAAACAGTTGAACCTGGGGAGAGCGGGGGCTTTCCAGCTTCGAGAAAACTGGGCTCGGAGAATGTGCTGATGAAGTGGCCCTTCGGAGGCATGATTGTTTCGACGATCACCTCGTTGGTCGGAGAGACGTCTCGGAGGAAGAGGAGGCAAAGAGGGCGTTGGAGTCCATCTCGTCGCCCGATGCCCAACTGGGTTCGATCGCCATTGTAATGTTGCCAATCTTTGGAGCTGTCCCCATCATTCCGAACATTCCTCATGATGCAGGGTTCGGAGGATGACTCGGAGGAGAGAGACTTGGGATGGCATGTAGACTCACTGAGATGCTCCCTGACAGTCGGCCTGGGAGAAATAGGCGAGGGTCCTCTCGAGTGGGATTTGAGAAAACGTTGAGGGATATCGACGATGGATCGTTTGGAAGGAGCGGGAGATTTGTCAATCAATCGGCAGACGTCTGCTCCGTCTTTGATGTCAGCGGCAGACCATGGGAGGTCAGTTCCTGCTTCGACGATAATCTATCGGAGGGAGTCTCGTTCCACTATGAAAGCGGCGTTCTGCTTCATGAGGGTGAGGAGTTGATAGTCCTCTGCTGTGATTTGGTATGACGCTTGAGCACCGGTACCGGGAGAAACGTGTGCTTTCCTCAAGCACTAAGAAATTTGGTCGACGAGTTGAGGCGATTGTCGAGGTTGAACCTGGGCGGTGCAATCAACCGACGGGCAACTCCTTGAATTAACAGTAAATTATTGTTCCGGGTGTTGGCTCGTAGCGAATCGACGACTCATTGAGCGAGTCGTCGAATGCTGAGCGTCTAGGTGCATGATGTTTTCCTCCGGCTGGTCCATCGGTGTCTTTGCCATCTAGGTGTAGCGATGGAGAGAGATGGATTACTCAGGCAACCAGTAGCTGCTACCAGAGGAGTTGGGAAACTTAGACGTTGCAAGTTGATAGGATAGGAGATCCCACAGACGGCGCCAAACTGTGGGGGAGGATTTCGGTTGTCGTACGTGACCCTCCTCCAACAGTCGATTGAAGGTTTGATCCTTCGGGATGTGGCGCGCTTCGAAGCGCTGAGTTGTGACTTGCTGGGCTGTCACAAAAGCATTGTTGACTAGAAAGGTAGAGGAAGAGATGACACAGGATGTGGTAACGAAGTTCGGCCGAAGCCTACGTCTCTATGCGGTAAGACGCAACCTTTGAATCCACTATCTCTGAGTAAACAGTAGAGCTACTCTCGATAGACCGAGGAGTGCTTCTTAAAAGTAATCAGAGGATAAAAAAGGAGTCTGAAAACCAGAAAACTCGAAGAGCTCTGGAAAACAGAAAGTGGGTTTCTGGTCTGGAATTAGGATCTGGAATAATTTACAGGGTTTGCTATTTATAGAGGTTTGGTTTATTTAGGGAATATTCTAGGAATCTTCTTGGCAATATCCGGGGTTTGGTAAATACCCGGGGGGATTTACCAGACCCTAGATAGTACAAGTGGGCCCCAGGCAGGGCTGCGGGTCCCACCATCATACTCGTGGGCACCAAGCAGGGTTGCGGGTCCCACCATTGGACTCGTGGGCCCCAAGTAGGGCTGCGGGTCCCACTGTTGGACTCATGGGCCCCAGAGGGTTGAGGGTCCCACTGTTGGACTCGTGGGCCCCAGAGGGTTGAGGGTCCCACTGTTGGACTCGTGAGCCCTAGGCAGGGCTGCGGGTCCCACCGTTGGACTCATGGTCCCCAGGCAAGGCTGTGGGTCCCACCGTTGGGCGTTAGCCAGATTTTGCACCCACAACTACTACTAAGGAGATCATTCATTTCCGACGTCTTCTTCAAGATCTTGACATCGATATTTCTGGACCTACAGCTCTTCATTGTGACTACAAGAGTGTTATTCAGATTGTCAGCAGTCTAGTGTTTCATGAGCGAATAAAGCACATTGAGCTTGATTATTATTTCTCCAGAGAGCAGTACGAGGCTGGACCATCTCTCTGCCCTATGTGTCCTCCACAAAGCAGATTACTGAGTTTTTCATGAAGTCATATCCTTCTTCTTGTTTTTGGTTTCTTATTAGCTAACTCTCAGTATTTTATCCACCGTTAATTTGAAGGGGGGGTGTTAATGTATATTTTAGGTTATACATATGAGTTTGATGTACAAGACTTATTTCCTACACATGTACGAGGCCTATAAATATTCGTGGCTATTGCTCTAATGAGAATCATCCGTCATTATCCCAAACCCTTGCCGTCTCTCCTCTCCCCTAGGGTTGTGGTAACACACTGGTAATAATAAAGGGTAAATTACACAAATCTCCCCCTGAGGTTGGGGCTGAGTGTGATGCACCCATCGGGTATGGGTGCAATGGATGGCTGTGTCATGGGTTGCAAACGATGGGGCAAAGAAAAGGGGTAGAAGATTTGGATTCCTAAGTCCTTTAATTACCTATCCCAAAAAGGACTTAGAACTTGAGTTCTGTGAAGAACCAACTGAGTCATTCATTTGTAGCTCCTAATGTAGCTTCACTTAGGGCTTGATCTTTGACAACATTGGGACTTGAGATAAGACAAACAGTTCGGTCTGAGTTTCTATAGTACCATCTGAATCGCTCACCGACTATTGTATGGGAAGTTATCACAGAAGTTCATCGTTCTCTAGTGGTTGTGATCATGGACTGAAATTTCAACCGAAAAACTAAAATTTTGGTCAATTATTTCGGTTTCAGTCGATGTTTGAAACAAAAGGTATGTACAAAACCTAATTTTCGTCAATTTTGATCATTTATATCAAATTTTGGATTATTTTGATTTCTGCTTTCGAAATTGGAACTTGTACTATAAATTTCGGACTATTTTGGTTAAAATTTTGGTAAATTTTGGTTTCAAAACTGAAAATATAAAATTTAAATTTTGGTCGAAATTTTGGTTTTGGCTTTGATCGAAACCCAAGATGAAACCAAATTTAAAATCTTGGTTGTCATTAGCTTGAGACAATCGGCCAATGTAGTCCAGCTGGGTCCGAGCATCTAAGTTAAGCCATGTCTCTGAGTGGAACTTTGAATAATGGCTTTTGGCTCATTACACTATTGGGGGCGTTTGGTTCAGTTGATTTTAAGTTCTTATTGGACTTATTTGATAAATAAGTATTTTTTTATCCAAAAAACCTATTTGGTCGAGTACCTTTTTGCAGTGCTTATTTTAAGAGACAAGTACTTTTTTCTCTTATTTCAGAAGCAACCGGATCAAAGCCTTTTTGAAAAGGACTTTTTGCACTTATTCACTCAGCGTTTTTTTGGACTATGGAGCCCCTCACTTCTCAAAAAATTACATAAGGTATAAATTGTTTTTACCTTTGACCTATCTACTCCGCAGCCGCTCGGGAAAAAAAAATATATCGCTCCTCTCCCTCACGATCTGCAACGAGACCTCCGTAGTCCACCCTCCTATGCCCCTCGTCTGCACCTCCTCCCCCCCTCATTAGCCTTCCACCGCCCCTCGTCCACCCTCCTCCTCTGCAGTCTGCCCTCAATCTACACCTCCACCGTAGTCCGCCCTCCTCCACAGTCTGCCCCTCGTCCGCCTCCTCCACTGTCCGCACCTCATTCGCCTCCTCCACAGTCCGCCCCCTCCGCAGACCTCCTCCGTTCCTCGTTTACTGCAAGATTTGCAACGAGACCTCTTCTACCCCAAAATTATGACAATATTACCTCAAACTAAGCACTATAAAAGTGAGGTTAACCAAACACACTTTTTTACTTTAAGAGCTTATCTAAACAGAGTTGCCAAACGACTTTGCTTATTATAAGAGTTTTTTTTAGCAGAACTTTTTAATAAGTTCTTATAGAAACAGCTCTACTTATAAGCAAACAGTCGAACCAAATGCCACCTATGTTTTGGCATATCAGCTATATTTTGATTCATCCTCTCCTTCTTAGGTCTCATAATTGGGAGATGAACCATGTTGAACAATACAAGCATGGAAAATGGGCCCCTTCCCCCTCATCATCGAAAGATCAACCTCACTCTGATTTCATATTTGATTTGGTAATTTTTAATAATGAAACGAAGTTCAAAAGGTTACAAGGCAAGAGCTTGGGGACTAACTTAAGCCAAAGTATGGGGACCAACCCATAGAGAGTAGTCCTTTTAAGTCACAAACACATAGCAACAAAGTGTGAATTCATATCCTTCTTTTCCTTTTCAAAAAAAAAAAGTGTGAATCCTAACCATTTTTTTTTTTGCAAACAAGTGAATCCTAACCATTGATGTCATGTTCACAAGATTATGAAATTAATAAATAGCGACGACTGCTTCCCCCGTTTCGATCTCTGGACCTTTTTGTGCCCTTGCTCTAGCACCATGTGTCCTCTCACCGCCTGGCCCATCCAACAAAAAAAAAAAACAAAAACAAAGTGCCAATACACCATACCACAACCACAAATACCCGTTTATCATTCTATAAGACATACATACAAGTCTTGAGAGAATAGTCCCGCATTGGCTGAGTAGGAGAACGATAAGATCCTTATAAGAAAATGATGTGACCTTAGCCCTTGACCCGGATTTTATGATCAGAACAAAAAAAAGAAAAAAACTTCACATGATATCAGAGCCAAGCCGTCACATCCATCTGCCGAGTGGGGTCCCATTCTGCTGACTAGGAGGATAGTGAAGTCCTTACAAACAAATGATGAGACCTCAACCCTTAACCCAAGTTTTCAAGGTTAGAGAAAATTTCACAATAAACCCTATTATAGGTGGTTGATGATCAACCTTGACTAACGGACAAGAAAATTCTTCAAGTATGCTAACCATTGGTGGATGATGATCATTACTTTCTTACAACATTTATGGTGAGTAATACGTCCATTCTTTGGGTCAATTGGTGTAGTGTCCATTGGCGCCAAATCAATATCCACATGTACATATACTCATATTTAAATAATATAGTGTAGATTTTTTGTCTAATTTATATGAAACTCCCCTCCGTTTCGGATAATTATACTGCACTATTTTCTGCTTTGATCGTCGGTAACAGTTTTTTCCCTCCGTTAGTTACTCTAACGGCTGGTGTTAGTTTCAGTCAATTTATTTTTTTTAAGCCCGAAAATGCCCATAGATTCCTCCACCGGCACCTCCTCCTCCACCAGCACCTCCTCCTCCTTCCCCACCACCTCCTGCTCCACCTCCTCAACCGACACCTCCACCTCCACCTCCACCTCCACCAGCACCTCCTCCTCCCTCACCTCCTCCCCCTCCACTGGTACCTCCTCCTCCTCCTCCTCCTCTACCTCTCTACCTCATCCTCCAGCATCGCCTCATCCCCAACCTCACCGCCACCCCCCCACTGGCATCTCCTCCTCCGCTAGAACCTCCTCTTCCTCCTCCCCCACTTCCTCCACCGGCACCTCCTCTTCCCCCTCTGGCACATCCTCCTCCTCCACTGGTACCCCTATCGATTGTATTGAGTTGTATAGGTCCTAGTGGTATAGTCAGCGCAGAGATTAATCAAATATCAATATAGTGTAGGTTCTATCGCATATCAGACATAGTTCACAGCAACCCAATGTATGATCTCTACTAGTACTTGAGGTATAGGATTTTTTTTCCAGTTTCGCTTGTTGGATTATCGGGTTTTGTGTAATCGGATTCTCGTCGAGTATTTTGCTTCCGATTTTCACTTTCCATACTCAAAGTATTCATTGATTCATGTTTTGGTTCGGATTTGTCGGAATATGCAAAAATCTGACTCGTCCACAAGTCGTCAATCCGATTGGTCAAACTCTTAGCACGAATCGGTTGGATGGTGAATCATGACCTAATTGAAATATGTTTCCTGAAGTGCTACGTCCGAGGAGAGAGGATATTGTATTATACATAATAGGTAAAACATAATTCTATCCGATCGGTTGGTTTGGAGTCTGACCAATCTTCCAGTACAACATTTTGGGAACCATCTTGTACTGAGTTCGATCGATCGGACATGCCATTCTGACCGGTCTGGTGACTGGTTTCTCATCTCCTAGTACAAACCGAATTCAAACATGTTAGGATGACGGCCAGAGTACTTATATCTGTAAATAGACTCTAAACAGGGTTTCCGATCGATCGATCGATCTATAGATTCTAATCGATTGGTTTACCCGATCCTTGTATATTCAAAAAATCAATGAAAATCCGATTCAAAACATACTTTTTTATTATTTTTGTAGAGGCATCAAGTATTTTTTAAATCTTATGATCTTGATGCATTTTCTAGCATTCTAATGATTGGCAATATTATTTAAATTCTTACGGGTTGGGTTCAATTAGTTATGTTCGGTAATTATTAAGTCGTTAGCTATTGAGTTCACATCTTTTCCCTCCTATAAAAAAAATCCTGGCTCCGCCCCTGAATGAGCGTTCCTCCGATTCCGTCTAGCCCTCCCCCATTTCCCATCAATCAATGTGCAGCATCCTCACGACCCCAACAATGACACCTCCAGCCCCTGCACATCCACCGACGGCCAGCCCTCCTCGGACTTCGAGCAACCCTCCATGGATGACGAGAGACAAGATCGCCGTGGGAGACATGGGAGGGATGGTCGCCGAGGGCTTGCGGGTGGGGACAATGGGAGAGTGAACTCTAAGAAAAATAAGAGTGACAGCTTGCGGGGTGGGGACAATGGGAGAGTGGACTTTTAAGAAAAATAAGAGTGAAACAAACAAATGTTGCCCATTAGAGCACACTAATGGATCCCAAGAAAGTATCGTTAATAATCTATCTCTATGAAAAGCAATGCTAGCTACAGACCAACTAACATGGCATAATCAGAGAATTTTTACAAATCGACCCCTATAATCTTTTCTATTTATATATAAAGCCCTACAAAGTCAATATTTACATATAAAGACTTTAAATCATCCAATATTTATATATCGACCCTTGCAGTTAGTTGGTATCCAAAATGAAGGAATATTTTTGAAATATTTCATCAATCGGCTATTTTTTTTTAATCTAAAGAAAAAATAATCGATTTATCTATAGTTTTAATTACATAAATTGACATCTCTTTATTGAACATGGACTTAATCCAAAACAAGCACATACATAATCCGAATCTAACTTGGATCTAATCAGAATAATTCTCATATTGGAGGGGTATTTACATAGTTTAGATAAATTACCAAGGATGAAATAAAAAATATTCTCTTGTTTTCGATGTCAGCTGACTGCAGGGATGTATATGTAATATTTAAATGAATTGAGGACTTTATATGTAAATATCACTTTTTAAGGGTTTATATGTAAATAGGGAAGATTACAGGGGTTGATTTGTAAAAAACCCCTTTAAATTAGATATGATTAATTATTGTTAGCCAATTGAATTATTGTCAATAAAAATTTGGCTTTTAATATGTGGCCATCTAGGATGGGCTAACCTCTTGCTCAAATGGACCTAATTGAAAATTATGATTCCCATGTCGGGGTTGGCGGATCAATGATCGGGTGCCATGATGTCATTTTTTTTTTGTTTTTTTTTTTGAGAAGCCTTCCTTGGTTGGGGGGGGGGGGGGGGGGGGGGGGCGCGCGGGGAGGTTAAGGACGACCCTAACCTTATTTATTAAGAAAAAAACAAGGAACCTTAAGAAGGACCCGAGAGAGAATAAGAGTCACTCTCACCCGGAGAGAATATCTCAGTAGGGTCCACCTTATGGGTTTTTTTTCCGACAAATTAGGTATAGGTCCTTAACTATTTTGCAATATTAGTCGCAGGACACCATAATTGGCTATAGTAGCTAAGGTCCCTAGAAGTATACATTCGTCTCCGAGAAGAATATATATTCGTCTTTAGAAACAGTATACATTCGTTTCAGAAAGAGTATATATTCGTCTTTAGAAAGAAAATATATTCGTCGGGATGGACTTGAGCTATATTTTGAAATTAACGTGTCCTGCAACTAAAAGTTATCTCTCAAGAAGAACTTATGTCAAATTTCTCCTTTTTTTTTTTTAGTGGTACCACCCTATGGTTTTTATTATCAGGGTACGAGTAGAGCGCTTTAGGCATATGAGGAGACGATTAATTGCCATTAAGTTTGACACGATATAATATTTGTTGTATCTAGAAACAAGAAAGGTCATGATTCCATGCCATTTCCCTCAACAAGACAGAGCTTTCGGGGTCGTTTGGTTCTTGTGTTTTTAACCTATGATTCTAAAAACACATGTGCAAACAGTTTGGGGTTGTTTGGTTAATGAGGCGTGACGTGTGTAAATAGATGCACACTTGCTTAATTTGTACAACTTTTGCATATAAAACCGTGCAAATAAAATTTTACTTAAACACATAAAATTTTAATTGTATATGTCACATGTGCAAACAGAGGTACGCATATCATTTGCACAGTAAATAAACGACCCCTGAGTATATTCTTTTAGTGTGACATTTGGTCTTGAAATTAGATTTTCTATGCAATTACATTTCAAGCCTTGTTCTTTTGCCAAAAGTCTCGAAAAACTTGATGTCCCGGACCCTCTAATTTTTCCACGAAACTGAGACATTAAAGTCTCACCAAAATTGTCGATTGTCAATGTCTAAGATTGGTGAGATATTTATTTGGTCTTAACCTGAACCAGCCACCCACCGCTACCGCCGACCACTATCTGTCAATATTGTAGCTACCGCCGCCACCCATTCCTGCCACCGCCACCACTGTCAATATTGTCACTGCAACCAACCAGCACCTCCTCCTCCAACCACCACCGCCACCCGTTTTTGCCACCATCACCACGACCATTGCTCTCACCGCCACTAGCCACTACGTCACCGGCCACCACCACTGACTAGCTATCACTACCATTGCCAGTCACCTCTGACCCCAACCATCACCACCGTTGCCACCGCCTACCACAACGACAAATACAGTCGTCGTCGCTCGTCGCATCTTGGTGACATCAGCCACCCACCGCCACCATCATCGTCACCCACTGCCACCCGCTGCCAGACATCGTTGGCAACCACCATCATTGTCGCCCGCTATTGCCTTGGACATTTGGTGTCCCAAGTCGAAAAAATCAATGAATATACTGATGTCACGGGGGTATAAACTAACATTAGAAATTGTAGTCCTGGGATATCAAATGTCTCGAAAATATGATTTCCTAAGATATGTAAATCTCGAAAATATGATTTTCCAAGATATACAAGTCCTAGGATACCAAAGTCCTGACAAAGAACGGACCCTGATTAAATGCATGCAGGCGATACATTTCGCAATTTGGCTCAAAGAGAGCTCGGGTCTTCTTGCAGGGTACCTTCGGAGGATTCAAGGAGAGGAGCACTCATCAACAAGGGGAGTGTGAGTGCAGAAGAAACACCAACAATACCCACATGATTGATACCCTGGCATCCGTAAGGAGATCGACAAAAGAGGTTCCCAGAGCACAGAAGGAGCATTCGTTCTAATAAAATTTTCACACTCAATCACCTGCTTCAGCGGTACAATACAAACAGTTCGCTGGGTTACTTTTTTATTTATGCTCGCTCGCTAGCTAATGCTCACTTCATATTTTATATTGGTATACAAAAAGGAGTGTTGTCCTCTCCTCTCAAGCCACATGAAAAAAATGAAAACCTAGGAGGCAAACTATGTGCTCAGGGTTTAAACATACAAGGTTCATTAATAAAGTAAAGTACACAGTCGATTTTTACTTGAAAACCCCAATGGAAAAAACCCATACCTCCGGACCGTGATCTTGGAGGTGCAAGTGATCCACTAGATAGGCGAAGATACAAGAGTCCAGAGAGTTGCCACGGCGGATTGGTGGCGATTCACAACCCAACCCTGATGAATCCACGAATAGCATCCCATGAGTTGCTCAGCCCGAAGCCCCGCAACCATCGCTCACAATCCCCTCGCAACCTCCTTTGCTTAAATTATTTTCCTTCCCAACTCGACCTCCTGAGCATCGCTAGCTTCACACTAGCTCGCACGTGCACGCATGAAGCACTCGTCGCCATGAGGCACCACCACGGTATTTTCTAAGGATGGACTCAAGGGTTCCACCCCACTGAATCCACAACGGTGGGGACCCACAAACCGTAGTGAAGGATTTTTCGCCCTAGCAATAGGCAACCCAAATCTGGGATTTCAAGGTTTGATTCGAAGGAATCGAGTCACAAGAGGGATGAAAAGACAAAGTGGTCCAAATAAAAATCTATCTGGACCAAATCGAATGTCTCGAGTAAGTGCACACATATCTCTACATGGTCGAGGAGCAGTTCCCACTCACACTAGATGAAATCCTTGAGTCAAGGAGGAGGAGGGCAAAGAATTCTCTAGATCTAACTAGCCTCAAAAAATTATTCTCAACTTGTCCTCAAATGAGAGAACCAGCCCTTATATAGGGTGCCTCACCCAATCATTCTCAGCCATCAAATATGGAGATATGGAGATCCAACGGCTGAAAATCATAAAAAAGAGTTGATTTATGGATCAGACCTAAAGTGATCCGGACGGCAAGGAATCCCAAGGTCCAGAACCGAGCCAGGATTGAAGACCTAGATCAACACTCGACCCCACTAGTGGTCTGGACCGTTCGCAATCGGTCTGGACCGCACAGTGGTGGTAGGCACTCCAACACTTAGGCAATTTGCCAAGTGTGGATCATCTCTTTAGATAAAATCGTAAATCCGACGATACGAAACTATATGTTCGATATCTGAAAAATCCAAAAACTCCGTCAAACCTGGATTTTAGATATAAAAAAAATTTGAAAATGCACAGACCTAAAAAATAGTGAAAAGGCAAATCGATCAAAATGCACGCAAATCGATGAGAATAGTTTCGCAAACAAAACACGAACTAAACCTTTTACACCCCGAACGACTGAATCCTGATACAAGCGCGAGCGGGTGTGCGAGCTAGGCGGTATGATCCCATCCTAACACTGTGCTGCACTTTTGAAGTCTTCAATGAGTTGTGAATGCACACGCTGTCCTAACTCACAGGTTACACATACCTCACCTAGACGGTTTACGCTCACAAGTTTTGCCAACGAAAACAGATATTCGGCATACGCTGCCAAGGGGATGACCTAATGGTCGATCGTGTGTAGAAGCATTGCGCCAGCCACGCCCACGCCATCGTGTGGCTTGTCCTTACTCATGGTAACTCATCCACCATGGAGGTAGCACATGTGATAGCCATAGATCATAAGACTATTACGTAGTATATCTTCACCACTAGTGCCATTCTTCCATGTCACCCATATCCCAAGATATCTTGTGATAGGACCGACACAACATCATAAGCACGCTTTTGATTAGTGCCATTCATCTAGGGCTGGCAATTTCGGACCCGACAAGGCAGATCCGACACGAAGTTAGCGGGTCTGGGTCAGGGCTAAACAGGTTCGGGTCGTAAACGGGTTGACACGATAAACCCGTTTAATAAACGGGTCGGGTCCGAGTTTAGGGTCTGGACACGGTAGACTCGGG
Source organism: Chamaelirium japonicum (assembly GCA_947650365.1). Taxonomy (NCBI): domain Eukaryota; kingdom Viridiplantae; phylum Streptophyta; class Magnoliopsida; order Liliales; family Melanthiaceae; genus Chamaelirium; species Chamaelirium japonicum. The sequence goes on from OX393556.1 coordinate 23,020,640, forward strand.
AAGACCGTTTAAAATTCAATGGGTCGTGTCAGGTCAGGTCGGATCTACCTGCAATCCAATAGTATAATATATAGTATCAGCGGGTCTATCGGGTTAGGTCGGGTCGAGTCGGATCGGGTCAACTGAATAAACCCATTTGGTAAACGGTTCTAACTGGTCTTATCGGGTCTATCCGTTTATAAACGAGTCGGGTACGGGTTAAAGATCTAGACACGATTAGTTAAAAGGGTCGGGTACGGGACTAGGGGTTTTGGACACAACACGAACCCGACCCGACACGACCCATTGCCATCCCTACATTCATCCGTGTCAGTCATATCTCAGGATATCTTACCATAAGTGAGGACCGACACAACCATCATGAGTAGGGCTGGCAATTTTGGACCCCATGAAGTTAGCGGGTCTGGGTAAGGGTTAACGGGTCGACACGAAATAGTCCCGTTTAACAAATGAGTCGGGTCCGGGTTTAGGGCCTAGACAGGGTAGACCTGGGAAGACCCATTTAAAATTCAACGGGTCGTGTCGTGTCGGGTCAGGCCGGGTCTACCTGCAATCCGATACTGTAATATATATAGTACCAGGCGGTCTATCGGGTCAGGTCGGGACGAGTCGGATTGGGTCAAATGAATAGACCCGTGTGGTAAAAGGTCCTATCGGGTCTACCCGTTTATAAGCGGGTCGGGTATGGGTTTAGGATCTAGACACGATTAGTTAAAAGGGTCGGGTCTGGGTCGAGGGGTTTTGGACACGACCCGAAACTAGACACGAACCCGACCCAACACGACCCATTGCCACCCCTAATCATGAGCATGCTTTACTCGGAACATTGCTTTCTCGAAGTGGCGGACCCACGAAAGGAAGTGCAAAATTGAAAATTTTGGAGGGGTCATTTATAGACTATAAAAGCAGCCCTAACGGCACCAGGTATGTATTCGAACTCCAATTTTTGTTTTTACCTCTTACTAGAGCCAATACTAACTTGAGCATCGAAGGACCTTCCAAACTCCCGATAATTGAAAGGTAGCCAATCAGCTTCCATCCCCGATGATTGGCATCGACGTATCGAGAACCGACATCCATACGCCCGCATAAGATGGCCCAAAACCATGAAAAAGATTGAAATCTAAAATCCCGACGATAAAATCAATTATATAAACCTTTCGAAAATATAGAATTATTTCCATGCGGTATAAGATTGTAGAATATAGGATGCAATGGTTCAAACATATTGGAAGGTCGCCAAGAGGGCCATGTGTAAGGAGACAGTTTCCACATGGAAAATGATTCGGATCTCACCTTCTATAGGCCCCAAATAAACCCCCATGCCATGCCAATCCAAGCCGGACCGTTCTACCATTTGTTTGTCTTACCTTCAGCTTTTAAAAAGATTAAAGAATGGGCTGATTGAGCTCATTCTTTAATCCTTTTTAAAGCTGAAGGTAAGACCAAATATTTTTTAGGAGTTGTGTTTTTCATTTTAAAAATCCATAACTTCTCATCGAAATAATAAAAATTTTATATTTTTGAAATTTACTAATCAAGCTTTACAAAACTAGATCCATTATTACTATGAAATGCCGAAGAAAAAAAATCAAATATAAGTGACCTATAATTAAGTGACATTTTAACGAATTAAGTGACATTTATTGATAGTTAAAAATAAACGAAAATTGTCACCATCAAAACCAAATTATCACCTAAATTGACTAAATATTGTGGTAGGGGTTTCCTAGGGCACCATCCCAATGATGATGCGTGTACAACCAAGCCATCTGGCTTGACCCGATTCGAAGATCCGAAGAGCTGGACCTGCTGAACTGGGTCCAACCCGGCCCAACCTGGTCCACGAGCTGCACCCTCTGCAGAAGATTGTGTCTGGGAAGGAAATCAGAGGAGCTTGAGCTCCAGGACCGGAACCAGGTCGGGGAAAGGGTCGAGCAGGTCGTGAACCTGACCTGACAGTCTAGACCCACATGAGTCCCAGCCTGATCAGCCATGACTTGTTAGGGGACCACGATCAACGGGAGCATAGAAGGAAAGATATGAAGGGTGTCCGATCGGAAGGGATCCACCAGAATTGTCCTGAGATTTTCGGAGGATATTCCGCGAGCGTTTCACACACGTATGAGAAGACCAATAAAAGAACCACGCCCCTTTATTGGCAGGTAAGCAATCTTTTGCTCCCAAACCCACGATCATGCTTGTGTTTGCTTCCTTTCCTGACTTGAGTGTCAGAGGGGCCTTGGCTCGGAGGTGAGCCTCGGTCTTCTTGAAGGTACCACGGGAAGGACATAGAGGTGAGCCGCTCTATCTGACGATCGGATGTGGCCAACGGGACATCCCCCCCCCCCCCCCCTCTCTCTCTCTCTCTCTCTCTCTCTCTCTCTCTCTCTCTCTCTCTCTCTCTCTCTCTCTCACACACACACACACACACACACACACACACATTCTTTGGCGCTGTCTGTGGGATTCACCCATTCGACAGAGTTCTGAGATCTTTGATCGAGCAAGCTAGAAGTAATGGTAACGACACGCCAAAGCAAGGAGAAGGCTCTGGTTATGGCATCCTCCACTAGTGTACCCTCAAGCAGTGAAGCGCATCCAGATATGGGGGAACGAAGGTCTCATGAACCCCTCCCCCCGCGGTGACTGTTGGAGGTCCTCTTGGCTAACCAAGAGAAGATGTTTGAGAAGATAAATATCCTAGCGGAAGAAAACCGAGCCTAACGGCGGGCGAGCCAGCGGGCACACTACAAGGAGGAATGAGGCCAGTCTGTGACTCTGACCAAGAATCGACCTTAGGAGAGGTCGTCTCGACGCCATCACGCACCGGAGAGGAGCCGCCAAGCGCCTCTGCCAGGCCGGGACCACGACATGATCGAGGACGTGTTGCGAGACCTGGCAAAGCGAACGAGCGCCGCCATTCGCCAAGCATCCGAACCCACGACCACTCTTACGTATGCTCCCTTCCATGACTTGAGCATCGGAGGGGCCTTGGCTCGGAGATGAGCCTCGGTCGACTTGCAGGTACAGCGGGGAGGAAATGGAGATGAGCCGCTCCATCTGACGATCGAGTGTGACCGACGAAAAATCCCCCCCACAAATATCACTTTTCAAAACCAAATGTCACGTAAATTGATAGCTGTATAATTAAAAGACACTTTTATAGACAATTTGTGTCCGATAAAATGTCTTGATTTTGCAACTGCCTATTTTACGTGACATTTGCTTTTGTAAGTGACATTTAATCATCTAACATGAAACCAAAATTTCGAAAGTGACATTTTTAGTTTTTTATAACAATCAACAATTATCACTTAATTAATTTGATAAATTTTACTTAATTATAGGGTAGTTTTATATCTAATTTTTTTTCTTAGAATTTTATAGGCAATATGGGTCTTGTTTCATAGAACTCCATGAGTAGATTCCAAAAATATAAATTTTATAAAATTTTGATATGCATACAAGAAGTTATGAATTTTTTTAAAGTGGAATTCTCAACTCATAAAAATATTATTTAAAAAATTGATGGAAATGGGAGCTTATGCTTGCCGCATATAAAACATGTTATTGAGGACAATTAAGACATTTGAAATTTACTTGGTTTTTCACATAAGATTGTTAATCCGTTGGATGATTGCCATATCATGGGGCTTCCTGATGGGGCTTATTTAACGGGGCTTCCCTATCATTACTCTTTTCTCATTCCTATCTCGAAAACTCTTGTTAATTTTGATTTTTGTTTTGTTCTCGCTAGCTTGGAAGAGACGGTGGAGCCAAAAATCCCGAATATAGAATCAGCGATAGAAAAGTTTAAAAAGATTTTATAACTGTATTCACATCGAATAAGATAGTTCGCAATCGTCCGAACATAACCAAGAAACCATATATATGGAGACAAGATCCACATCACTCTTATGAGTTCTTTTCATATTTTTTTTGTTCTTCAGTGCATCTTGAGAGAGGTGGGGGAACCTAAAATCCCGATTATAGAATAATCCATAGAAAGGTTCAAGAAAATTTAAAAATTAGTTTGTGGGAATACGGTTGTAGAATAACAGATTAAAATGGGTTGGAACATATCGAAAAGTTCGTCTATATTGCTCTCACATATTATTATAGTTTTTGTACTTAATTTGTTCGTAAGTCCCAATCTTTTCTTATTGTTTCTTTAGGATTTCTGGAATCTAGTATATAGAAGGATGCATTGCTTTTATTTTATAGAAATTTCTGTTTTGACCTAACAACTCTTTCTTCTTTATTTTTTTTTTCTTTTTTTGTCATCGGCGGGTGTCCTAAAACCTTTCGTGCAATGGATCCACTTCAGGTTTGGACTAATCCCTCTGGAAATGCGCATTTGACCCGCTCGGAAGTTTTCCTACGCACTCCTGGGCAGCCCTGAAGGGGGGGGGGGGGGGGGGATTGAACCCACAACCTCCTCGCCAAAGCATTAGTTGCTTACAAACTGCTCTATCTATTGGGATTTAGTCCCACATCGGCTGGGGATGGAAAACGATCGTCTTCATATACCCTCTAGTGTACCTCCTCTTACAACCTAGGTTTTGGAGCGAGAGGGTATCTACACTACCCCCTGGTGGGTACCTAACAACCCTTATTGAATTAGGTTTGGACGGTAAGGATTTAACAAATAGTAGGGGAATATAAGAGTCGACTACATGCCCAAACAAAAGGAATCCTCTATAGAGTGAAGTATACAAAGATTGGAAGATACATAGGAGAGATTAAAAAAAAAAAAAGGTTACACTTTACCCCCCTTAAGTTTAACTAAAAAACAACTAACCCCCCTATAGTTTAAAAAACTATATTTTGGCCCCTCAATTCAGTTTTGATCAGATAAAAATTACCAAATGAGGAAATTTAGTAGTTGACAAAAGGGTGTATTGTGCTAACATTTCAAACTCCAAGAAGCGATTTGGAACAAAATAAGCTAAGGGGGGTAAGTGTTTTGGACCTAAACTTCAGAGGGGTTAAGTGTAATTTACCCAAAATAAAAGAAGAAGAAGAAGAAGAAGAAGGCCAGCCCACAAAACAACCCTCCTATAACATAAGGTTTGTTCGTATAATGCTTATTCTTTACATTTTTTTATCCAATTTTTAATTGAGGTACCCGTCCATGTTATATTTAGTTTTGGGAGTTCAAGTATTACAAGTGTGTTGGACAACTATCTCGAACGCCTGATTAGAAAGCTGTTTTTTTCGAACCAAAACCTAAAAATCACGAAAACCCAAAAGTTTTTTTAAAAAAAATAAATTTACTTTGCCGGACCTCAATGCAAGGTGTCCAAAGCGATTATAGGACAATATCATGGAGAGAATGTAGTTTGTACTGAAAGAAAATATTAGAAAGAAAATATTCACTATTCACTATATAATATTTTCTCTGTCTAATATTTCTTTCTACAATATATATTACCTAATATTCTCTCGTGATAATATTTCATCTCTATAATAGTTTCTAATTATTACTTTCTTTCTCTACAACATAAATTCTCTCTAAAATATTCTCTTTATAATATTTTTTATATAATATTTTGTCTTTAAAATATATATTATCTCTATAACCTTCTCTCTCGATAATATGTTCTTTCTATAAAACTTTCTCTTTCGACACATATGTTCTCCCGCTATAACTATTTTGCTCACTAGCATATGTTAAATGCCAATAACATTTTCTCTATAGTGTATATGAGGAAACGGAAAATGATTTGTCAGCCTATTTTGACGAAATAGGCAACCACCCATCTAAAGCTCTTAGAAGTTTTAAAATGTGCTGTGATTTTGTGAGCATAAGCACCTTATTTTAGATAGAACACCTACAAAAAATTAGCACATTCTAAAACTCTTAGGGGCATCAAATGTTAGAAGTTTTATCGAACGTCCGTTATAACCGTTAATTTGAAATATAGCATTTGATGTCCCTAAAAGTTTTAGAATGTGCTGAAATTATGGGAGTGTTCTAAGATAAGATGCTTATGCTCACAAAAAATCAGCACATTCTAAAACTCCTAGGTGCATCAAATGGGCGACTGCCCATTTCGTTGAAATAGGCCTCAAGCCTATACCCCGTATCCTCAAGTATATATTACATGTATAAAATATATTTTCTCGTTATAATAGTTTCTTTCTATAATATATTCACTTACGGAAACGGAAATGACTTTCATTGACTTATATGTCCAGTGACTTCATTTCCTCTCCCTTGTTCTTTTGAAACAAAGAAAATTAAGTAAGGAAAAGATGTTTCATCTATTCATTTTCACGCGATGTTCTTTTGGGAGGAAGAAAATTAAGTGAGTAATAAAGAGGAAGGAAATCTATTCTATCAGCTCATTTCTACCATACTTAAGGAAATTAGGTTTTCGTTCGAATTTGAGATGAAATGAAATAGGCCAATTGAGAGGAAATGAAGTCCGCAAGTGGATTCATTTCCACCGACTTAAAACGAAAAAAAAAATTAAAAATGGATATGAAGTCAGTATGTGGATCCATTTCCACTCTCGTTTACACCCATAAGAACGCACCCTAGATGAGCTCAACTCATGTCTCTACTTCTGACCATTTCTCTCTAAAATCAATTGCACTTTCTTCCTCTAAAACCTGCATGCACTTTCTACTCTAGAACTGGATTGTATCTTTATAACATGACTGCAACTTCTCTCTCAGAAACCTGAAACACCCACCCCGTCTTTAAAACTGCATTGCACTTCTCTCTCATAATCGGAGTCACAAAACTCCGACTTACTGAAAACGTCGTATAGCCGAAAGATTGTCGAACTTTACCGTGACTTATTCAAGTCAGCAAAGTAGCTGATTTTAATCGTGACCTTCTCATTAAATCGTTATGTAATCGACGACCTTGCTAACATAGAATGCTTCAAAAAATGATAGCAGCAAGATGATACAAATTTGAGAGAGTTGATACTCTTAATGAGTTGATGAATTCCAATTATAGTTCATAGATCTTTTATATTTTGATCAATCATATTTTAACATATTGGACTATTTATAATATTCATTTTTGTATGATGTTAAATTGATAATTAGGTAGTTTTGTTGCATAGTTTTTTGGGTAAATATGTGAACGTTAATCGATCGAAAGGGTGCAAAGGACGGTCAACTATTGCCTCTTGCCTATGGTCATTGGACAATTGTTCAATAAAGTGTACAGGACTGCCAAAACCCAATATTATCTTCATCAAATCCTAAAATGCCAACTCTATCTTCCATCCCCCCCGATACCTCCTCCTCAACAGCGCGACCAAGACAGCCGACGACTGCGACACTTCTGCCTCCACCTCCTCTCGTCCCCCGATGTCTCCTCCTTCCTCCTCAATAGCGCAGTGAGGAACAACGTGATCTCGAGCCTCCGTTGCTCGCCGCTATATATTCGAAGGGCAGAGGGGTTTGGTTAGGGTTTAGAGTTTCTAGGTCTAGGGTTCATCCCATGGCCAATAGATAGTGGGTTTAGGGTTAGGTTTAGCTTTGGCTCATCGGCGACGGCGAGTAGTTCGATTCAGGTCTAGGGTTCATCCCATGGCTTATAGATGGGCAGATTTAGGTTTAGTTTTCATTGGAATTTGCATCAAATGAAATTTTAAAATAAGACAAGGGATAATTTTGTCCATAAGTTTAACCAGGGACTCCAGGAACGGACCGCTAAGTCCCACTAGTTTTTTTTTTTTTTTTTTATGTTTATACTTGTGAATGTCTTAAACAAAGATTGAAAAGTTAAAAGAGATCTAAATATATTAAATAATTATATTATTCTTAATTTAAATTATTTTGTCCATAAGTTAAAAGAGAACTCACATCCAGAGTTGCCATCTTATATCTTTGGACCAGAAAAATAAATCTTTTTTTTTTCGAGGTCACAATCTAACCTCCAGGAGTCACCACAAGCCAGTGCAGCATAGAGGTACCCCCCCAGTCAAGGGGGAATGGGGGAAGGAACTGCCCAAAGCGGGAATGACGACGCCACAATGGCGAAGGACGCCACACGGGACACCACAAACCCTAAAGAAAAAAAACCAAACCGAAAACACCCATCGCCGGCATAGAGAAGCCTCGCACACGGGCAGGGAACACAGATACCAGATCTTCATCCACCAAAACAAAAAACAAACCCAAAACTGGCATCACGGCTAGATCCAGACGCTAGTTGCCGATGTAGGAATTGATGACGAGATCGCCGCACCGCCGTCGAACCGCCGCCTCCGTCGCCCGCCAGGAACCATCACCGACCATAGGAGGTGGCTTGGAAAACCGCCGACGGAGAACCTAACGCCGTAGCCAAATCCAACCCCCCACTGCATCTATCTGGTAGCAGATCGCGCCCGACGTCAAGCGGAAGCCGCCGACCAAAGCCGAAGGGGACGCCGTCGAGACTCTGCCGTGAAACACAAAATAACTGACCTGCTGAAGAGCCCTTATTTACAAATAAACCCCAGTTAAATGGCCCGCCCCAACTTGATTATACCCCAATCAAACACATACCCCCTTAAATCTACCCCCATTATATGCGCTCTTGAATACACCCCGCTCTTAAATAAACCCCATGCCGTTGGCTGGTACTTGAAGGCACAGGTAGGGCTGCAACTTGGGCGGGCCAACCTGAGCCAAACCCGAATTTGGGCAGGTTAACCCGAACCCACCCCGCACAACCTGATCAACAAGATGGGTTGGGCTTGGGCTAAGGAAGTTCAAATAAACCTTGGGTTGAGTTCGGGGTACAAAAGATGCTGAGTTAGGGCTTTGGGGTACGAAAGAAAAGGGCATTTTGGTACTAAAGGGTTGTTGAGTAAGTTATTGAGAAACCATAGGAAGATGAGGGCTAATTACAGATTTTTGGGTTATGAATAAAATTTCCCCCCAAGAAACAACCCAGCACAAAGTCCCCGGCTGGGCAACACTGATCACTGGCCTGAGACCCGACCCAGCAACGAGCAGCTTAACAGGTCAGACCCGGGCCGGGGATCACTGGAATGGGACCAGACCCGGCATGAGGAGCTCAACAGGGCTAACTGGATACGACCCGCCTCAGCTTGGCCAGCCCTGATACAGTTAGGGCCTGACCCTGCCGTATTTACCCATGTTTTTTATTTTTTTCATTTTTTGTAAGTGAGCCCAATTTAACAAAGCACATAGTTACAGCATTTAAAAAATATCTGATCATTATAATCAAGAAGATTTGGTCCTCTTAAGGATAAGTATAAATTATTCTACAATGAGATTATTTTTTAGATTAAAAAAAAATTAAGTATAAGTTATGTCGATATCATTAAGAAAAGGTGCAGGATAACTAATTATTTCATCTAAGAGTCAACGGAATCAAAGTAGTTTTTGATGATATTTTTGCAGAGTATGCCTTGTCATCTAAGACCAAATCCACGGAATCAAGTTCTGTAAATAATCATCACCCATGGTTTTGCATTGAATAGATCATTTGTTAACCGCATTTGATTACACGTTTTTTTTTTAAATACCAAAAATATCCGGAGAATCTTTCTACATTAATTAACAGTATATGATTTAGGAACACGTTTTTATTTTACGAGATTGATGACACAGGTTGCTATGGGAATAATGACACTGGTTCCTATAGTAAAATCACTTTAGCAATGATACTCAATTTTATAAAAATAATACTCAATTTAATTGAGTATTATTTTATATATTTGAATATCAATTCCAATTGCTATAGCTGCTACAATAATTTTTATCATGGCTTCTTTTATAGACTTTCAACAATGAAATCATTGTAACAATGATACTCAATTGTATACAAATAATACTCAATTTAATTTTATTTTTAAAAAATATTTGAATACCATTTAAAACCACTATAGGGATTTTGAGTACCTTTTTGTATAGATAAGTATAGGGGTGGCAATTGACCAGGTTCATGTCAGACCCGACCTCTACCCATACCCATACAGGTATGGTAGGATCCACTCCCGACTCATACCCATTCAAGTAGAAGAGGATTCATACCCAATCAGATTTCAAGTTTTGTGTTTCGGGTATAAATTGGATATAATTTTATTTCTTTTATCATATATGCTATTACTAAAGAGAGAAAAATCAAGGTATCAAAATACAATCTTAAGAATCACTTTTGATTTCTTATTACAATTGTTTTAGAAGAGAATAAGTTTGGGTAGGACTATGAGCGATTAGAATATGGGTATATGACAATGAGTTTTGAGTCAAACTATATTATCTAGAACACACAAGTTAGAGGGGTAATCAGGTTTCGGGTAGAATTTCTATACCCATACCTAACATAAACCATGTTCCAGGTACAAAATCTATACACATACCCGATGTTTCGGGTCAGGTATGGGTTAGTTTTTTGGGTTTAGGGATCAATTGCCACCCCTTAGGTGAGTACCACTTACATTGATAATCAATTACATGAAAATAATACGCAATGCTTTAGTAATTTCATTAAAGAAAATTTAATATCATTTCCATATAATTAAATATTATTTTAAATAAATATAACAGCTATAATTAAATCACTGTTGTACTACAGTGAAATCACTCAATTTTATAAAATTACTTCAGTGAATTCAAAATAAAAAAAAATTAAGTATTATTTACATAAAATTAAGTATCATCACTACAATGATTCCACTATACCAATATTACTTTTAACGGGCAATGACGAAAATCGCTATATGCTACAGTGATTTTACTATAGTTTTCAAAAATTTACATAAAATTGAGTATCATCACTACAATGATCCCACTATACCAATATTACTTTTAACGGCAATGACGAAAATCGCTATATGCTACAGTGATTTTACTATAGTTTTCAAAACTAATGGGCCATTTGGCTCCTAAGTTTTTAACCTGTGATTATGAAAACACGCACAAATAGTTTAGAATCGTTTGGTTAATGGGGTACTGTGTGCTTTTGCATATAAAACTGTGCAAATAAAATTTTAATTGAACACGTCACATGTGTAAGAAGATGTGCGGACATCATTTGCACGACAACCAAACAACCCCTAAACGTTTTGTAACGATCGGATGCGGTTTTATAGGATTTGGCAATTTAATGAATTCATTATTCTTAACATTTTAATAGTTTAACAATTAATTAATGTAAACAGTGAAACATGAACCAAGACTAAAATGAAAAGGCGGTCAGCACCTATCCTAAAATAAAACAGTTGAAAAGTACTAATTGCTATCCACCCCATAAAAAAAAAGGCCAAATTACAAATACCCCCGTTTGACTATACACCTAATTTCATATTGGTCTAATGCGAGTTATTTGTTTGAACTTGACCCCTTAACTATGCTCTATCTGCATGTTCACCCCCTCTGTAAATTTTTAGTATAAAAATTAAGTGGATGAAAGTTAAAAGAGGGGTGGGTGAACACGCAGACGGAGCACAGTTCAAAGGGGTCAAAAGTTGTCCACAAAAAAAAACACTCGGGGGACCAATGTGATACTAGGTATACAGTTCAAGGGAGGTTTTTCTAATTTGGCCAAAATAATATACCCAAACAAGTAAAGATGAACTGTGGTGTTGCATCAGTTTAAAAGAATTAAGAAACAATTTAAAACTTGCACCTTACCATGAGATATTAGAAAATCATGATCAAGCAAATAATAAGGCAACCAAAATACCATTTCATTTAGCTTGTTTACTACCTGTTGTATGAAAACTATCAGAGTTATCTCCAAATTCAAAGATTTGCTAGAAAGATAAGGAGAAAATTACAGCTGTTCATTTAAATAGGTATACATTCCACAAAAAAAATAATAAAAAGAAACAGGGCTCGCCTCTCTGATAATGGCCCGTCCATTTTTCTGACCAATGGGCGTGACGAATGCACGATCGTGGTTTACCGGTAAGTGGGTGCCCGCCATGATGCCATCAGACAGTTGTGATCTTGTTCGTGCCATTAGGCGCACATCGTTCGTGCCATTATGGCACATCGGGCCTATACCGCAATAAAATGGAGGTGTGCGCGTGCACGTGTGTGTGTGTGTGTGTGTGTTTTTGTGTGTGTGTGTGTGTGTGTGAGAGAGAGAGAGAGAGATGAGGGGGGTGGGGGTTACCAACCAACGCCTGGGGTTCACAATCATCAGCATCAACTAAAGCACTTGGTTCAGGCAAAATAAGAGCTACATGAGCATTTGATGATCAGACCCCCATGGTGTCAGGCGAAAGCCCGACCGCCAATGTGGTGGTGGAAACCCTGGCTGATTGCCCATATCTCGAAAAGAAAACAACATTACTACCGCATCCAATCCAAATATAACATCCAGTTGTAAATTCTAGCATTAAAAAATACTTATCTGATCTCGTACTTGCGAAATCTCTGATGAAGGGCCAGCTTCCTATACACCATCATCGCCACCTCCTACAACAAGCTCATATGAACTACACCCCTCATCGAGTGTTCACAGATCATGTTGGCATGAGCATTAAAATAAAAATAGGGTTATTTTGACTAAACAGAGAAACATTTAGGTGCCAAGTAAAATACCCCCCAAAATTTTCATTATTAACCCCCCCCGGCGGCAATCAGGCCCATCCGTCGGTCAACTGTTGTTGACCGTCAGTCCGTCCAAAGCCTCCGTTTAGTGAGAGGACTATTTTAACCTTTGTTGCTCCATCTTACTCAAATTCTAGGTACATTCGTTTGTGAAGAAACTCATTCGTGAGCAAGGAGCTGAAGATCTCCCCACAATGACGGTTTTCTCTCGTGAATGGTTTTCTTGCCTTTGGATTTGAGGAAGGATGTGAAGATCTCTCATGAATGGGTTCTTTGATCTAGGAATTCATAAGGGATATGATGATCTGCCCCCAAGAATGAGTTTCCCTCACAAGGGGGTTTCTTGACCTTGGATTTTGAGGAAGAATGCGAGGATATGCTCTCATGAATGGTTTCCTTGGGTCTAGGATTTAAGGAAGGAAATCAAGATCACTTCTCAAGAATGAGTTTTCCTCATAAATGGGTTTCTTGACCTCGGATTTGATGAAGGAGAAGAAGATATCCCTCCATATATGGGGGGTTTCCTTTATGAATGGGTTTCTAAACTTCATTGAAGCTTGAAACCCTTGATTAAAGCTCCAAACTCAAAGTGACGAATGTGCGGAGGTGAAGAATCAAACACGGTTTCAAAGGTAAAAAATCATGTCATAAACCTCCCCAAATCCTGATTTTCATAAGTTTTGATCCCTATATTTAAGCTCCCCAATGCAGATCTTTGGTGTCGTCTTCCTTGCTGAATCGAGGGTCTCTGCAAGTGGGGGGATGCCTAGATAATGAATAAACTGAGGGGGAAAAGTCAATTTTAAATATGCCAAAACATTTCTCAACAAAATAGCATAATGCATGCACCCAAAGCACATTGACATGTCTCTGTATCCATCTTTTATGATGTTGCCGTGTCCGACTCCCGTGTCCGTGTCTACAGATCATAACCCCTCATCCTATTACCTTATCCTTGTTGGATCGTGGGCAGGAAAATTCTGCAAAATTTAATTCCAATATCCATGATTGTGCATTATTTGGATTGATATTCTGATCATACACTTACAATACATATCAAAGTGTGGTAGCCACAAAAAAAAAAAAGTTTATTAACATAAGCTTTATCCAGCACCATTCTGTGAACCAAACATCCAATTAGAGAAAATCCAGCAATACATTGTTCCATTTACTCGCATCTGATTAAAATGCCACATAGTTGAAATCAACAAACCTTTTTTCTCTAGTATACAAAAAAAAAAAAGAATTTTCTTTGCTCTTCTTTCAAATTTAAGTATTTATTTGAGTCATTATCAGCCTTTTAGCATTTTCTTCAGAAGATAACGATCATATATTGGAAAAATATTTCGAAAAGATTAGTCCAAAGGTAATGCAGGTATACCTATTCCTGAAGCATGCAAGCTTACAACTGAATTCAGTATGTTTCTGAACAAGTGCCCCACTGTCCTTCAATTTCAACCTCCCTTTAAATTGCTGTCTTTGAACTGCAGTGTCAATTTCAACATAACCATCAAGAAAGCTCCAGCATCACCAAAATTTTAAGCTTGGTCGGAGAATTCTGAATTTTAAATTCAGGAAAAAGTGATTGCAAGATAAAATCTCTCGCATACTCTTTGAAAAAATATTTCCCGTACAGCACGAGGAAACATGGGGATTGAGAAAAAAATTGAAGCACTAGATCAGAACAGAATAGGCTAAGCCATGAGGTCTCGTCACTATGGTGTCCCATATGTATCCATGGAGATGCATGCTAAAGTGAGTTTATAGGCACGATAGACAAGCTTAGCTTACAACATAAGTCAACCATGTTTGGGCAAGACGATACTAGCCACATGGAAACACTAGGCAACAGATAGATGATAATTCAGAGGCCTTTCTCTTCACAAAATTTGTTGACATGGGAGAATATATCCAAGTAAGAGCCAGTTAAACCCACATTTTGCAGACGTCATAAATTAAATGTGGATGTATCGGATAATAATTTTAAGCAATTTGATTCTCAAAACAGTTGGGCAAAAAAGTAGAAGCTATCTTCACTACTTATATAATGGTGGGGTGAAAAACAGGATGAACACCAACACCATATTACAAACTATTTCAACACATTAAAAAACAGTAAACAATCAACATTGCGAGATAAATGAAGAAACACTCTCAACTGTTGAAAAATATCAATGGGTATCTATCATTCCAATTAACATCATCAGTACACAACAATTTGTAGTTGCAGTAAGCTACTAGTGTTACTTTCATTGTATCATTTCTAAGATATCGCATCCCAGGTGTTCTATTTCCAATTCACTAAGTTGATAAAAGCTCGGGCACACTCGTTAGAGTGATAGTTGTAGACTTGTATGTTAAAGCAATCCTACATTTTGATATGGAAACTAGCCCATCAAAGATGTATTATGTTCCATGGAATCCCCACTGGACAGATCAGAGAGAGTAGCTACAAATTCAATGTCCATTGCATCGCAAAAGTTAGTAACCCTCCCAAGACTGGAAAAGGGAATACTACACAATTTATCTGTTTTTAGGAAGTGCAATACTTCACCAAGCAGGCGCAAAGTGGAAGATGTCACTACCCTTCTAAAATGACGTTTAACTCTTCCTGTACAAACGGAGTATAAATTTGAGGATCCAATAGAGCGTCAGCTGATCTATGAACTGCTTGCTCAAACAGGGGAGAATGGAAGATAATGGAACCCAGTTGATGTAATTTTGAACAATAAACCGGAGCATTCATGATAACTACTGCAAAGAAATGATACCTATAGATCAAGATGATTCAAAATATATTGTTTCCACCATAAAGAGGTGGCATAGCAAGAGTATTGGATACACATATCGCTAATTTGAACCAGTTATGAAGTTAACACAACCCTATAATTGTTGCAATACTAAAAGGGATTCAACTGATCAGCAAGCATGCAACATTCACT
The DNA here is from genome assembly GCA_947650365.1 of Chamaelirium japonicum. Lineage (NCBI taxonomy): Eukaryota > Viridiplantae > Streptophyta > Magnoliopsida > Liliales > Melanthiaceae > Chamaelirium > Chamaelirium japonicum. Next base: position 23,036,125 of record OX393556.1, read on the forward strand.
CTTCATTACAATCATAAGTAAAATGAACTATTTACCTTTCCAATGAAAAATGGTATGTATTGACAAGCAAAGAAAGTCCTTGCCGCTTCGCACCATTTGTCTCTTGCAAACACAATGTGAATGTCAAAAGGGAGAGCACTAATAACAGAACAAAAAATATCCATAATATTCTGGTGTTTAAATCCACTTAGAACAAGATTAGCAATGCACCAGTGAGATTTTTGTTACATATACAAGTTTCAAATGAAACTGATTGCACCAAAAAAAAAATGTGTCACACCTTACAATGCAGGACACACTGGTCAGAGAACAAAACAATCCTGCAATAGAATTTGATTTGGTAGGAGGAAGGAAGAGAATATCATAAGGCCACATATATCATCAGGGATGCCTGCTAAAGAAAGAGCATCAATCCTCGCCAGACATTGATACAAGATGAACAACTTCATATTCAGACCACGTCTCTCACCTCAATGAAGCAGGTCCAAAGCAACTACTGTAAAAATGATGGTGCAGCAACGTTTGCCTACGGTTCAGTGCCTTTATTCACTTATGCAGCCCTTTTTGCATGCGGCGAAGGAAATGTTGGCATAAATTCCTTTGATTTAGGCAGAGGAGTCTCACGAAACCAATCATGATTTAAGGCAGTTTTTGCCGTTATTCGCTGCACGAAAATAAAGGGTAGCATAAGGAACAAAATAATAGGCTGAAGTGGTTGCAAAAAAAAAAGGCATTGTGATTCTATTCAATATATCACCTTATCAGGGTCATAAGTCAGGAGTTTGTTCAGTAAATCAAATCCAGCTTTAGACAGGGTTGGGCGTCCAGAAAATGATGCAGGTGGGAATTTGTCCCGAAGCTTGTTATGCCTGCAAAAAGTAAAAAAGAACGGTTTGGTTGTTAAAAAGAAACATGAAAAAAACATCATCTCACAAGAAGCGACACCAATGATGCAAAGAACCCTAAGCAATATAACTACAGTCGGGTGTCTGAGAACAGGGCGAGTACAATCTATATTACATCTTAGGGCAGTTCGGGTTATTTACAACCCTGTCAACCTTTTTCGGAGACAAGATGTCCATCCGATCTAATTGTACGTATCAAACACATCTCAATCTCCCTCAAAACTGAATCTATTCGATCATATCGAATGGCTGAAAAACCCCACTAAAATCCCTATCCCTGTCTCTCTCTCTCCGATCCCTTTCTGTCTTCCCCACGATCTCTCTCTCCGTCTCTCTTCCCCAAGATCTCTCTCTCTCTCTCTCTCTCTCTCTCTCTCTCTCTCTCTCTCTCTCTCATTGGGGTGGTGGGGGGTTGTGTGTGTGTGTGTGCGTGGGGGTGGGAGGGTCCCGCCGAAGGCAAACGTGTCAATAGTATTCACCTAAGAAGCACTGACACTAGTACGGGAACACGGGTACGACACAACACGGGTTCGCCAACACGGCAAATCCTAAAAAAGGAGGACACGGGTACGGCGGGGATACGGTAAAATAAATTTATATTTTTAAATTTATATTTTATGTGTGTTTGCAATTCATATATATTGCAATAACCGAAAAAACCTCATAGAAAACAACTAAAATAAAATTTTAATGCATACTAAATCGCTATCGTTAGTTACATTCAGCCCGATCGGTGAATCGCAGACAACTCTAAATGGTATGAAAAATAACGATTGTGTTTCAGTTTTGACTTCAACCTATCTGAAATCTCAGAGGATGAGATAAGTTAAAGCCAAACCTAAATCGTAACCGTCCATCATAACCATCCTGACAAGTGAATCACACTCAGGCCCAAATGGCATGCAAAAGAACGGCTGCGATTCAGTTTTGGCTTCAACCTATCTGATTCTCTGAGGTTATAATCTTAGAGGATCAGATAGGTTGAAGCCAAAACTGAATCACCACAACTTGTAACCCGACCCTATATCGAACAGTCCGTCAACGCACAGTGTCTCGAGTGTCCGAGGACTGTTCGGCGAGTGTCCGAGGAGTGTCCGACCGTGTCTGGCTCCCGAAAGCACGTAGGACACGGCACATGCGTGTCCGTCGAGTGTCGGTGTCCGACACGGGTACGGGAGACCTGGAGAAGTGTCCATGCTTCCTAGGCATTCACTAGTAAGAATACATGTTAAGGCAAGAAAGAGACTTCATGTTATTTGATGAACAGGAAATGTAAACTCACATATGCTTGACAAAATTAAATTTGGCGCCCGGCAATTTTGTAAATCCTGGCCACATTTTCTCATCTGGTCTGCCAAGAATTCTAAATATCTGCAAGATAGAAAAAATTTATTGTAAGGTTAGATCAATAAGAAAAAAAAGGTAAAGTTTGTTGATAGAACAAGCACGAATTCCAATAAATTAATAATTAGGAGATACCTTATCAAGTTGATCAAATTCAGTTTTCCCATTGAATAATGGTTCATTAGCTAAAAGCTCGGCCATTATGCAGCCCAAGGACCACATGTCAATAGCATTCGAATACTCCTTCCCTCCTAATAGGAGTTCTGGGGCCCTACAATTATAAAACCAAGGTGAGCAATCCGTACCATGATACATAAACAAATAGCAAAAAATGGGCTGTGATATTTGAATATGCTAGCCAATTCAGTGAAGAGGCTGCGATATTTGAATGTGCTAGCCAATTCACCGAGTAACGTACCTGTACCACAAAGTAACCACCAGCTGAGTATATGGCTTCAACGGGCTCCCATATCGACGAGATAAACCAAAGTCGCATATTTTCAACTCACCACAATTGTTCATAAGAATATTTGACGTCTTCAAATCCCTAGAGAAGAAAAGAAAGATTATTTAAGAAGCATAAATAAATTGTAACTTTGATTGAAGGAACTAAAAATAAAATGTCCCTCGACCAAAGAGAATCAAAATACCTATGGAGAACCCAATTATCATGGAGGTAGTCGACACCCTCCAACAGTTGCAGCATTAAGCACTTTACTTCACTCTGGCTAAAGGGTCGTTTCATCGTCTCCATCAGCCCTTTAAGATCATGCTCCATGTATTCCATAACCATGTAAATGTCATCCACTTTGCTTCCCACAGCAACTTCCTTAACACCAACAATCGAATGATGCTCGAGAGACATCAAAATGTTTATTTCCCTCAGAGAGGTCAATGGGAAGCCCTCCTTCTCCTTCTCCATCTTCACCTTCTTCAGTGCCACAATTTGACCAGTTTTTCTGTCCCGTGCTCTGTACACAACTCCATATGTGCCTTCATTTATCTTGTTCATCCACTCAAACTCGTCGACACTTCTACACTCTTGTAGCATATTTATACCGCTTGGTCCTCTTTGGGGGAGCAGTACCTGCTCCGGGGTCTCTTGGGTCCTAACCACACTGTCGGCCTCAGAATCTGTATCCGAAGAATGATCACTAGCATGCTCATTATCCTCTTTTCCACTGATATCCATATAATCTCCGTCTGAATCGAACAAGTTGGAGGTAGCTCCCTCAGAGCCGTCTCTCATAACGACCTCACCAAGCTCAGGACTCTGGTCCTTCTCACGTGTTAGTTGGCCTGCCAAGTGGGATGAAGGGGTACGCCTCGACTTCAGCGCAACCTCCACATCGTCTTCCAGGGCATTATTACAGTCCGTCCATCGTGAGCCAGCAATGCTCCTCGCCAGGATGTTCTCATCTTCCTCAACTTCAATCTCCCCGGGTTCCCGATCGTTGCTCCACCGCAGATCCAGGGGTGCATAAGGTGATGGCTGCTCATCTGACTGCTGCATTTTCTTGATTGGATGGGGCAGGATGCACCCATGAGACAGTGAAGTTGGTGGAGGTACGGCGTCGAGTTCTCGTTCGCCATTTATGACTCTTGTAGTGATAAAGCTGGATTTTTTTTCGCAATCCGTGTCCCTAGTGATTGAAGAGAACTTCCTCTTTCTATTTGGAGAAGGCAAAGCCCCTTTCTCTAATTCACAGACTCCGGCATCCCTGACTAGCGAAACCGGTGCTTCAATGCCATCCACCAATCTCAACCGGCTCTGCTTCTGATCCCTGCCGCTGCAACCACTCAAACTACTCGAGATTAGCGTGGAACGGCGGTATCCGTTCAGCTGCTCCCACTCTTTGCCGTCGCTCTGCCGATCTCCAAAGTGATATCGGATATCCCTCCCGCGGTCCCGATCCTTCCTCCGGGTCCCGGGTAACTCATGATCGAGCTCCCGTTCCCTGAATTCGTGGATCCTGTGGCCTCCATGGCGAACCGCCGCCATGAAGCCCTAGAATTTGGGAGGGGAGAAAGAAACCCTAGAAATCGTAGGACTGTGAAACCCTAGAAATCGTAGGACGGAGAACCCTAGAAATCTAAATCCTCGTCGATCGGTAGAAGAGAAATCCACTGAAACCCGTTTCGAAGATTTCGATAAGAAATCGACGTTGACGGAGGAAAAAGGGGATCAAATCGAATCTGACCTTAAGCGCCGCTTGCTGGTGGCCGACCTTGGCGACCGATGGAGGAAAGCCGCAAACGGAAAGGGCCTCGAGGGGGTTATAATGAGAAGTGTTCGTGCGAAAATTTGATGACCGGCCAATGGCATTGCTCCACATACGCCACATAAGGGGTAAAGAGGTAATTTTCAATGGGTTGTGGCGTAGCCCCGCGTGGACACGGACACACCACAGCCGCACGATGGCTGGCCAAGTGGATCGCATTCCCACTCACATTCTTCTTTGTTCACGGCCCCAAGTGGATCCATACCCATTCAACCCATGCCGGATGGCAGATTACGAGTGGATGGTAGTCCCGAGTCGGAGACAAGGAGGTGGTGTTTTGGCCAAGCATGAGACGATGCCTAACGCACCCAGATCTCCGGTCGGTAGGACGGGGGTGAGGTCGACTCCGACGGTTCGATCCATGGGAAGAGCCTTCAAAAATGTTAGCAGGAGTCCCCATATGTCAAACGATAGAGGTAAGGCCCCTATGGGAAAGAAACATTATGAAGCTCTGGTTAAGAATAGACCAGGGACTCGGGAGGCTGGTCTTAAAGCATCACACACTCCTTTTAGTTTTGTGTTACCGGAGGAAGTAAATACTTTGGGGGGAGACGGTGTCACTACCCGAAGACCTGACGGCCTAGCTAAAGGACGACGACGTATACGAACACATATGTCTCCTCCATGTTTGGCGGACGGACGAGCAGAAGGTAAGGTTAGCGTTTTGCCAGTTAGGGGGAACGTTCCTTCGCTACACAAGGAATTAGTCAAGAAGGTTTGGGAGGCTGTAGCTGGGACATCATACGCTCCAAACACTGATTCATCAGAGAGATTGATGTCGGGTTCCACTGTGGTGGCTACATTTGAGGAAAGGCTAGACAAGCGCCGCAAGGAGCTTGCAGAGACCGAGTGATGTCTATGCTTTATTTTGGCAGGGTTTTTGGCCTTTTTGTGGGGGAGTGGTTTTGCGGTTTTGGTTATTTCTTTTGATGAAAATTATCTCGTGGAATTGTAGGGGGGCAAAAAAGAGATCGTATCTCAATCATCTTCGTCAGATCTTACGAATCTCGAAACCTTCTATGATTTGTTTGTTGAAGACCCATCTTTCGCATGTGGGGCGAGGTGGGTGTCTTCTCAAATCGGTAGGGACTGGCAATCCTTTTGTGTTCCTGCTAGAGGCCGAGCGGGAGGTATCTTGATTTTGTGGTTAGACATTATGGGGTCTGTATCTATTCAATCTCCCAATTTCCAATTGGCCATGGCTATCATCTTTGATCAACAAGGTCGGCATTGGGTTCTAACAGTCATTTATGCTTCGGTTGACTATCTTTTACGACAAAATCTATGGCATCTCTTACGTGTTCTCTCGCTATTCCCATGCTTTTGATGGGGGACTTTAATATTATCATCGCTCCGGAGGAAGGCGAGGTGGACGCAGTTTTGCTCTTGATGCTTCCGTTGATGACTTTAGGCAGTTCATATTGGATAATGGTCTCATATATCTCGGAATCTCGGGGAATTCTTTTACGTGGAGTAATAACCAAGCCAAGGATATTCAAATTATGGAAAGATTGGATCGGATTTTATCTTCCTCTTCTTGGCTTGATATGTTCTCAGACACCCTATTAGATGTAGTGTGTTAGTATTCTATTAGTCCCACCTTGGTTGTGGTAACATAATGGTGTGTGTTCTCTCTCTATATAAAGAGAGGTAGTCTAATGTAATGAAAGTGTGATTAATGAGATAATACAAGGAGATTTTCTCCCCAATCTTATTCTCTCTCCCCCCTCTCTTCCTAAACATGGTATCAGAGCCAACCCTCTTGGCCTAGGGTTTCGACGCTCTCCTTCCGGCCTCGGCCTCCTCGGTCGTCGTCAACGACATCGAGGAGGCCGGGAACAGTAAAATTTATTTTCCCAATTCTCTCCTGTGAGAACGCCGGTAGCGACTCCATGATCGGCGACGTATGGAACCTCCGGCAACCCGTCTCCATGTACGTGGAGTCTCAGAGACGATGCGCTGGATGTTCACCGGCGAGCTCGGCCCGGACTGCGACTTCTTCGTCTACAGCCGCCGCCCGAGACCTGCGTCGCGCCGGTTGCTCCCGGCCTGCCGTACGCGGCCGCCTGGCCCTGCACCTCCGATCCCGGCCCGAACCTGCGTCGCGCCCGCTGGCCCTGCGATGGTCCGTCCCCGGTTCCGCCCTGTGCAGCCCGGTTCTTGCGCTCGCCGGCTTCGCCTGCGCCATACGCCCGTCGGCCCGGCTCTGGGTCCTGAGCCCGAGGCCACCTCCTCACCCGAGAACTGCGCCCGCATCTTCTCCGGCTGCACCCGGCCTGCCGTCCGAGCTCCATGATGTCGACCGCCCGGCTCCCCTCCAATGCCTCCTCGAGGGCACCGCGCTTCCGCCGCTCGGCCTCGAGGCGCTCGACGAGCTCCGCGTGGTGGCGGTTGAGCTCCCGCACCGCTGCCTGGGAGCGCACATCTCCGTCGGGAGAGAGGGGGCCGCCGCAGCCTCCCCCGCCGCCAGAGAGGAAGCGATCGATGACAGAGGTGACGCAGGGGTACCCGAAGGAGAAGGGCTTACCTGCCAGGGAGAAGACGACGATGCCCACCTCGGCGCCGCAGAGGATGGAGAGCTCGGTGGCCTTCTTGAAGAGGCCGGCCCGGTGCTTGGAGAAGCATATCTGGCGGCTCTCCTCATTGTCGATTTGCATCGGACGGCTCTACACCAATTCGACCCAGTGATCCCCTTTGTGCCCTTGATTGCGTCGTGCGGCTGTGCTCTCCACCTCTCTCTATATAAATGATCACAGCCATCCATCCTGCATCGGCTGGCTGTCCTTTGTGACTTGCTGCATCCGACCCGGCACGACCCTCGCACCCGATCCGACCCTCTTTCACCTGGCCCTTTGCGCTGCCCGGATCCTGTGCTCATAGCATCTCGCCACCCGATCCGGCCCTTCCGTACCTGGCCGACTCTTCGCATTTTTGCCTTGTGCTCTGATCTGTTGCGCTCTCTCTGCAGCCCTGCGCTCGAGCTACCGCTCCTCCTTTGGCTCCCTTTGTCAGCCCGCCTTGCACCCTATGCCCTTGCGCTTTGTCGATTCGCCTGTCCCATCGCCTCGCTCTGTGACCTTGCTCCTTGGTATTTTTGCGCTCTGCGCTCTACCGATCCGTCTTGCGGCTTTTAGATCCTCTCTAGTTCCGGTCACACTTGTTTTGTGCCGGCTTTTGGATTCTTTCTCGTTCCGGTCACACTTGTCTTGTGCCGGCTTTTAGATCCTCTTTAGTTCCGGTCACACTTGTTTTGTGCCGGTTTTTGGATCCTTTCTCGTTCCGGTCACACTTGTCTTGTACTGGCTTTTAGATCCTCTTTAGTTCCGGTCACACTTGTTTTGTGCTGGCTTTTGGATCCTTTCTAGTTTCGGTCACACTTGTCTTGTGCCGGCTTTTAGATCCTCTTTAGTTCCGGTCATACTTGTTTTATGCCAGCTTTTGGATCCTTTCTCGTTCCGATCACACTTGTCTTGTGCCGGCTTTTAGATCCTCTTTAGTTCCGATCACACTTGTTTTGTGTCGGCTTTTGGATCCTTTCTTGTTCTGGTCATACTTATCTTGTGCCGGATTTTGGATCCACTCTCGTTCCGGTCATTCTTGTGCCGGCTTTCGGATCATCTTCCTTTCCTTGGTCTTGTGACCCTATCAGAGCTACGACTCTTCATCTTCTCCTTCTTCTTTGTCTGTGATGATTGAGATCTTCTAAGAGATGTCAAGTACTTGCTTCGGCCGGGTGCTTGCCTCTTTTGAGGTCTCACGCATTCATATATTTTCTTAGCCGCTCTCTCTCCTTTCGGCCTCCGTTATTGCCGGCTTCCATCACCGTCGGCTTCCTTCACTCCGATCCTTAGTGATCATTACCAATTCCCCCGATTGACCTGCTTACAGGTTGGCCGGGTTCCCCCAGTTGTCCTGCTTGCAGGTCAATCGAGTTTCCAAGACGACTTGCTTGCACGTTGCCCTGGCACTATCTTTACTTTTCAGCATAAAAAAAAGGGTTATTTGATGTAATTTTTTTTTCTTTTTTCTTTCTTTCTCCTTCCTTTTATTAAGCAAACTAATGTCGGTTTATACCTTACATCAGTTTGACGGGGGGTATTAGATGTAGTGTGTTAGTATTCTATTAGTCCCACCTTGGTTGTCGTAACATAATGGTGTGCGTTCTCTCTCTATATAAAGAGAGGTAGTCTAATGTAATGAAAGTGTGATTAATGAGATAATACAAGGAGATTTTCTCCCCAATCTTATTCTCTCTCCCCCCTCTCTTCGTAACACACCCAATGTACTCATAAGACCTGGGTGGTGTCAGATCATTGCCCATATTGACCCTGAGTTCGATTTAGGGCCCCGGCCGTTCCGTTTCGAGCATTTCTGGATATACCACTCGGGTTGGGATCCTCTTATTCGGTCCATTTGGTGTTTAACTGTTCGAAACCAACCTCATTGGCAGCTGCATCAGAACCTGGTTTTGGTTCATAAGGGTGTTCGGATTTGGAATAGGGAGGTCGTGGGTCTTCTCGAGAATCAAGCTAGCTTTCTCTGTACTCAAATGGATTGTTTGCAAAGGCAAGAATCGGCTAGGGGGTTAGATATTGTTGGGGAAAGTTTGCTCTGGGATTTGACCGCTCGATATCATAACAATTTGGCTATGCTAGAATCTAAATGGAGACAAAAGTCTCGGGTTCAGTGGCTTTAGGAGGGCGATCGGAATACTAAATTCTTTCATCAGACTACTTTGACGAGTCGGCGGATTAATCACATCATGACCTTAGAGATGGAGGATGGAGGGATATGTCACGCCCCAGAAATCTGAAGACCGATTCCTGAGGTGTGACGTGAGAAAAACCAAGGGTTTTAGGGTTTGGTCAACTATCTACTCCAGAAGGGGTTTCTCACAAGGCTTCTACTCTCTTATGAATGATGAAGAAGAAGGAAGAACAAGGAGTATTATAAAACTTATTTTTATAAAAAAAACATTTTTCTATTTAAAAAGAAGTAGAGAGATACAAAATGTTATCGATAATAGGGAAGACGAAACTCGACCTTCAACAGGGTATTTCCCTCAATATGTGTGGCATGTCGATGTCCCACATACTGACAGAAGTTCATCTTTAAGGGAGCACGAGGCTCAAGCCTTTGACGACGAGCCGAGTAGCCTCGCCCGCTCTCTAGTACTCGGGCACTGATTCATATATCATATTTAATGGGATAGTCAATTAGGTCACTTTAAGATTTATATTTTTATTGTGAGCTATCCTAGGCTTGGGGCCTTGAGAAGATGTCTACCCAAAAGTACATCAGTTGTATCATTGCCAGACATAAAACATACACTAAGCTAAATCTAGTTCGATTACAATGCCCGGAAGATAAAGGACTGCTACAAGACATATTGAAATCTAAAACTTCACCTCCGTCCTAACTCCGCCGTTGGCCTCGTGCTGCGGCTACCCTTGAGTCTCCTAACCTGTAGAAGAGCCTACTCGTGGGAATGAGTAGTCCCCAAAATGAATTGGGAGATTAGCCAAATAAATGGCTAGTGACAAGCTAACTGCCTAGGTAATTAATAACGCCCGCATTTATACACTGTTTACTGATTAGCCTAGTTGTCCAACTATGTTCTCAATCACGCCCTAAGTGTCCATGTAATTTCTACATTTGCATACAATTCCTACTATCACTAAGTTATCGAATATGTCATTTTCTACAATTCATAATTTCTAAAAGTAAACACACTCAATGTGAACCCCGGATATTTTATTCATCTTGCCCCCGGTCGGGCATTACTATAGGGCATTTTATTTCGATGTAGAGGGCCAACTCTCTCGCCGTGCATACTCCGACACCATGCACAAAGTCACCCATATGATCATAAGGGGTTTTCCGTCTTTCACGGTGGAGCTCTACCGCCCAACTTGCTTTCCTTGAGGGCTTCAACTACCCCGGGACAAGATTGTTAGGCCAATCCCTTTTTTAGGGCACCTCCTATTGGCTTTACCACAACCCTTGCCCGTGACCCCCTAGCCTACTGATCTTCGGCTGTACGCGCAGGGTGGTTCACGGCCTTTGCGCGCACGGGGTCCAATCTTTCCACATGATATATTATTACATAATTAGAATAATAAATCAGCTTCGACGTTTTACCCCGGGATTCGCACCACGCTCACAACCCATGCATCACAATAAACCTAAATTACTCTCGCCCGTATTCTCGTGTGCCCGGGTCTCCACACTGCACTTAAGAGGGTGGGGCCCGAAAATTATTATTTAATTATTAATTTTCAAAACTTAAGGGAATTCTTACTTACGGTATCCAAGCAATCAGTAGAATGATTATTATTTAATTATTAATATTTTTAAGCATGCGTCGTTGGACTCGCAACTCCGCATGCAAAGCGGGGTCCACTTGACCACATGCGGCGATATCCGGCAGGACCCGCATGCAGCGTTATGGACACCTACCCTTAATTTCTATAATAACATAATCAATTATCTAAAACAGCGTGCAGTGTCACTTGAAAAGTGTGCTCGAGCTGATGCTGCTAGGCGCCCTCCGCTCATTCTCCGACTTGGTCCATACGCCCACTAACTGCCAAACATACCAGCGGGCCTATGGTCATTAAGTGCTACTAAAATATTGCTGGCTTAGGCCCTGATTAGCCGAGTCTAGAATTTATACGTCATCGGACGCCGGTCTACTGGCACACAAAACAATACTCCAAGGGCATTGTCTCGGTTAGTCGGCATTGTCAATGCTAGAAGTCGTTTTAGGGTTCAATGGAGCTATTCCAACAAAATGGTTGTAACCGCATCGGTCGATGGCAAAATTGGCAAAGCCGATCACGATCGGCTTGTTTTGCCAAAGGACGTGTTTGCACGGGAATCACACTAGTGACCAGCCTAGGTTGCTAAGTAGCACCTCGTTGCCACTAAAAGGGTCAGTCTCATGCGCAACAACTTCATAAGGTGATTGGACCCGCATCGGTATCCTCAACCTTGGTACGAGCGTGACCCGAGAAGATCGGGCCCGCTAACCTCTAGTGTGGGCTCTTACGGGGCTAGATCAACTTCGTATGGAAGACCGAGGGTCAGGTTGGTGTGCCAGGCCACGACTTGGCATGAGATGATCGGGGCTAGCTGCCGCTGGTTCATCGGTTGTCAAGCAACTGGCAACGGTCGTGGCAGGGGGTAAGGGAAAAGTTGCGGTCTAGCTCGGTCGACACGTTGGTGGTTGGGCGCGAGATGGCGCCAAGCCAAGGGCGATCGAGTGCTATCCGTTTTCCGGCCGCCAACGGCGAGGCCATCGGCAACCTCGGCAATGAAACCAATCGGGGCAGTGCCTAGCTAGTCGGGCCGGTCAGATGAGGGTTTGGCTTGGCTTGGTCGGCCTTACCGACTGCACCGCCACCGGCCACTTGGCTGGCAGCCATGGCCGTATCGATGGCAAAGGCCACAAGGGGGCCGGGGTTGGCCGCGACAAGAGAAGGGAAAAATAGGGTAGGGGGGTCTCGGCGGTTTCCATAGAACAGAACACAAAAAGAAAAAATAGAGGAAGGGGGAAAGGCCGACCTAGTGTCGGGGTCGTCGACTTTGGCAGCTCCAACCGGCTGCAGCTCCTCCTCCGACCGGTGGTTCTCCTCTGGCCGTACGTGCAGCACACCACTGAGAGGGGAAGATCGTTGCTCCGGTCGGCGGCTCTCCTCCGGCACTAGCGTGCACAGGCCGCAGAGGGAGAGAGAGAGAGAGATCAGAGAGGAATAGAGGGCTCGGAGAAGGGGGTGAGGGGGTCGGGTTGAGGAAGGGGGGAGAGGGTCGGGCTGAAGGAGCGAAGGGGGAGAGGAGCTGGGGTTTTAAAGGGAGGGGAGGGGCGGTGACCGACTACACGGCGGGATCCGGGCCGGATTTCACAGGATTGGGATGAGGGGGTGACGGGAGAGGGGGGCGGCTGGTAGGGTAGAGGGGGGCGGCTGGGTGACGGTAGGATCTAGGCGAGAGAGAGATCCGAGAGAGAGATGAGAGGGATCCGAGAGAGAGATGAGATCGGGTGAGAGGGAGAGAGGTGAGATCTGAGAGTGGAGGAGGGAATCCGAGAGAGAGGGAGAGAGATCTGAGAGAAGAGAGATTGGAGAGATGGGAGAGAAGAGATAAAGGGTCGGGGCTGGTGGGTTTGGGGGTTGGGTTGGGTTTGGGGGTCGGGTCGGGTTTTGGGTTGGGTTTTAGGTTTTAGGTTTTGTTTGTTTGTTTGTTATTTTTATTTTTTTATATTGTCGAGCTGACTCTCACTTGACTCGAGTCGCACCGAGGCGCGCCGGCACACGACCCTCGCCGGGTCCAATAAACCCGCCACAGTACCTATTTATTATTAAAAATAAATTATATAAAAAAAACATTCGTGCCCTGCCTCGATACACGTGCACACTTGTTCGTGTAACTACACCACAGTTGCAGCCTTGCGACTCGTACCCGAGACCCACTGTCTGGTCCCGTTCAAGCACAACCAATAGCATCACCATTAATGATATTAAAATAATATTATATAATAACCGGGTTGCTCTGGGCGGAAACACCCTGGAATGTCGGTCATTACAACATATGTTCGGAGAGGGGAGGTATGGAACAAATGTTCATGAATTACTTTCATTCCAATTGGACATTCTCAGATCCAGCCTATCAGGATGTTCTTCTCCAGACGATTCCAACTATTATTTCGATGGAGGATAATTTTTATCTTTCCTGGCCAGTGCTAGAAGAAGAAATTAAAGCCACTATTTTCGGGATGGCCAGGAATAAAGCCCCTGATCCTGATGGATTTACATTATATTTTTTTGTGAAAAACTGGTTAGTAGTAGGAGAAGTGGTTACTAGAGGCTTCAGGGAGTTTTTTAGATTCTTGATTCTTCTGAAAAACTGGGAGGCAACTTTTGTGGTGCTCATACTCAAATGTAAGCCGGCGGTGAAAACTGAATCATTTATGGCCGATTAGTCTGTGCACAGTCCTTTACAAGATAGTGGCTAAAATTCTGGTAAACCGGCTGCAACGTGTTCTTCCGAAGCTGATATCGCTAGCTCAATCGGATTTTGTCAAGGGTTGTAATATATCAGAGAATATCTTGTTGGCCCAAAAGGCTTTGCATTCCATGGAATACCAATCCATAAATGGTCATGTCTTGGCTCTTAAAGTTGACATGGAACATGCCTATGATCATATGGAATGGGGTTTTCTGCTTCGTGTTTTGAGACGGTTTGGTTTTGGACCGCGATGGGTCCGATGAATTGAAGAGTGCATATCGCACCCCTCTTTCTCAATTCTTCTGAATGGTCTCCTTCTTCTTGGTTCGGGGCATCCCGAGGCCTCCGTCAAGAGGATCCGTTATCCCCGTACCTATTTATTATAGGAGCGAAAGCCCTCAATCGGAATTTTATTTAGGCTCAAATGCAGGGTCATCTAGTTGGGGTCCGGCCAAAGACTCAGGCTGGATCTATAACCATGCTGCACTATGCTGATGATAGCCTGTTCTTTGCTCAAGACTCGGACCTGCAGATCTCCTGTCTTATGTGTTGTAGCTCATGTGTCTTGAGCGTGGATTTTCTGTATTAACATTAATAAAGATGACTTTGGTTATTGCTTTAATTAGAATACTACTATGGTATATGTTAATACACATATAATAAAGGACCCTAGGGAACACAGTAGGTCACTGAGGCGCATGGTGGATCCATGCTTGGGAGACCCAGTGGACCAGTTATGTATAGACTTAGAACTAGTTCACAGTTTAGGTGATGCCGGTCGCTTCACCGAGAACAAGCTGTTGGCAGGTAGAGGATGTGGTGAAGTCTCCACCACGGGAATGCGGGATTCCCATTCACCTGACCAAGCACGATGATCGTGTTAAACAGGAACCAAGACGGTGCACAGTTAAGTGATTCAGACACTGGTGCATAAACCGTCTTACTACTATAGATAATCTGTCATTAACCCTGAGGGACCATGTACACTGGGCCAACCAGTTGTGTGGTGCTTTGATGTGCCAATGTGTGTGGACCTTCTATAGTCCAATACCACGGTATGTTGGGTTACCCGGCTGGCGCTTGAGTGATATGTAATCCCTAAAGGTTCTCCGACGTCCAGTGTTGGATGGGTGCGTTTTGATGAGTCAATCTATCCACACAGTTAACATAGGCCTGGTAGTTGTCAGTATGACTAACGATGTTCCGGATGCTAGGCATAGCACCGGAAGGTGTGTGGTGTTATATATGATAAGTCATCAATTCCTAGTCAGATGATCGATCGAGACTGACGGTGCTTCCCACCGCCCGAGTCGTATCATGGCACCAGTAATATGAGGGACTAAGGATTATCGGAGTATAGTATAGAACAGGGTTACGAGGGAGTAACATAAGTTTAGGATCACTAGAGTTCAACTCATGTCGCACTCTGGGTGGCTGCACGGGTTAATCGGATTAGGGCTGATTAACGGAACTTTCGGTGTGTCACCGGAACAGTTAATCAGGGATCTGATTGGAGCTAGAGATCCCGAACCCTGAAGGTTCCACCCTATCGTTGCTTATAGGAATTGTTCCCCGACCTAGTTGGATTCGTTGGATGTGAAGTAGCATGATGGAGCGCAAGCCCGTAGCCTAAGAACCTAATTCACATGTGTTAGGGGCCGTAGGGGTATTTTGGTAAATACTGAAATATGGCTCAGAACATATTGAATATGGATCTTAGAATGAGCATAATAATTCCAGGAGCTCATAGGCACTGACGGAAGTCGATTCCGAGTAGCGCACCTCACTCAGTCTCTTTTTCAGTTTTTCACTTTTCGTGAAGGGCGTTTTCGTCCAGGCTTCACGATAGACACTTGGAAACCCTAAAAACCGCCCCCTCTCATCCCTATCTACTAGGGGCTGGCCCTAGCCTGCTTGGAGCACTAGGAGACCGTCCCTATAAGAGGTAAAGAGAGGGAGGGGCCGGCCCAAGCTCTCCCCCTCTCCTAATACCCGAACTCCGTCCCCTCTCTCCCTCTCTAAGGTTTCGGCCAAGGAAGAAAGAGGAAGAAGAAGGAAGAAGAGAGAAAGAGAAGGAGGAGATCTACCGGCACACCGTCGTCTTCGCAACGAATTCCTCCGTCGGCTCGTAGTCTTTACACTCAGAGACGGGACTTCGAGGATTCCTCAATTTGCAAAGGACAAGGTGTTATCCGACAGCTTTCCTTACGATTCAAGTGTGGTTCTTCATCGTTCCGTTCTCTCCAGATCATAGATCCAAAAGGTATGATGATTCTAAACACCTAACTAGATGCATGCATGTCTTCCGTAGATCGTAGTATGCCTCTAGGGTGTCCGCACATATGCTAAGATCATAGATTTGCATGTAGATTGTTTTGTAGAATTAATTATAATGAAACATACACCGTATGATCTTTGGATCTATCTTTTGCTTCCACTGCGACTCTGATAAGCGGATCCAATTCCAACAATTAGTATCAGAACACGCTTTGGTGTATGTTTCATGCATGAATTCATGAAAACATCATGTGAATATATGATGACATATATTTTCGTCGGAGTTCGGCGTAGATCATGCATATGGATTGTGCTATGTATCGTCTTTTTGCAGGTGCCGCGCTGAATAGTAATCTGTGATTGCATGCCTCTGGGGGTCGGACCCCAGATTTAATTTTGCATTGATTATTATTGTGCATGTGGGTTTTAAGGCTCTAGATGGGCGAGGGTGGAGGTTGACCACCCTCGGTTCCCTGGCCATGTTTTTTAGGATTGTTTCTTTTTTCTTTCTAGCGAAATTGTACACAAACGAGCACTTGCTCGGAGCGTGTTAGTTTTTCGATCACAAGAAGAAGGAGATGATGCTACATCCACGGTTCGGGCAAGCGGTACCATGGCGTGCAAAGACCCGGCGAAAGCGTGCAAGTTGGCGATGATGGGGATCGTCGTCAGAGATCGTGCAGAACAGAAGAGCAAGATATCTTGGCTGTGCTATTCAGGTTCAGGGGTCGGACCCTGGACTTGATTCAGTTTGGATACTATTTCTGTTGATTCTCTTTTCTTAGTGTTTAGAGAACCCCGATGATAATGTGATTATCTATCTTGCTTGTTAGTTTGTCTCTAGATCAGGCTTAGGATTAGTACTAAGCTTATGGATTCATCGGTGTCTCTATATGGTTCTAACACGTGCGAATCTGGTGGCTAGCTAAAAAGAAAGGTGGTAACCGCCCTCATGGTAGTTCAGGTAGCCAAGTACTGTGCACCGAGATAGACGCAGTGTTAGTTTTGTTTAGAGATAACTAATGTCTCCATAAGAAGTATGATAACCCTAGTGGGATGCCCTTTCCCCACATGGTCCTAGCGACCAAGTTAGGTTAGGATTTCACTGTGTGATATCCGTTTCTAAATGACGTTTGATGGAAGTATGAACTCATCACGATTTGGTTATGCCACTATTAGGTTGAGGTCCGACGGAGGTTGTCAGATGTCCCTATTTGGCCAGCATCAAAACCTATAATGAGATGAGGTCTACTATGACATCAGGCATCAAATTGTGAACGAGGCGTCATTCTAGTGGGAGTCCTTTCCATGTTGACCTTAGGCTAGGCTCCAGATCTTAGGATTATAGGCAAACTAGTGAAGTATCAGGATCCTTGGAATCTATGTAATGTGATCCTTGCAAGAAAGATGAAAGCTGAGTATTCGAGGTAGGGACTATGATATTTTCCAATGATACTAATGCTTTGCGGGAAGGTTTGTAATCCTAATGGAAGCACGGTAGACCAGGGTCTAAGTCTAGGAGGTCGTGACCTTTCTAGATATGCATAAAACCTCATAAAGAATGGATGTATAAGAGGTTCCCTCCAAATGGGAGCCCCTGGCCTTCACAATCAACCAGCTAAGGGTCTGGGTAGGAGGTACGCAGTTCGATATTCCCACCGGGTGAGAGCTGTGTTTCCTTCCATGCTAGTTCGTCTAGTGATTTCCTACGGGACATGGAGGATGCCGGTGGCAGTGGGTGATGGTTTTTTCCTGCACCGCGGGAGCCTATGAACCCCCCTGCCGACACCACCTAGATTTGTGGGAAGCATCCGAAAGCTTGTATAATGCCGCCATTGCTGCGCACGCGGGTCACATAAAGCTGGCCAAAAGGAGACTAGGAGGTCTTTCAGTTTACCATGGGTAATTCTGATAAAGACTAGGTCGTAAAAACCTTGTTGGCAGAAGCGGTTGCATGCTCTCACTGAGATGCTGTCTTCAATTCAAGGCCGATAGTCTCAGTGCTCGATCCCATAGAATTTAGATTCCTAGATGTCTCCACTTGAGGTAGTGAAGACATAGCGACTGGAGTAAACATTATCTATTTCTAAATTCCATGAAATAGATTGTAGTAAACCCTAATTTTGCTTTGAACCATTGTTTATAGAAATTTTGACCAAGCTCGACGCCCTTGCCTCCATCCTTAATGATAACAAACTTACGGGACCAAACTACGAGGACTGGAAACATAACCTGATGCTCGTCCTAAGGGTTGGCAAACACACAATTGCCCTAAGTACCCCTCAACCGGCCATGCCGGGACCAAGTGCAACTGAGGCTCAGTTGAAGGAATGGAAAGAATAGCTAAATGCTAATGAGATGTGCAAGTGCTACATAATGGCATCCTTGCAGACCGTCCTTCACAAGCAAGTCGAAGATATGGCCTTCGCTTCAGACATGATGCTCTACCTAAAGGAAATGTTCGAGGGTCGTAGTCGGGTAACTCGTTACCTGACCATCAAGAAATTGGTGCCCACGAAGATGGCAGAGGGGACTTTAGTTCGGGATCATATGCTGAAATTGTTTGGCTATGTGAATGAGCTTGGTTCCTTCGATGTCATCTTGGATGCAGAGATCCAGACCGACATTTTCCTCGCGTCTCTGTCAGGAGCGTTTGAGGGCTTCGTTACCAACTTCAACCTTAACCGGTTGGAGATGTCTAATGCAGAGCTCCTAGCGACGCTCCAGGCGACAGAGAACGGGATGAAGGCAGGAGCCCAATCCCTGAATGTAGAGCGGAATTCTTCTCTGAAAGCCAAAGGCAAGTTTCAGAAAAGAAAGTCTAAGAAGCCCGTGAAGATGGGCCAGGTGCAGTTGCAGGTTCCTAAACAGAATGGTCCGGTGAAGTCCAAAGGAAAATGTTTCCGATGCGGCAAGAAGAGACACTGGAATGGCGACTGCCGTGTGGCTCCCAAGAAGTCTAAGACAGGTATATCTCAAATCCACATAGTGGAATCCCTTGTAGCATCCAGTTGTTCTCCAATTTCATGGATTGTGGATTCTGGTTCCACTAACCATACTTACAATAATTTGCAGGGGTTCAAGGAGACAAACAAACTGGGTGATGGAGAGATATTCCTAAGCATGGGAACTGAGGCCGTGGCAGAGGCTGAAGCAGTTGGAGATGTCGTCTTGTAGTTTCTTGATGGAAGAAGTTTATTACTTAGAGACATACTTTATGTACCGTCCTTGAGATGAAATTTAATTTATGTTTTCTTATTGAATAATAAAGGTTTTTCAGTTTTATTTGATGCTTCTGGTGTGTCAATTAAATTGAATGGTTCCTTTGTTTGTAAGGGAAAGATACAGAATGGTCTCTATGTAATTAACTCCAATCATAAGTAGGATAACATAACTGAAACTTGTGTAGTTAATTCATCTAAAAGAAAAAATCTCTCAGATAATCCAACACTCATTTGGCATCTAAGGCTTGGACACATAGCCTCAGACAGGATTCACAGGTTGGTTAAGGTAGGACTTTTAAGTCCAGATATTTCAGAAAACCTACCAACGTGTGAGTCTTGCCTGGAAGCCAAGATGACTAAAAGATCTTTCTGAACCAAAGATAGCAGATCTCAAGAGGTATTAGAGTTGGTACACACTGATATATGTGGGCCCATAAGTGTCCGTGCCATAGGAGGCTTCGAGTATTTCATCACCTTCACGGATGATCACTCGAGGTTTGGATACATATACCTAATGCAGCGGAAGTCTGAGTCATTTGATTAGTTCAAGAAGTTCAGAGCTGAAGCAGAAAAGCAGACGGGTAAAAGTATCAAGTCTCTTTGATCGGATCGAGGAGGCGAATACCTATCGGATGAATTTATTGGATACCTGCGTGAGCATGGGATCGTATCCCAGTTGACTGCACCAGAGACACCGCAGCAAAACGGTGTATCTGAGAGGAGAAACCGAACTTTGTTAGACATGATTCGGACTATGATGAGTTATGCAATATTGCCACCTAGTTTTTTGGGATATGCCCTAGAAACGGCAGCATATACTTTGAACTTTGTTCCATCAAAGTCAGTAACCCTAACTCCTTGGGAGCTGTGGTTGAAGCGAAAGTCAAGCCTACAACACTTTAGGATTTGGGGTTGTCCAGCACATGTGCGGAAGGACAAGCGAGATAAGATGGAGTCAAAAACTAAGGTATGTCTGTTCGTTGGGTATCCAAAAGGGACAAAGGGTGGTTTATTTTATGATCCTGAGGATAGAAAGGTTGTCGTCTTGACGAACACCGTATTCTTGGAGCAGGATTATTTAATAGACCATAAGCCCACCAGTAAAGTAGTTCTTGAAGAATTGCTTGGTACTGATGGAAGTACGCAGACAGAAAACATAGTGGGAGCCGATGCTACTAAGATAAACGATACTGTAGAATCGACTCCTATGGAACCACCGCATGCTCGTCGCAGTGGGAGGACCACAAGTGCTTCTGATATATACATTGAAGAAGCCTTCATGGTAGATCCAGAGTTTCAGGAGGATGATCCTCTGAACTATGACGAAGCGATGGTATCCTCTGACCATGCAGCATGGCAGGAAGCCATGGAGGCAGAACTGACATCGATGTCCCAAAACTCGGTCTGGACACTTGTAACACCACCTTACAATATTAAACCTGTTGGATGTAAGTGGGTGTACAAAAGAAAAAGAGGTCTGGATGGTACCGTTGAGACTTACAAAGCTAGACTAGTCGCTAAGGGTTATATCCAGCAAGAAGGGATCGACTATGATGAAACCTTTTCGCTAGTGGCTATGCTTAAGTCTATCTGGATCCTCTTGTCCATTGCAGCCCATTATGATTGGGAGATCTGGCAAATGGACATCAAGACCGTATTCCTCAACGGGGATTTGGAAGAAGACATCTATATGTCTCAGCCTCCAGGCTTTGTCGCAAAAGGTCATGAAAGTCTGGTGTGCAAGTTGCAAAGGTCCATTTATGGACCGAAGCAAGCATCCAGAAGTTAGAACATGTATTTTGATCAGGCTATCCATTCTTATGGATTTAAGCAGAACGTAGATGAACCATGTGTTTATAAAAGGAGCGATAAGACTGCAGTAGTTTTTCTAGTGCTTTACATAGACGATATCCTGCTCATTGGAAACGATGTTGGAACGTTGTCTACAGTGAAGGTGTGGTTATCTTCTCAATTTGACATGAAAGACCTAGGTGAAGCGAGTTATGTTCTGGGGATCAAGGTAACTCGAGATCGCCAGAACAAGACTCTCTCGCTGTCACAGTCAGCCTACATAGATACTATCTTGGTCAGATTCAGTATGCACAACTCCAAGAAAGGACTGGTTCCATTCAGACGTAGAATGAAGTTGTCCAAGGATCAGAGTCCTAAGACTCCTGAGGAGAGAGCAGAAATGCAAAAGATACCTTATGCTTCGGCTGTAGGGAGTCTGATATATGCTATGCAGTGCACGAGACCAGATATATGCTATACAGTAGGTATGATGGGCAGGTATCAGTCAAATCTGGGTCCAGGGCACTGGACTGCTGTGAAAAGTATACTCAAGTTTCTCCGTAGGACGAGAGATTATGAGTTAGTTTACTCTTCACAGGAACTGATGCCGATTGGATATACAGATTCTGACTTTGCGTCAGATCCGGAATCCAGGAGATCGACATCAGGGTTTGTGTTTTCATTAGGAGGAGGAGCTGTCAGTTGGAGGAGCGTGAAGCAGGGATGCATCGCGGATTCGACGACAGAGGCTGAGTACGTTGCGGCGTGCGAAGCAGCTAAGGAAGCGGTGTGGCTCAAGAAGTTCCTCACGGACTTAGGATGCGTATCGGGAGCTCAAGATCCTATTGTCCTTTACTGTGACAATAGTGGAGCGGTAGCACAATCCAAGGAGCCAAGATATCACCAGAAGAGTAAGCATATCGAGCGGAAATACTACATTATCCGGGACTTGCAGAAGCGAGGGGAGGTTGTAGTGACTCAGGTGGCGTCTGCAGATAACATGGCGGACCCTTTCACAAAGGTGTTACCGACCAAGGCTTTTGAGAAGCACATGGATGCCATAGGAGTTAAGACTGTTATTCCCCGTTAGGCCAAGTGGGAGATTGTTGTAGCTCGTGTGTCCTGAGCTTGGATTTTCTGTATTAACATTAATAAAGATGACTTTGGTTATTGCTTTAATTAGAATACTACTATGGTATATGTTAATACACATATAATAAAGGACCCTAGGGAACACAGGAGGCCACTGAGGTGCATGGTGGATCCATGCTTGGGAGACGCAGTGGACCAGTTATGTGTAGACCTAAAACTAGTTCACAGCTTAGGTGATGACGGTCGCTTCACCGAGAACAAGCTATTGGCAGGTAGAGGGTGTGGTGAAGTCTCTACCACGGGAATGCGGGATTCCCATTCACCTGACCAAGCACGATGATCGTGTTGAACAGGAACCAAGACGGTGCACAGTTCAGTGATTCAGACACTGGTGCATAAACCATCTTACTACTATAGATAATATGTCCTTAATCCTGAGGGACCATGTATACTGGCCCAACCAGTTGTGTGGTGCTTTGATGTGCCAACATGTACGGATCTTCCATAGTCCAATACCACGGTACGTTGGGTTACTCGGCTGGCGCTTGAGTGACATGTAATCCCTACAGGTTATCCGACGTCCAGTGTTGGATGGGTGCGTTTTGATGAGTCAATCTATTCACACAATTAACCCAGGCCTGGTGGTTATCAGTATGACTGACAATGTTCCGGATGCTAGGCATAGCACCGGAAGGTGTGTGGTGTTATAGATGACAAGTCATCAATTCCTAGTCAGATGATCGATCGGGATCTGACGGTGCTCCCCACCGCCCGAGTTGTATCATGGCACCAGTAATAGGAGTAACTAAGGATTATCGGAGTATAGTAGAGAACAGGGTTACGAGGGAGTAATATAAGTTTAGGATCACTAGAGTTCAACTCGCATCGCACTCTGGGTGGCTGCGCGAGTTAATCGGATTATGGCTGATTAACGAAACTTTCGGTGTGTCACCGGAACAATTAATCAGGGATCCGGTTGGAGCTAGAGATCCCGAACCCTTAAGGTTCCACCATGTCGTTGCGTATATGAATTATTTCCCGACCTGGTTGGATACGTTGGATGCGAAGTAGCGCGATGGAGCGCAAGCTCGGAGCCTAAGAACCTAATTCACATGTGTTAGGGGCTATAAGGGTATTTTGGTAAATACATAAATATGGCTCAGAACACATTGAATATGGATCTTAGAATGAGCGGAATAATTTCAGGAGCTCATAGGCGCTGACGGAACTCGATTCCGAGTAGCGCACCTCACTCAGTCTCTCTTTCAGTTTTTCACTTTTTGTGAAGGGCGTTTTCGTCCAGGCTTCACGATAGATACTTGGAAACCCTAAAAACCGCCCCCTCTCATCCCTATTTACTAGGGGCCGGCCCTAGCTTGCTTGGAGCACTAGGAGACCATCCCTATAAGATGTAAAGAGAGGGAGGGGCCGGCCCAAGCTCTCCCCCTCTCCTAATACCCGAACTCCCTCCCCTCTCTTCCTCTCTAAGGTTTCGGCCAAGGAAGAAAGAGGAAGAAGAAGGAGGAAGGAAGGAGAAGGAAGAAGAGAGAAAGAGAAGGAGGAGATCTACCGGCACACCGTCATCTTTACAACGAATTCCTCCGTCGGCTCGTAGTCTTTGCACTCAGAGACGGGACTTCGAGGATTTCTCAATTCGCAAAGGACAAGGTGCTATCCGACAGCTTCCCTTGCGATTCAAGTGCGGTTCTTCATCATTCCGTTCTCTCCAGATCATAGATCCAAAAGGTATGATGATTCTAAACACCTAACTAGATGCATGCATGTCTTCCGTAGATGGTAGTATGCCTCTAGGGTGTCCGCACATATGCTAAGATCATAGATTTGCATGTAGATTGTTTTGTAGAATTAATTGTAATGAAACATACACCGTATGATCTTTGGATCTATCTTTTGCTTCCGCTGTGACTCTGAGAAGCGGATCCAATTCTAACATTATGAATATCTTAACGAGGTATTGTGATTGCTCTGACCAATCGATAAATAATTCCAAATCTTCGCTAATCTTCGGGCGACTTGTTAATGGTACTCAGAGGGAATATCTTCAGAATAGACTAGCTATTAATTATATCCGGGATAGTTTTAACTACATGGGGGTTCCTATTTCGGGGAGACACATGATCGCTACCGAATTGATGTGCCTAGCTAATAAGATAATGCTAAAGCTAGCCGGGTGGAAGGCCCGATGTCTTGCCTTTTTCGGGCGAGTGGTTCTGATAAAGTATGTCCTTACTTCCATGCCGTTATATGTTTTAGCCCACCATTGGGTTCCTTCCCGAGTGATACATATGTTGGAAAGAGAGTTTCGGCGTTTCCTTTGGGCTAATTCCACTTCCGCTAGGAGGCTACACCTGTTGCCTAGGGCAGTGGTTTGCCAGGTGGCTAGTGAGGGAGGTCTGGGTATTAGACAACTTCCTTTGGTCAAAGATGCTTTCATGATGCGTCGGGCATTGGAAGTGATTTCAGGAGGATCTTCTTCTTGGAATATTTTCTGTCAAGATAAGTATGGACCAGTCTCTCGTGATAATATTTTATCTCTATAATATTTTCTCACTATTACTTTCTTTCTCTATAACATAAATTCTCTCTAAAATATTCTCTTTAAAATAATTTTTATATAATGTTTTGTCTTTAAAATATATATTATCTCTATAACCTTCTTTCTTGGCAATATGTTCTTTCTATAAAACTTTCTCATTCGACACATATGTTCTCCCGCTATAACATTTTCATCACTAGCATATGTTAAATGTGCATAACATTTTCTCTATAGTATATATGAGGAAACAGAAAATGATTTGTCAGCCTATTTCGACGAAATGGGCAGTCACCCATCTGAAATTTTTAGGAGTTTTAGAATGTGCTGTAATTTTGTAAGCATAAGCACCTTACCTTAGATAGAACACCTACAAAAAATCAGCACATTCTAAAACTCCTAAGGGCATCAAATGTTAGAAGTTTTATTGAACGTCCATTGTAACCGTTAATCTGAAATATAACATTCGATGTCCCTAAAAGTTTTAGAATGTGCTGAAATTATGGGAGTGTTCTAAGATAAGGTACTTATGCTCACAAAAAATCAGCACATTCTAAAACTCCTAGGGGCATCAAATGGGCGACTGCTACAACTTTAAGTAGTCCTGATTAAGGGACTAAAAAGTGCAATTTAACCCCAAGTATAGGGTGTGTAGCGAAGTAGTAATCTCGGTGAGTCCGAGGTCGATTCCACAGGGACTGAAGGACTAATGGGAACTAATGTGATGACAGTGCGTGAACGTGAGTGCAAATCAGGGTTTTCCACTGAGAGTGGAGCACGAATGATGAAGCTACGTTACTAAATTAAATAGAATTAACTATTGCAATTAATTAAAGGAGGTTACGATGGAGATGAGGCTAAGGCATCTGGGTTCAACCTAGTAGTATTTTATGTATTCTTTTGATCAATAATTTGTACGAGGATAGCATGAAAATAGGTTCTAGCATGCATGCTACAGAGGTTATTAAGCATTGCATATGCCCGGAGTCGATATGTAATCAAAATAACTTATACACATGTGCTGATTTCTAGAGATATGCATCCATCATAAATACTTATATAGATTGAAAATTATATGATGAGAGACTCGTGAAGCTCGTGTCATCATGCCACAGGGATTTGAATTGTAACGGATGACTGCGATTCGAGCTGGTCGGGTAAATGGATTGGAGGTTTAAGAAATAAAAAGGTCTCGGGAGATCTTATGTAAAGCTCGATGGATGGAACACTGCATGCAAATATTGACGGGAAGATCGGGTTGGATAAAAACGAATGGTCGCGATAGTAGTGTGCTGGTCTTTGGCGGCATGGATTTAGTTGGGTGAGATGGAATCGGGTAATGGTATGGGTATACATATGGCTGGGGTTTGGCTGGGACTAAAGGTTGGGATTTGTTTGTTATACTTCGGTAACCAATCGAGCCATCCACACTCGTCAACTCTTCCATATCAGCCCCTTTGCATATGCGTGGTTCTTCAGTGGTTCGAAGGTAGAGGTGTGCTGTCGGTGATGTTATCTCGGCCAATTTCTTCACAATCATCATTCTCTGCATCATTCTTCATAAGGGCCTCCAAACGAGCTGTGCATGCTCCATTGGCTTGCCGTGAGAATGTCCACCATACTATCATGATGTCCTTTATCCGCCTATGTCGAGTACCGGGTCAATTCCCTGAAAATCACACATGAAATGACGCGTGTAAGGATCCAATACGATTATCGATAAAAAGAATAATTTGGACTATCGGGCTTCATATTTTTCATGCATGTATCGTATGAGTGCGAACCAATATACTGTTATGTCCGTATTAAAGTCTACTATGCAGTGGTGTAAAGAAACTGATACGCTTTATGAGTATATGAAAAGTTTTACGTAGGAAAGCGGTGATAATGCAGTAAGAAATAAGCGATAAAATGCATTATTTGGAGACTTAACACACCCCCCAACCAGCTTTTTGCTAGTCCTCGAGCAAAATAAGCGAGAATTCAATGCAAAGATTTTCGATAATAATGCATGATTTTTATCCCCAAAAAGTTTTTTTTTTTTTTAAATGGTAAAACAACATAAAGCAATATTTTTTTTTCTTTTTTTTTTAAACGGAAAGTTTTGATGAATAATTTAAAGTACTCAAGACTAGAGATTCTACGGCACAAAACTTATAGATTAATATTAGCTAACTTCTAGTTTACCGAGTCATCGATTGAGGTCCGGTTATTAACCCTCCGGTAGGAAATGTCAAACTGCATGTACTCGAGTGCTCGGTGATATCTGGACTTAACACGACTAGAGCTTTGGTTTTCAAGGATGCATCAATACTAATAAGCACCAAGAACAGTCGAACGACCTTAAATACTGATTCAAAACCCCGCTGTCTGTCCAGGTTTACGAGAGGTGTAGATGTTCACTTTAATACCACCAGGGCTTTATATGTGATATTCCATGCTTACTCGTGTTTTTACAGCGACGGCTTTCACACTATCTCCCTTTTTTTTCTTTTTTTTTTCTTTTTTTTTTCAGGTCTCCTTTTTTTAAGGATCTAATTATGTATCCCTTCCTAATTTACACCATGGTAGCTGCACTCTGTGCCCATGACACGCTGCCAACGCTCTCATAAGTCAGGTAGCCATCCCCATGTTGCTTCTACATTAGATTCACTATGTGTATATAGGATCATTCTCATAACCCTATACACCATGCTTCACTAATATAGTTGAATGTAAATTAGAAATTTTACATAACTCGACCCTAGACCTTGTAATAGGTAGCCATTTTCGCTGTACCTGGTCTAATCCACTAATTGCACTTTTTTTTTTCCTTCACCCTATCTCTCCATAGAGCAAACTAAGTGAACAAGACAGTCGTGGTTCATCAGGCCTCTAAGTATTATCAGATCAACAACAACCTATCGAACCTAGACTCCAAAGGTGCAAGCTAGAAGTGTAGTGAAGTTTTCAAAGTACAATTAACCTGATACTCCATAAGAATGAATAAATAAAAGGAATTCAACGTCAACACCTTTCGACTAGAACTTAAGCCTTTTATAATCTATATCACTAAGTGCCATATAGTCCTAGCAAGAGTACACAAAATTATACTCCAAAACTTCCAAAGTAAATAATAAATTTTTTTTTATAATAGCCAAGAAATTAAAAACAGACAAATTTTATAATCATACGCAAGAAAAGAAAGTTTTTTTTTTTTGAAAAATGAATAAAAGTAATAACTAATATTTGGAAAAGTGTAAAAATGCACAAAATTGGAATTCGTCAGGATTCCCACCCCCCAACCTAAATATGACATTGTCCTCAATGTTTAAAAAATGATGCGCATAATGATATTTCATGGAGATTCAAATATAGAAACATGAAGAATATATCATTATGCAAGAAATATATGGAGAAGGGTTAGAGATGACCTGAAAAGATGATTGCACATATTTTCACTGCTTTCCAAGGACATTACTAGACAGAAAATAGAATAACAAAAAAAAACAAAACTAATATACAAGCAAAAGATCCCTAGCAGATATAGAGATATTAATCCTGATAAACATGATCTTTTGGAATTTTTAAAAAAAATAAAGAGTAGTCATGCATAAAGAAGACATATCCTGAGATATATTGTGGATGCTTATATTTTCTCACTATATCCTTTCTATTAGGGGCAATATTATATTGTTGTTCATGAGTTGAATTTGTATTCTCTTCAAACTGGAGAATATAAATTTTATTTATATTCCACCCTATATCTTTTTTATGTTCATCCATTAATTTAGTTTCAAGATCCATATTCGATTCATAAGAAATCATCATAGAACATCTTTCTTGGCCCAAATATATATCCTCTAACTCAGGTGATTGAATACGCAAGTTAGGTTCTGATTCTTCAATATCAGAATGGAGAGTAATAATAACATTATTGAGTTTAGACATAGAAAATTTGGTATTTTCAATAATAATATCATCACCAATATTACATGGGAGACAATTAGCTTCTGCAAAATTCACATCCTCATTAATGTTATCAATATTA
The DNA here is from genome assembly GCA_947650365.1 of Chamaelirium japonicum. Lineage (NCBI taxonomy): Eukaryota > Viridiplantae > Streptophyta > Magnoliopsida > Liliales > Melanthiaceae > Chamaelirium > Chamaelirium japonicum. The sequence continues at coordinate 23,064,630 of OX393556.1, forward strand.
ATTAGAAGATCAGTATTTTTCTCAGAGATCTTATCCTCATTAATGTCATCAATTAGAATGTTATTGTTTTCTTCAAAATTCACGTCATTATCAATGTCATCAATCTTGGTTGGACAAGCATCCAAAGGATTTAGAAAATCAAATTCATAAAGTGTGTCTTCTATGGGGATGTCAATTGTACTCTCCCTATTGCCTTTATCCTCATCATTCATGGGGTTAAATTGAGGTAGAGAGATCAAAATCTCTTCTTCTTCATTGTCAAGATAAGATTGATCAATTCTGTTAATTGGTGTTTGAAGATCTTGAATAATTTGTACGGAATTTTTTAAAAATGATTGCAATGTATCTTCAAGGGATTCCTTATATGGTGGAACATAAGTATCATGCATAGAATGCTCACGATAATATTGTATAGTATGTTGATTAGTTTACAAGCATTCTTTAAATGTATCATTAATAGTCTCCATATGTAAACTTACATAAGGAGCATAAGCAGAAGGCACGTGATAATTATTCACATTAGATTTATTCCACCCACTGGAATCATACATGTCTAAGTAAGTTGAGTCATTTTGCAAGTAATCACGTAAAGTCCTAGTCATGATTTCAATTGAATTCGGATTTAAACATTCAGAATAAATAATTAGAAATGAACATGTGGCCTAATATAATCACAAAACAATGTATGCACCACCTAAAGCCTTCTATACGAACGCTTTCGTTTGAAGGGGACTACAGACTAGACACACATACGCCTACACCGAGACGTATGTACCGAGCTTTCCCACGAGAGCGTAAGTTGATGCGAGATAGTAAATACAGAGAATTTAAAGAACGAGTATACCAGGGAGGAGCAGCTCTTTATTTAGGCAAGCGCGTCGTACTCCTCCTTCGCAATCAACGGTCAACTCCTCTTCCAATGTTCAGATCCCCCTTTTTTTTTGTTTTTGTTTTTGTTTTTTTTTTTACCTGAAAAGAAAGAAAAGAAGTGCTTAGTATATTGAATGCAAAGAGAATGCAAAGACTAAAAAGAAAAACGTGGATATGAAGTTCCTATTCGTCCGTTGCAGTCCCCGGCAACGGCGCCAAAAACTTGCTACAACTTTAAGTAGTCCTGATTAAGGGACTAAAAAGTGCAATTTAACCCCAAGTATAGGGTGTATAGCGAAGTAGTAATCTCGGTGAGTCCGAGGTCGATTCCACAGGGACTGAAGGACTAATAGAAACTAATGTGATGACAGTGCGTGAACGTGAGTGCAAATCAGGGTTTTCCACTGAGAGTGGAGCACGAATGATGAAGCTACGTTACTAAATTAAATAGAATTAACTATTGCAATTAATTAAAGGAGGTTACGATGGAGATGAGGCTAAGGCATCTGGGTTCAACCTAGTAGTATTTTATGCATTCTTTTGATCAATAATTTGTACGAGGATAGCATGAAAATAGGTTCTAGCATGCATGCTACAGAGGTTATTAAGCATTGCATATGCCCGGAGTCGATATGTAATCAAAATAACTTATACACATGTGCTGATTTCTAGAGATATGCATCCATCATAAATACTTATATAGATTGAAAATTATGTGATGAGAGACTCGCGAAGCTCGTGTCATCATGCCACAGGGATTTGAATTGTAACGGATGACTGCGATTCGAGCTGGTCGGGTAAATGGATTGGAGGTTTAAGAAATAAAAAGGTCTCGGGAGATCTTATGTAAAGCTCGATGGATGGAACACTGCATGCAAATATTGACGGGAAGATTGGGTTGGATAAAAACGAATGGTCACGATAGTAGTGTGCTGGTCTTTGGCGGCATGGATTTAGTTGGGTGAGATGGAATCGGGTAATGGTATGGGTATACATATGGCTGGGGTTTGGCTGGGACTAAAGGTTGGGATTTGTTTGTTATGCTTCGGTAACCAATCGAGCCATCCACACTCGTCAACTCTTCCATATCAGCCCCTTTGCATATGCGTGGTTCTTCAGTGGTTCGAAGGTAGAGGTGTGCTGTCGGTGATGTTATCTCGGCCAATTTCTTCACAATCATCATTCTCTGCATCATTCTTTATAAGGGCCTCCAAACGAGCTGTGCATGCTCCATTGGCTTGCCGTGAGAATGTCCACCATACTATCATGATGTCCTTTATCCGCCTATGTCGAGTACCGGGTCAATTCCCTGAAAATCACACATGAAATGACGCGTGTAAGAATCCAATACGATTATCGATAAAAAGAATAATTTGGACTATCGGGCTTCATATTTTTCATGCATGTATCGTATGAGTGCGAACCAATATACTGTTATGTCCGTATTAAAGTCTACTATGCAGTGGTGTAAAGAAACTGATACGCTTTATGAGTATATGAAAAGTTTTACGTAGGAAAGCGGTGATAATACAGTAAGAAATAAGCGATAAAATGCATTATTTGGAGACTTAACAGTGACTGCCCATTTCGTCGAAATAGGCTGCCATCCTATACCCCGTATTCTCTAGTATATATTACATGTATATAATATATTTTCTCGTTATAATATTTTCTTTCTAAAATATATTCACTTATTGCAACTTAAATGATTTTCATTGACTTATATATCTAGTGACTTCATTTCCTCTCCCTTGTTTTTTTGAGACAAAAGAAATTAAGTAAGAAAAATATATTTTTTTATTCGTTTTCACTTGATGTTCTTTTGGGAGGAAGAAAATTAAGTGAGTAATAGAGAGGAAGGAAATATATTATATCAGTTCATTTCTACCTATCTTAAGGAAATGAGGTTTTCGTCCAAATTTGAGATAAAATGAAATAGTCCGATTGAGAGGAAATGAAGTCCGCAAGTGGATTCATTTCCACCGACTTAAAACGAAAAAAACAATGAAAATGGATATGATCTTAGTAAGTGGATCCATTTCCACCCTCGTTTTCGCCCAAAAGAATGCACCCTAGATGAGCTCAACTCATGTCTCTACTTTTGACCATTTCTCTCTAAAATCAATTGCACTTTCTTCCTCTAAAACCTGCATGCACTTCCCACTCTAGAATCGGATTGTACTTTAGAACATGACTGCAATTTCTCTCTTAGAAACCTGAAACTCACACCCCGTCTTTAAAACTTCATTGCACTTCTCTCTCATAATCGGAGCCACAAAGCTCCAACTTACTGAAAACGTCGCATAGCCAAAAGATTGCCAAACTTTACCACGACTTATTCAGGTAAGCAAAGTAGCTGATTTTTATCGTGACCTTCTCAATAAATCGTGATTTAATCGACGACCTTGCTGACATCGAATCCTTCAAAAAATGATAGCAGCAAGATGATGCAAATTTGAGATTTGATACACTTAATGAGTTGATGAATTCCAACTATGGTTCATAAATCTTTTATATTTTGATTAATCATATTTTAACATATTGAACTATTTATAATATTCATTTTTGTATGATGTTAAATTGATAATTAGGTAGTTTTGTTGCATAGTTTTTGGGTAAATGTGTGAACGTTAACAGATCGAAGGGTATAAAGGATGGACAACTATTGCCTCTTGCTTAAGGTCATTGGACAGATGTTCAATAAAGTGTACAGGACTGCCAAAACCCAATATTATCTTCATCAAATCCTAAAATGCCAACTCTATCTTTCGTCCCCCCGACACCTCCTCCTCAATAGAGTGACCAAGACAGCCGACGACTGCAACACTTCGGCCTCTGCCTCCTCTCGCCCCCCGACGTCTCCTCCTTCCTCCTCAACGGCGCATCGAGGAACGACGTGATCTCGAGTCTCCGCTGTTTGCCGCTATATATTCGAAGGACAGAGAGGTTTGGTTAGAGTTTAGAGTTCCTAGGTCTAGGGTTCATCCCATGGCCTATAGATCTTGGGTTTAGGGTTAGGTTAAGCTTTGGCTCATCGGCGATGATGAGTAGTTCGGTTCGGGTCTAGGGTTCATCCCATGGCCTGTAGATGGGTAGGTTTAGGTTTAGTTTTGATTGGAATGGCATCAAATGAAATTTTGAAATAAGACAAGGGATAATTTTGTCCAGAAGTTTGGCTATCATTTAAGCCATTTTAACTTTTAACCAGGGACGGACCGATAAGTCCTACTAGTTTAATATTTTTTTAAATGTTTATACTTGAATGCCTTAAACAAAGATTGAAAAGTTAAAAGAGATCTAAATATATTAAATAATTATATTATTCTTAATTTAAACTTGTGATGATTTCTAACAAAATTCTGATTTTTTTTTCAGTTTTTTTTTTTCAAATTTCATCCTAGCCAAGTAAATCCCTGATTTCTCGCTGTTTTAATTCTAATAATTTTTTAATTTTTATCAATTTTTCCTGAGATTTACATGAGCCAAATTATTGGCGATCCCGAACTTGGTCATCATGCCCATACCATGTTGCAGTTATCTTTAGCACTTCTCTTCTCCATAATTGGCAAGCAAAGTCACAAAACTTTAAGTGGCAAATCTTCCGTAAGCATCTGACCTGAAAAATCAGGGGGAAACTCCCTTAGTTAAGACTCATTACACTTGGCCCTAACAAATAGAACTCCAGAGTTGCCATCTTCTATCTTTGGATCTGAAAAATATTTTGTTTTTTTAGGTTCAAGCAAAGGGGTTACAATCGGACCTCCGGGAGGCGCCACAGGCCCACAAGTAGGCGCAACATAGACCCCCCCCCCCCCCCCCCTAAGTGGGGGGAGGAACCGCCCAAAGCAGAAACAAGGACACCACGACGACGAATGAGATGCCACCTGGGACACCACAAACCCTAATGGAAAAAACCAAACCAAAAACGCTGCTCGCCAGCATAAAGAAGCCTCGCACCCCGACAGGGAACACAGATACTAGATCTTCATCCACAAAAATAAAACAAAAAACAAACCCAAAACTGGCATCACGAGGCTAGTTGCCGATGTAGGAATCAATGTTTTTAGACTCGGACTCGGAAAGCGACTCGTTACAGCCCTTAGCGACGCGACTCGGAAGAGTCGACTCGTGGCGCGTAAGAGTCATAAACATAGTGACTCGTTTGATTAATATATATAATATTAGATAAAATAGTAAAAATTTGGGAAAACTTAGAGATATATATTGCATTCATATGCCAAATAATATCACAAAATGCATCAATGTCATGCAACTATCAAAATATAATGGATAAAAACGACCGATCGAGTCAGGAATGAGTCTGACCTTGACTCGGACGAGTCATGGGACGAGTCAGACCATGACTCGTCCGAGTCAGACACGAGTCAGACCATGACTCGGACGAGTCAGGTGGCCTGCGAGTCACTGGTCCGAGTCGGGTCGAAATCGAGTCCGAGTCGAGTCAAAACGAGTCGACTCGTCCGAGTCAGAACGAGTCTGAAAACACTGGTAGGAATTGATGACGGCAGGGTCAGGCCCAAACTAGCAGCTAGATCCAGCTGCTAGTTGCCGATGTAGGAATTGATGACGAGGTCGCGGCTCCGCCGTCGAACCACCGCTTCCGTCGCTCGCCAGGAACCATCACCTACCATAGGGGGTGGCTTGGAAAACCACCGACGGAGAACCTAACGCAGTGGCCAGATCCAACCCCCACTGCATCCGGTAGCAGAACCGGCCTGACGTCGAGCCGAAGCCGCCAACCAAGCCGGAGGGGATGCCATCGAGACTGTTTCATGACAACCACAAAAAAACTGACTCGTTAAAGTTGCGCCCCTGCCCATCGAGACTCCGAATTAGGCTCCCTTGATCCCATCGGATCCTCCGAAGTCGTACCCTTGCAGCACCAAGGGGCAAGGGAACTCCCTAAGAGCACCCAGCCCATTCTAACACCCAGCAGCACCAAGGGCACTCCTGTAGTACCAAGGGACAAGGGCACCCCCTGACTGCACCCAACCAGTTTTGGCACCCAGCAACACCAAGGACACTCTTTGAGATCACCCTTCATCAACTTTGAGGGTGTTTTTGGTCATCTTCCCCGGATGCACTTCGCACGCCGATCTTCTTACTATTGTTGAACATCGGCTCTCTCTCGCGCGTCGCCTTTCTCCCTCGCACATGATTTCGCCGGTGACTGGCCCTCTCACACGATGAATAAGTTCATAAAAGGCATGAGTATACTAAATCTATATAGTACAAGGTTTGACTATAGATAGAGTTCACGAATAAGCTCGATGAGAGCTCGTTCGAGTAGGCTCATTTATTAAACGAGCCAAGCTCAAACATACCAAAACTCATCTCGGCTCGATTACTAATCAAGCCAAGTCCAAGCTCGAACAACCAAGCTTTTAACCAAATTAAGATCAAACAGACCAAAGCCCAACCCAAGATGCCCAGCCCAACCCAAGCAAAAATTTCCAAGCTCGGATTGGGCTCGAGTGAGCCCAAGTTGATAGGACGGGTCGGATTTTGCGAGTTCGGGTATACTTTATTTCCAATCATTGTTTGAAAATTTTGATATTTGAAGATCAAAAACTAAAAAAAACCTTATACTTGCTAACACTATTATACAACTTTTGCTGCATTTCTATCCGTACAATTTACTAGATCACCGGATAATATATTTATTTGATAAGCAAGACAAATAAATAATACAGGACCGGGTGAAACAGATTGGGATGAATGTGATTGTTACCTATATATCACGTACTTGATGGTCCCTAAGAAATACCAACTGATAGGACTGTCAATTGGGTCGGGCGACACCGATACCCGCCTGTCCGATCCAAAAAAATTTGGGCTGAGCCTTAAATGGGTTTGGGCTGGGCCGAGTTCGGATATAATTTTATACCCGAAAATTAATTCAGGCCGGGCTCTGGCCAGGTTCAGCCCAGCCCATATTCAGCCCGAACCCGAATGCTTATATATTCAATTTAAAAACCCATGAGGCATTGAATCCCCTGTACAGTCTGTACTACCCTGAGCATATTGAGTAACCAAGAGTCGCTCTGACCCTCCAACATCTTCTTTCCATAATTGACTGACAGCCAGCACTAATTCAATGGTCAATATACCCTTTCCCAATTTGGGAGTCCCACTAATACTATCCCAAATTCCCAATCTTTTGTTTCACTTCCTTCCAAATAAAAAAGTCTCTTTTTTGCATTAAAGTCCCTAACGGATCAAAGTCGGACGCCCTCCATGGCTCCATCACAGATTCCCAATATTCTGTTACATCTATGCTTGTAGTACTAGATGTCCAATTTTTTTTGCATTTTGATTCACTGCAAATCTTAATTGGGCTGGCCCGAACTCGGCCCGAAGCCCGAAAAACAAATTGGGCTGAGTTTGGGTTGAATAAAGTGGAAAATTTTTGGGCTGAGTTCGGGCTTGGAAAAGCCGATTCATATACGGGCCAAGTTCGGGCAAGGCTTAGCCCGACCCGACCCGGCCCGATTAACAGGCCTACCAACTGCAAAAGGAACCAGAATAGTCACAAGCTGTGCAAGATGAGTAGGCGCAACCCCCAGTTTGTTGTCCACGTGGCAATCACGGAAGCCAATCAGATCAGCATGATGAGACAACAAGAGTCATCAGGGAGGTTGTCCTTGCTTTGAGGACAATCCCGATTTTTGGGCAAGTAGCTTGGTGGCCTGAGCAGGTCTTAGAGTTTAAAGAACACTTCCAGGGAGCCCACTTTAGACCTAAGAGCTCGCCCAGGAGCTCGCTTAGGAGTTCGCTCCAGGAGCTCATCCAGGGATGAGCTCCAGGAGCTCGCCCAGGAGCTCATCCTAAGACCGACAAGGTCGCCCGTGGCCGTGGCTTAAAGCTCGCCCGGGCCTGGTCCCGACTGCATGCGACTAGTTCGTGTGCGGAGGAGGTCGCCCGTGGCCGTGGCTTACAGCTAGCCCAGGGCTGATCCCGACTACATGCAATTAGTTTGTGTGCGGCGGAGATCGCCCGCTGCTGAAGATCATGCCCCGCCCGGTGAACCGCTCGCACGCCAAGAGATCGCCCCCTTTTTGCTAATAGGAAACTTAGAATGATATCTACGAACATCCACAGCTCGTTCGGGAGCTCGCCAAAACCCAACACCCACAGCTCCCTCAAGAGCTCACCTGATCATGCCAAGCAGCTAATGAACTCGTCCTCTCTCCCACAGAGGTCGCCTACAGTAGGGCGGCACCAAATCGACAGGTGTCACTACCCCCGTAGAGCTACGTGGACGATTGCAGTCCACGGAAGCCGGCAAGGTCGGTCTGGGACTTTCCGGACTTGAATTTTCCAGAACCGCCACCTGACAAGGACAAGACCGGTGCATCCCCCTTTTCCACCGCCTGGTAGGCTAGATGACAAAAGCCATCAGAGCCCATGTGGGCCGACACATGGGAGCATAGAAGGTACGGGAAGGCGCTACCACGTGTCAAGCTTTGACAGGCTGCAAGAATTTATAAAGGTACACCCCATGGCTCCAAAGTACAGGTTCGAAACCCAAAACCCAACCACTTCCAACCACTACAGCTCTCCCATGTTCGTACTTGTTCTGACTTGAGCGTCGGAGGGTCTACGCTCCTAAAGGAGCCAGCCGTTCTTACGTCTTCTCTGTTTTGCAGGGCGACCGCACGGACCAGCGAAAAATATCCCCAAACATTACTCATATGTACCCTTTTTCGATTAAAATGAAAAACCTCCTGTAAACGAAAGGGTTCTTGCACGGCGTACAAAACAATGACCGATATCACTAGCGAGGGCTAATAATAAGATCAAAGGCAGAAGCATCCTACGCTCTGTCTATATATCAACAAACACCAAGAAGAGACAAATCATCAAACATTCGATGATCGCTTTCAAACCTACCAACTCTCTCTCTCGATCACAAAACAGATAATAGCATATAAGGCTAAAGCATTCGGATGTTATGCTACAGCACACGAGAGAAATTTTTACGAGGAAAACCCAATCGAAAAAAACCTCACTAAGCATGCTCGAGGTGTCGTCCAAATCCACTAAAGCAAAAAGCAGATCATACAAAGACCAGAGTCATACCCTAGTTGCGTACGGACTTAAGCAACCCCCAATCCACGATGTTCATAGTAAATCTTCCAACCACGTCTTGGTACCCAATACACTCCTTCCTTGCCGATAATGATCTCACCTTGTTCGATTGCACTGCAAACGTCTTCAATTAAATCTGACGTCTCGAACGATCCACACTCGATGTCCAAGAATCCTTCCCAAATCTTCCAGAGAAGGAACACCACTCCACATCTGCCGCAACCGATGGAGAGAACCCCAAAGATTAAAAAAAAAAAATGATGGAAATGGTGGAGAGAGAAAGAACTTCTTTCTGAAACTATTGACAGTGGAAGCTTGATCTCTCTTCAATGGAAATCATCAAACGGATGAGGCGATCCAGCGATGCATTTCTATTAGAGAGAGAGATATGGATGATCTATGAAAATCAGCAAGCCACCAAAGCCTCGTGCAAGGCGGGATAGAGATTGGATTTCCAAAACCCTAGAAATGTCCTTGCAAATGTTTCCCCTCTTGTTAGCTGCACAAGAGCTCAAAAGAGGATATTTAAATGAGAAAAGCATTTAGAAAATCAGAAACCCTAATCCCAAACACCCCCCATGGATTTGCTTTGAAAAGAAACAGGAAAACCGTTTTGGGTACAGTCCATGTGCATGGCCATGCACTGGAATTCACAGTACATATGCATGCACTATGAGAAGTAATTCCAGGATGCTGGTTTGCACAGTCCATGCGCATGGTCTGAAAGGCCATGCAAATGGTCAGTGCACAAATCAACCCATTGACTACTGATGCCCCGAATCGACCTCAGAAACGTCCAAAAAGTGCCGACCCAAATCCAAATGCAAATGTATACATGAAAACATGGATTTGGCTTTAAGAATGATGCAGATGCGCTAAGACTCGGTCGTGAAACAAATCGGATTAAAGTGATGCAAGAAACCCAATAAAACTCGATAAAATATTTTTCGGCTTCGATTTGCCTCTTACGCTAACAAGACAAAGAAGTTCATTCCCATCCCACAAGATTAGAAATCGTACCTTGGATGGGATTGCGTTAAGTCTTCAAATGCTTCTTTAGATGCAATCATGTCTGCAACGAATATTTAGGGGTTGCACAACTAACTATGAACACGAAGTGACTGGACGACACATGGACTTACATAACCGAGAGTTTATGTTTGGTCTAAGTTATGCCAACAAAGAGAGGAACCATTCTATGGTTTCAATCTCCTCCTTTGGCATAATGCTGGGGACAAAAATAATTACATGAGAGGTCCATACAAAGAGGAGGGGATTTACATGCCTTTCTCCTTATCAACTCAACCACTTGCATACTCGGTTCTCAACACAACCAGATATACAATAAACCCAAAAATCCTGGACTCTAAACCAACAACACAACAGAATCGGGGTCACATGTATCCTGCACAATCAACACACATCAGTACCCCTCCTTTCTTTCCTGCAGAAGATGTCAGCTTCTCAGATAAACAATAATCAATCAATGGAAAGAGACCTTAGCCAATAAAAACAAGTGTGCCCAACAGGTGGAAAAATCTGATAGTTAACACCGTCAAGACGATGTAAGATGGGTACCGACAATATTCCACAGGAGTGAAACATGTAGATGAGGGAGGAGAGTTTATCAACAAGGATAAACGGATAAGCGTGAAGGCTTATAATGAATCAGTATGAAATCTTATAACGAATCAGCATGAAAGCTTAGCTTAAACTCTCCCCCTCAAGCTGATACCCAATCTCTCATTTTCTTCCCTTTTTGTCATAACCATATGACAAAGGGGTTACAAATTTGCAACAAATATTCAATGAATCAGAACAGACGACATGTTAACTAGACAGATAATAACACAAGAACAACGAATCTTCACTTAGAACTAAAACGCAAAGTCATCTTCCAAAAAAAAACGCAAATAGCCATTAATATTAAAACGGAGGAGTGATTAACAAAGACAAATATGAGTATATTGATATCAATCAACAAAAAAAATGACTCATCAAAGGGACAACCAGACGTCCCGACCGACACAAAGGTAATCATATCCTAATAACAGCCCAGAGGTTTGGACTCCAAGAAAAACAAGGAACATATGAATCAAACATGCATAAAACACACCAAGAACAACCAACCAAACAATATATCTTTTGATTATCGCTCTTCCGGTCTCGCTCTTCCGGATGATCTTCACAACCTGTCCGCGCCTGAGGCCGTAGTATTTCGCTATCGGATCAGTCACCAGAATCCGTGGAAGCTGGAAAAATAGCACACAACGCAAGCATCAGAAATATATACTACATAACCTGTGAGATTTACAAGTTGCACAACTGAAGATATAAAAGGGGCAGAGAGAATTCTCGAGAGATCAAAAAAATTAGCTGAACTGAACCCGAACTTGAGAAGCTAGATTGTAGTAGATGAGACCATCCCTGTGGCCATTCCGGCCCATTATTTCAACCATCCATTTTTGAATCAGTCTGGATGTACCCTAGTCATTCATGCAATCTTATCTTTTGATTATCACCCATTCATGCTATGCCGATTGCCGATTGCCGAATGTATTGGACGGTTTGAAACTCACTAAGTACCCACATAAGGAAATTAAAACAAACCATACTAAACATATCTCAAACACCCCCTTTGACGGGGCACTTTCAACCCCTCGAAGGGGGTGTTTCTGCAAGGAATCGAAACCATAGGGGGGCATTTGTAGAGTTTGAAACATGAAAAACGAAAGTGATAATAGATCAAACTACAGGGGTTCTAAATGTAATTTACTCACTTTTTTATATAAAGTATTTTTTCACATTACAGGGAAACAATAGATACCTCTTTGGCAAAGAAGGTATCAGCTCCTGTACAGCCTGCATAAGTACCCGAAAGCTCGCATCCTGATTCGAAGAACATAATGAGTCTTCAACACCTGACCATCATAACCAGAGACACAATTGTGAGCTCAATCACCGAAAGTAGAAATCATGTTTATGCCTTTATGGAAGTAATAAACCGCGAATTACATTGAGGATCTGCAGTAGATGATGATCCGCCTCTAAGATATGATCTCGTCACTGCATCTATGTCTCTTCCCTCCATTAGTAGGAATTTATCCAGCAAACGTCCAACGAGTCCATAGGAAACCAGGCTTGTCTCATCGCAAATCTCCTGGATCGTCATCTCTCTCATGCTTTGTGATTCCTGAACAGCACTTTGTGGATGCCGCTGTGACGACTCCTTAGAACAAGGACGTAAAGTATTTACATCAGCATCCTTCTCTAACTTAGGTTCTTTGAGAATCATACCGCTAGTAGCCCGAGCAAGTTGGGAAGAGTAATTGGCATTAGCGGCGAAAGATACATGCCTTGAATCCCCAGTAGCCTCTGCTTCGTCATCCGTGCAAGAGCTATGTATTTGCTCCTGGTCTTCACGCTCGCTAGATTTAGAGCAATAACCATTCCCAACCAACTCAAAATCGTTGCTTTCATTGCCGTCGTCACTTTCTAGCCCCTCTGAAGATGCTTCGTCAATTCTTCTTCGGTCTGGAAGAAGATCTTGTACAGTTTGTTTAAGCCGACTGCTCACATTCAACACAGCCTCTATGTCTTCCTCCCTAGTATCTTTCGAACACACGAGGTGTCGACGTTTAGACCTCCTGTTTATGAAAGCAAGAATACATAATGCCTCCTCTGGGAGATCAACCTCACCACACTCAAACAGACACTCCATCAAATATTTTCTAACAGCAATCCTGAAAGTCTTCCTCGGAATGTTGGCTTCTGGATCAACTAATGGTTGCAAAGCCTTCAACTCATAGTGTTTAACCTTTGAGAGTGACCAAAGAGCTTGCAATATGTCATCCTGCAGGCCTATTATTTCTGGTGAAAATGGGAAGAACTCCGATGTTGGTATGTCAACACATCTCATTCTCTGCTTGAGAGACAAACGCACGACTGACAATGCTTTAGATAAGGGTTTCGGCAGGTCAGCCCCTTCCTTGAGCAATGAGAGAATTTTTTCACATCTTTTCCTCACTACTCCGACAAGTATTTCCCTTTTCTGGCCGGACATGACTCGTGCTAATCGAGGGACTACTGTCGCACCCCTGAGCTTTCTGTTAACTACCATCAAGTCCTGGAAAGGAATCTTATCAAGTCCTTCCAGTGTTTCATGAATGGAAGAAAGAAGACGTGGAGTGATAGGGGTGAAGAGTGTCAGTTGCTTCCCTCGAAAGTTTCCCGAGTTTCTAAAAATTTGTGATAATTGCTGCAGAGTGGTCAGCCGATCCTTGCAATTTGATTCTGCAAGGACCTTTGGAAGATATTCCGTTATGATTTTTTTCATCCTTGGACGGGTTTTAACAAAGCTGACTTTGTTATGGGTAATAATACTAGCTATAAGGCAAAGTCCATTACAGTTCAGATCATTCATTATGGAAGAAAATATTTTCAAGAAGTTGGATGGATTTACAGAGTAACTCTCCATCTTATGCAGGTCAAAGAGGTGCAGGTAGTCCTGAACAACATGGTGCCCTTCTTGGCCATCAATAGATGATCCGAAGCTTCTTTCAACATTAATTCTTACCGTATCGAACGAAACCTGCAAACAAAGCATCAAGGGGACAAGAATACATGTTATGGAACATTATCAGCAAAAAGAAAACAATAAATGTATTGTGCTATTTATATAGAAAACAGTAATTCTTCCTTTAAGGGGTGTTTGGTTATAAAGATCTAATCACGTTGTAGCTAGGCACAAACTCAGTTTGCATTCTGGTACATTTTTTGAAGTTATTTAGGCTCGCAATATTGACATCTCGCTATATGGGTCAACTAGCATAACTAAATAAAAGAGTTGGTATGTTATGAGAGCCATGATTTCTTGAAAGAGTTAACCACATTACACTGTGGAGAGAGGCTCTTGTTCACAAAGTAATTATGCTTAAATTGCCACAAAAAACAACCACAATTATGATATGAGAGTCTTATCACAATATGGGCAACCAAGGATATCGTTGGGATTTTGATATACATGATAAGCAATCCAACAGAGCCTAAATGATTTTGATTCATTCCTTTGTTCTCTTTGTTTGCATGAGGAAATATTAGATCAGATGGGATTGTATTAAACTAAAAGAATAGAGGAGCGTGGGGAGCTAGGAAGCACGGACACTTCCCCAGGCCTCCTGTATCCGTGTCGGACACTCACACTCGCCGGACACTCGTTGGACACGCATGTGCCGTGACCCATGTGCTTCCGGGAGCCGGACACGGTCGGACATTTGCCGGACACTCGTCGGACACTCGCTGGACATGCACCGGACACGGCGGGTTGACGGATTGTTCGATATAGAGTCGGGTCACAAGCTGCCTTAGAGGATTAGATAGGTTGAAGCCAAAACTGAATCGCAGCCGTTCTTTTACATGTCATTTGGGTCTAAGTATAATTCACTTGTCAGGGTGGTTGTAACGGGACGGTTACGATTCAGTTTTGGCTTTAACCTATTTGATCCTCTAAGTTTTTAGATAGATTGAATCCAAAACTGAAACACAACCGTTCTTTTTCATGCCATTTAGGGTTGTATGTGATTCACCAATCAGGCTGGGTGTAACTAATGGTTGCGATTCAGTATGCATTAAATTTTCATTTTAGTTGTTTTCTATGAGATTTTTTCGGTTATTGAAATATATATGAATTATGAACACACATAAAATATAAATAAAAAATATTTATTTATTTTGTCGTGTCCCCGCTGTACCCATGTCCTTTTTTTTAGGATTTGTCGTGTCGGCGTACCCGTGTCGTGTCGTAACCGTATCCCCGAACCAGTGTCAGTGCTTCTTAGGTATGGAGGGTATGGGTGGTGGTGGTGGTTAGGGCCCTTGTGGGCGGGGGGGGGGGGGGGGGTTGTGGTGGTGGTGGTGGCGGCGGTGGAGGTATTTGGACTCTAAATCCTTGTACCAATTCCAGATGGACTCAAATCTTATGATGCCTCTTGTCTGGACTTTCAAATTGATTCAGCCAAATTTAGCTTCAATCGGACTCTTCCATTGGAAGTGGGGGAGAAATCGGCCTCCTAAACTCAAGGAATGAGGGCAGGACCCAAGTGCATGTGTTTTCAATTCGATTGGTATTCCAAACCAAGTGAAACATCTTGTATTAGTAGTAAATGAAGCAGACGAGTATATTGCACTATAAATAGGGGCTTTTACCCACTAAAATTTATGTCCTTGCTCGGAGTTTTTCCTCTTTTATTTGCTACATAATTCTACTGCAACTCCCTTGGTTAGATGCTTCGGAGCTCCTCGAAGCATGCCGAAGAAACACTGCTCCTTGGTTATGTTGGGGCTTTTTGTAGCTAGGGACAAAAGGAGGGCATTTCTAGATTATGATGATTAAATGGTACCAAAATCTTTCTCTTATGATGCATTCTTTTTTTTTTAAAAGATAAGATAATTAAATTACTACAAAAACAAAAAAAAGATATACAAGTGTCAATGAGCACTATGCTCTCAAAGGGACATACAAAGCATTGTCTATAACCTTAATAACCATGCAAGTAATACAGCTTTGTCTTCCCCCTTCGCTTCTCTCACTTCAATTCCTGAGAATAGGTTCTTCAGTTGCGATAAGATGGCACTGAGTACCTACTGATGTGTTCTATCCTGATCCCCGAATATTCTTTCATTTCGCTCTCCCCAAATGGAATACACCGAACAAGCTAGTGCAGACCTGAAAATTCTGCCTATCATCTTTTTGCTCCCCCCTAACTCCGTGGTTCTATCTAGGATATCCAATAATCCCTCTTCCTGAAAGTACGTGGACCCTATCTTCTCGCTAACTTGCTCCCAAATCCATCTGGAAAATCTGCAATAGAAGAATAGGTGACTCACAGACTCCTCATCAACCTTACAGAGGAGACATCGGTTAGCGAGTCTAACTCCTCGGGCCTTAAGGATGTCCTGTGTGGCAAGACAATTCAAGGACGCTGTCCAAATGCAGATGGCCATTCTTGGAGGTACCGGAGCCCTCCACAAGGTATAGCTCCAAGGAACTATGATGCCATGATCTCTAACAGTCTCCCACGCTTCAGTGAATCTGAAACTGTGTTCCGGATTCGCTATCCACTCTACTTTTGCCGAAGTTTCAGCCGGTAAAATCTCCACTTCTCTCACCTTGTCGAATAGCTCTTGAACTTTCCAACAGGTCGCCTTTGGGAGATTCCATCTCTCCTCCATGATTAAGTCTCCAACAACAGCCCCTTTCATACCTTGATCGAGCATTGCTTGTTCCCCCACGATTTCAGCTGGACTGAGCCCCTCAATCCAAGGGTCATACCAAAAATTGACTCTAAAATCAGCAACTATGGGGTAGTTCAGATTTCTTTTTAGTTGCTCCCTACTCTCCAAGATGCCATTCCAGACCACTGAGGAGTTCAAAGACTTCTGTAAATTCCAAAAGCTGAAATTTTTTACATAGCGACCCCTCATCCACTTGCTCCAGAGATTATCATCCTCGCTCACAATCTTCCACCCCAGCCTGAGAAGGCTAGCCTTCGAGATATCTCTCATCCTTCTAATTCCAAGACCCCCTTCCACCTTCAGCTTGCACACCTTGTCCCAATTGACATGGGTGCTAGAATTTGCCAAAGAAAGTCTCGCATGAGCTTTTCCAATTTCGATTGAATATGACTTGGAATCGCAAAGGCGGAGGCCCAAAAGTAGGAGAAGCTTTGTAGCACAGACTTGATTAGCTCCAATCTACCACCAATAGATAGATGCTTGATGGCCCAACAGTCAATGGTATTCGTTACTTTCTCTAACAAGGGTCTAAACATCACTTTGTTCACCTTGGAAGCAGACAATGGTAGGCCCAAGTATTTCACCGGCAAACTCCCCAAGCTAATTCCCATACCAGTAATTTCGTGATAAAATTCCATGCAGGATCTCGACAAAAAAACTTGACTCTTCTCCTTATTGATGACGAGTCCAGACCTCACTCCAAACTCTTGTAATATATCAACTAGCTTTCCAGCTTCAACCCTGCCTGGCTTGAGGAACAACAAGAGATCATCAGCGAAGATCAGGTGGGAAATGGGGTGCCCTCCACCAAGCCCAAAGCTTCTCCAATCTCCCCGCAACACTCCCCATTCCAATTCCAATGACAAGCACTCCATAACGACAGTGAACAAATATGCTGATAGAGGGTCACCCTGTCTCAACCCTCTGTTGGCCTTGATCATACCTGTTGGGGACCCATTGACAAGAATGGAGGAGGGGGAGCAAATACAGGCTCTGATCCACAAAATCCACGTTTCGTCGAATCCCAAACATTTAAGGGCATGTATTAAGAAATCTCTGTTGACTGAGTCATACACTTTTATGATGTCCAGCTTTAGACACATTCTTTTGGGACTAGTCTTTCTGTGGAAACCTTTCACCAGCTCATGGGCAAGAAGAATGTTATCAGCTATTCGCCTTCCCTTGATGAAAGCCGATTGGTTGGGGGAGATCAACTCGTGCATGACCACCTGCATCCTATTAGCTATGACCTTGGCGATCATCTTGTAGAGGCAGTTGCACAACGAGTAGGGCTGTGCAAAAACCGACCCGAACCGCCTAACCGAACCGAACCGACCAAAATTTAACCGCAATAACCGAACCGAACATTAAACCGAACCGAAAACAAACCGAACCGACAAAACCGATTAAATCGGTTTCGGTTTCGATTTCGGTTTCGGTTCCCGGGTATGAAACACCGAACCGAAACCGAAAAAACCGACCCGACTTCTTAAATCATAAACACAACGGCCATAATACTTTTGTTTACAGTAAGTGCAAGTACGAAGTAATTATGTTAGATCTACAATGCTTCAAAAGAGTGAACGTCGGTTGATTTTGCTTTGAACGTTCATTTTGGCACTATGTAAGAACATAATCATCCACTTATTTGTGATGAACTGATGATTAAGATTCAAGAGCCAAGGGTTCTGGCATAACTCATATTAACCGAAACCGAACCGAAACCGAACCGAAAACCGATCACACCGAACCGACAAAAACCGACCATTTCGGTTTCGGTTTCGGTTTTGATTTTTCGAAAACCGGAAAAAAATAAAACCGACAAAACCGACACCGAAACCGACCGACAAAACCGACGCTCACCCCTAACAACGAGATAGGCCTGAAGTCTTTGAAGGAGTTTGCCATTTGCACCTTGGGGATCAACGCTATGAATGAATGGTTCAAGGAAGAAAGCAGCTTTCCCGTTTTGAAAAAGTCGTCAATGACTGCCCACACTTCCCCCTTGAGAAATCTCCAGTACCTCTTAAAGAAGAAGTTGAATCCATCGGGGCCCAGTGCTTTGTCCCCATTAGCTCTATTAATGACCATCTCCAACTCATCAATCATGATTGGTTTCCAGATAGAGGCCGCAGGGGAGAGGATTTTTCTGAAAATGATGGGCTCGAATCTGATCTCCTGAGAATCTACCACAAACAATTTAGTATAAAATTTGACAGCTTCCTCTCTAATGCAGGGGATGTCATTAGAGATCGAGCCGTTATCAATCACAATGGATTCTAAAGAATTAACGCTACATCTCGCCTTGAAAGTGGAGAAGAAGAATTTGGTATTTTTGTCCCCTTTTTGAAGCCAATTGACTCTAGCTTTTTACTTCCAATTACTTTCCTCCATAGCTGAAATCTCCTCAAGCTCGGATATAGCTTGCTTCTCCATTCTCGCCAGTTCTGAGTCCATCGGCCTCTCTTGGATTTGTTTCCGGATCTGCCTCACTTTTTGTTTGCACTCTGATGCTTGATCCACAACATTAGCTCTATTCTCCTTGACCCATCTCTTCAAATTTCTCTTAACATTTTGTAGCTTTTCGTAACTCGAAAAGATGGAGTGCCCTCCACCTCTAGCTTCCAAGAGTCAACCACCACCTTCTCAACTTCAGGGAGTCCCCCCTAGTAATTAAAGAATTTAAATGGTTTAGGTCCCCAGTTCCTCTTCTCCCCCCAATGGATGAGGATAGGAGAATGATCGCTGACATCAGCAGCGAGAAAATCAGCCCAAGAATTTGGAAAATTATCCACCCACTCCGTGTTGACTAGGGCTCTGTCGATCTTACTAAGAATTCTACTATTTGTTGCTTGGCGGTTAGACCAAGTCCAAGTGTGCCCTCTAGAGTGTAGCTCTTTAAGTCCAGCTCTCGAGATAGCCATGTTGAATCTATCCATCTCCATTTGCATCACAGGTCTACCCATAATTCTCTCATTAGCATGCCTAACTGCATTAAAGTCCCCTCCCGCAAGCCAAGGGAACAATCCGTGAGAAACATTGGTTGAAATCTGGCCAAGTTCATCCCACAGAATTCTCCTTTCCACCTCTATGTTGGAGCCATAGACCACAAAAATAATTGCCTTCTCTTTCCCTCCAGAATAGACTAATACTGTGATTTGTTGATCCGATTGGCATAGAACATCAACCGACCACTCTGAGGATTTCCAACACACAATGATGCGATGCCTCACTGTATCACTCCCATTACCATACAGATTCCACCCAACCAGAATCCTCCTTTTTAGCCTTTCAAAGCCTTTTGTTGCTAGTTTTGTTTCTACAAGCCCACAAAACTTTATGTGGTGTTCCTTCCAGCATTCATACAAGTTGCTCCATCTTCCATCCTTGTTGAGCCCTCTCACATTCCATATTAGGACACTCATTGGTTAATTATTGTGATGAGGGTTGGAGGATATACCTCCGCCACTTCGTAAATGCCAAGCCACTGCGTCTAAGGTTTGCTTCTGTTTCGCTTTAGGGAGAGGAGGTTTGCTTCCATTCCCTTGCACTATATCTCTCTGTTTGCCGAGCCATGCGGGATTATCAATAGAAATGCATGGTGGGATTTCTTTGTAGATACCAGCTACTTGTTCCACCTCCCCTTCCTTCCCGTTTTGAGTCTCGGAATATTTTCTGAGCTTTCTCTTGCTCTGTTGTATCCTCTGAAAGACACACCTTTGACCCACCATCTGCCTCCTGAGATGGGTTCAATTCTTCTCGATTCGAAGGCTCCTCAAAAGAGGGTTCTTCTTGCAGCAGTTCTTCCTCCACTAGGTCACTAACCTTCTCTTCCCCTTCCACCTCTTCCATCCTACTATTTGCTGCAAGTATAGGTTCTGTTATTGCGACCAAGCTATCTGGCTCGGGATCCTCCTCCTGTAGTGCCTGAAATTGGTTGCTGACTGCTATCCCTTGGGCATTCCCCTCTGAGCTCCTCTGGAGTATTTTGAACAGACCCTCTTTACCCCCCTGCCATACCTCCTGTGTATCCAATCCCTTTTCTCCTCCTTTTATTTCAGAAATAAAATTGTTTGCTCCATCTTCCACTGCATCAGCAATTGGTGTTGTAGGCATGGTCCCCATCCCCATTGTTGCAACTCTTGAGGCTTTGCATTGTGTAAGGGGGCCAGCTGATTTGACCCGAGGTCTTTGCTCCCTCCTCCTGCAAGAGAGCTCATTGTGCCCCTTTCATCGAACACCTGATGCAGTATAGAGGCAGGTGCTCATAATGCACCTTCTACCATCTCCCTCCTTTAGATCCAAGTCCAAGCCACACTCGATCCACAAGACCTTCGAGATATCCATTAGCACACATACCCGAGCACAATTAGGTCTGGTGAGATTCCTTGTGGGAGCATCTAAAATAAGTGGCTTCCCGATGGAACCGACAATAGCAAATAGGAAGAACTCCACAAAGAAATTGGTAGGGATGCCAGGAAGAGACACCCATATCGGAGAGATGGGTGATTCTTCATTGGGGTTGAAGTTCACGTCCCATTTGAGCAGCCTGAATCCCACCCCCTTGATGAAGACTGATTCTCTGGTCCAAGCTTTGATCAGATCTTCCTTGGAGTTCATCCGAAGAAGCACATGTTTTGCATCCAAAGCTCCCACATGGAATGGCTTCTCCAGCCCCCAATGTCGATCTATATGTACTCTGATGATATCCACTGAGGGCCGAAGGCTGGAGAATCTGGCTACCAAGGTCAATGCAAAAGGGGCAGAAGATAGATGGATTTCACGATCTCAATGGTCGGGCATCCATCTTTGATGGCGTATTCCCTCGGATCCAGAGCAATGTTGTCCAGCCGGAGAGGCGCAGATCCGGCAAGGACAGCTTGGGCAAAAGAGGGTTTGGTCCCTCCTCCTAGAATACGGCAAGGACAACCGTATTCTTTTAAAGTAGTAGTACCTTTTTGGTGGATTCTTCTGATTAAGGTGGAAGGGGGTGGTTGTCACCATTTCAAGATTATTGAAGTGCCACCATACTCAAACGAAAAAGTAAGCTTTGGGCATTTTCTTCGTGATGAAATTGGCAGCCCGACATCAAAGTCGGTCCATCTACCAAAGTCCTTGCTAGTGTTATGCCATATACTTGTATCCTCTTCTTGGTTCTCCATCAGTTGTTTTTTTGAAGAGAGTGTAACTTTGACCACTTTTTATGGGGCATATCTTATTTTACCAAGATCTAGAAGCTTCATCGGACATCCATTTTAACCGTTAATTTAAAAAGCATATTTGATGCCCCTAAAAATTTTATAATGTGTTGCCTTTTTGTGGATGTTCTATCTAAGGTAAGATGATGCACATTCTACATGCCATGTGTCATTAAATCACTATACGTCATAGAATAGTCACGTAGTCCCTACGACACTGTCATATGAACCCATTTTCTATATATATATATATATATATATATATATATATATATATATATATATATATATATATATAGAGAGAGAGAGAGAGAGAGAGAGGATATGGGCTACTAGCCTATTTCTGTCGAAATTGGCTAGCGGCTCATTTCCCACCTAGAGTTTTTTTTTAAATATTTTTTTGTGGATCATCTATCGATGGCTAGATGATCATCCTAAAAAAGAATCATCAAATTTGAAAACTTCTAGAGGGGTCAAATATGCATTTCCTATTAACGGATGAAATAGACGTTTATAACCGTCTACATATTTGACCCCCCTAGAGGTTTTCAAATTTGAAGATTTTTTGTGAGTATGATCATCAACTATAGATAGATGATCCACAAAAAAATTTCAAAAAAAAACCCCTCTAGGTGGGAAATAAACCGCTAGCCAATTTCAACGAAAATAGACTAGCGGCTCATTTCCCTTTCCCTATATATATATATATATATATATATATATATATATATATATATATATATATATATATATATATATATATATATATATAGGGAAAAGGGAGCCTCCATATGTATGGAGGAAACTTACCTCCATACACCGGTGATTTAATGCACCTAGAAGTTTTAAAATGTACTGATTTTTTGTGATGATAAGGTGCCTTACCTTAGATAGAATACCCACAAAAAATAAGCACATTACAAAACACCTAGGTGCAACAAATGTAAGAAGTTTTATCGATCGTCCGTTGTAACCGTTAATTTGAATTCTAACATTTGATGCCCCTAGAAGGTTTCGAACGTGTTGATTTTTTGTAGGTGTTCGATCTAAAGTAAGGTGATTATCATCACAAAAAATCAGCATATTTTAAAACTCCTAGGTGTATCAAATCACCTCATATGGAGGTAAGTTTCCTCCATACGTATGGAAGCGCCTTTTCATATATATATATATATATATATATAAATATAAAAAGTAAGGTGATTATCATCACAAAAAATCAGCATATTTTAAAACTCCTAGGTGTATCAAATCACCTCGTATGGAGGTAAGTTTCCTCCATACGTATGGAGGCGCCTTTTCATTTATATATATATATATTAATATATATATATATATATATATATATATATATATATATATGTTTTCTCTCGACAAAATATACTCAAGTATATAACATTAAACTTGCTCTGTGAGTACATGGAGCTTAATCTCATGTAACAACAACTAATACTGACTACTCAGAATAAGGTAACAACTTACTTCATCACTCCTGATACATGATTCTGGCAAGGATCTGCACCAACACAGGCAAATATTTTCTTCAATTTAGATAACACTCTGGAATTCGATATAACAACAATAACAGATATAATTATTAGCATCGAGATAATTGAAACTGAAAGCTAAATTTGTCATCTAAACACAAGTACACAACTAGTAAATATTGTTCTAATGGGCAGTCTATTTTGCTCAATAGTCAATAGGAGGGTCTCTATTAAAGTTCCATTTTTGGGGGAATTTTGTCTTAGTAAAGAACAACACAGTACCATGCCCCAACTAAAAAATGGAGGAACAAAGTAGGTTCATAAAAGGTTCTAAATTTCTTGGGTAAAATTGTCTTTTAAAAGTGGATACATAGCATAGAAAACAAAAGGGAAGGGAACAAGCAATACACCTAGCACCCAATTTATTCAGCTATTAACTCATATCATGTTGTTGAGTCTACAGGAATTAGGCTTAGAATCAAACATCTGGCAGTAATAAAGCAGTATTGATTGCTTAAATGAAAACGATGATAACTTGTACATACACAAGAATGAATTAGACAAGAAAACAAGTGTTAAAAATCTGATGTCAGATATTAGGTTTGCTTCGTTTTTGTGCCCTAAAGCAACATCGAGGCTTATTTTACTTCTTTTTGCATGGAGAACCTAATTTTGCTCAGAGAATAGCACATTCTCTTGTTTGATGTGACCCTCTTTATCTTAGGTTTAATCCCCTTCTTTCAAACTCTCCACTAGTTTTATGGTTTGCACTTTGCAACCTCTTTAGCAGCATGTGTCAGCCATGATTTACCTTTTGTTGCTTTTATTACTCCTTTTGGCTTTTGTGAAATCATGTTTATCGATTGATCCCTTGGTCTCTCGTTCACTGCTTGCTAGGTCTCAAGTGTCACCTTGACCATTGCTGACACTTACCTAGTTAACGGCATTCGTCCTTGGGGACAATTACGGTTTTGTTCTACTTCGGGTGTGGATTCCATTGCAAAACCTTCGTTACATGTTTTCCCACTTCTGCATCGTCATTAACAACTAACAATCATCCACACAACCTCCTTTCATTGTGCTTCCCGACTGAGGGGACATGCTTCATTAGGGACTTCTCAAAAAAATCATGTATTGTAGGGCCATAGCAAGAAAATGCTTCCTTTCCGTTGCATCTAATCATGGACACACTTCGATGTTACGTGTCATATTTCTAGATACCATCTTAGCTTGTGATAAACATTTTCCCTTATGCCCAAGCAGTAGCGCCTTAGCTTTCCCGTGGACTTTGTCTATCAACTGCCTACAAATAAACATGGTTTCTCTACTATTTTGTACCTCATCAGATGCCCCTCCTTTCGACCCGACGATGTACAAGAATGGTTGGGGGGGTTGAAGAGGGGGGGGTTGAGATTTTGATGCATATACCAAGGTTTTGAGAGTTTAGGCCGAAACCGATATGTTTAAATAAAAAATATTAAGTAAATGATCATTATGTTTTCCATTTACTTTAAGTTATTTTATGTAAATAAGCAAATACGCCCCCCCTTATTTGGATTTAATAAAAATATCATAAAAATCAAAATCCAAAGGAATCAAAATGTAATTTTCTAGTTCCTATGCAAAATCAGACTCTACAATTTTTTCAAAAAAAGGAAGTTCGGTGGAACAAAAACCTTAAAAGTATTTGACCGAAATAAAATCCTCAGAAAATTTTGAAGTATAAGATCAGCTTAAAAACCAAAAGACCAGTAAAATATTTTGAATATATAAAAACTTTCTTTGACAAGAACTTTTTTCCCTCCAGTCTAGGCCAAAATTCATAATCAGGATTTTTCAACTTTTTGACAAAAAGTCGGGGTAAAGCAGAAGCCTTGCTCTTTTGAAAACAAGACCAATACGAAGTGGGTACCAGGTATTGCATAGCATGTGGCCAAGGGGTTGGATAAGAAGCAACTTTGTTTGAAATGGAGACAAAGAGGACATATATTCGTTATAATTTATTCATCACTTAAATGAAAGAAACCATTTGAATAATCCGATAAATTGGATGATTTTTCCTAGAAGGCAGAAGCAATGGCCTAATGTGACCATACCGTTCTAATTCTACCTATTGCAAATAAAATCATGCATAATACACTATCAATCTTGTATTTGACTTATCATACATAAGTGGTGCTATGCACCGATTCTTGTAAGGTCTCAAGAGGTTGTCAAAAGCGTGATGGGTTCAATGTAAAGTTGTAAATCTATCAAGGTTTGTGGGACAACTCAAAGAGAGGATTTAAACTTATATCCTATCAATTCAAAATGCATGATTGTCCATTGCTTTTATTATGGCACTTTGCTACTGAAATGATCATTATAAATATAAGGTGTCATCCTTTTTTGGGTATGGGCACCATCAACACTATTATCTTTAACAATACTACTAACGAGAGCAAGATGATGATAACAGTGATGCACAATCCGATCATTTGCACCATAATTTGTGGTACTGAGTGTTGGCTTGATGTAGTGAGTCGACTTCCGAGTTCCTTCGGACTAGTTATTGTACATTGTGTTTTTTTTCGAGTTCATATTAGCTATGTATTTCTATTTTAGTAGTAGTTATGTTTGCAACTTGTATTGATAAGTGCACGTGAAAGTTATACGATTCTTATATTAATGTCCTAATTCTTTTTTTTTGCCTATATTGATTTTCTAAATTTTTCTACTTTTTTAGATTTTTTATTTATTAAAATAAATCGAAACCGAAACTATTGATCCCGACCGAAACTGAAACCGATCTTGAAAATCTTGGCATATACATGTTTTCTTTAGTCTTCACCCTATGCCTATATATGGATCCCCATAAATAACAAGTTTAAGAATACGGGTTCGATCCGACCAAAAAACGAATTGATCCAGGTTCGATCGATAACAAAAAAATATCATGGAATTATAGAAATGTTGGTAAAATTTGACAGATTCAAACCTGATGGTCGACCAAATAGGGCTCGATTCACCCAATTTAACCACGATTCAGCCTAATCGAATCCAAATCAGGCCATATATGTTCAGTGGTATTCCAATTTGGGTCGGCCAAAATATAAACCAGCTCGGGCAAACCTTCAAACCATGATATATAGTTCCATTAAGTAAAGGGTTATATGTCCTTATGTTTGGCATAGCCTCTTCAAGTGTATAGATGACCTTATGCTCTAAATGAAATTTGGGTACAAATTTTGAACATTCCTCAAGTTATCACATACAAAGCAAGATTCTAGTTTCATCATTCAAAGCGAAGAATATGGGGATTAAAAAAGGCACAAATACATGGTATAATTAAAAATCAAAGTAAAAGAGCTAGAGCAACAGATAAAATGCCTAGAAAAATCCTCGTAAAGTGGCAATAAAATGCCATAAAATGAAGAAGAAAAAAAAGGCAAATGGACAATATGTAGAGTAAAATATAGTAAATGAAGCATAAATAGACCTATGGATAAGAGATCTAGAATTCTAAAGATAGATTGCTTCTCATAAATAGTTATCGTTCATTAACAATAGATTTGATACATTTGGAAGTTAAGCGAGTGCCTTAAGCCTCTCAATTTCAAAAATAATGAGAACGAAAGAGCAAAGGAAGTTGATCTTGGAGACCTCACAAGGGCTTATCGGCGTCCCATAAAGGACGAGGGGAAGGATTGAAAATTTGAAACGCAGATCATGTAACAAGTCAAAAAACAGAGGGTCGATGTGGGACGAGTGGAAGAATGAGCTTCGTACGGAAATGAACCTCTCAGAAACCGTATAACCATACTAGATGAGAGAGGGGACGTATAGACTCGAGGTTGGATGTCGATAACCTGGTTCGTGCCCGATCAAAATTTTTTTTAAAAAAAACTAGATTTGATAAGTAACTAGGTCAGGCATGATTCCTAGAAAAGGATAATAAATTTGGAAAGGTAGGCATCGAAACCCCATATCACAATGCAATATATCTATATTTTAAATAAAATCATACTTGTAGCTTTCCACCCGGCATAATTCATATAATTTAAAATGCATGTTATCTCGTTATCTCCCTTCATTGTCATGTATAATAAACATAGTCCATGAAATGTTAGAGTGGCCGACTGGTTGTTTTGATTGACAATCATTTTATTCCATATAGTTTTTCTTGAGATATCGTGATCCACTCTAACAGAGTTGTCGTTTGCACAATAAGCATTTTGTAGTTACTCTTCCATTTCCATCTTGCAATGGGCTATGTACAATTGGCCAATAAAAATTAGGAGAGATACAAAAAGACGAACGTAGACTTAGGCTCATCATATATTGCAATGGAAACACAATACTCAAGTCCAAACGGTTCTTCATGCATCCGATAATGGAACCTGATTCAATTTAGCAATCAATTAGTAATTAGATATTTATGTGTGTCTAAGACTCTAAATCACACATTTGTTAATTGGATAAGGATGCTAGTTTGTATCGTCTAATAGTAATTTGGATGTGGATCCATGTAGGATCTAATCTAATTATGGCCCATTGGTAGTTTGGTACACATAGCCACAAATCCGCTAGGGAACTTACTGATAGCATTATTTAAAAGAGGAAGTAGTGAATAGTTTCAATAAAGTTTTCTCTTTCAATGTGGATAGGCATCCAGTTAAGATAGAATTAGTTTTGAGTTTGTTGGATTAGGATAACAAGAAATGCAAATGTTGATCCTAAGCCTGAATGTAAAAGGTTGAGAGTTGATGTTAGGTTGATAAAAAGCATCTCAAACTAAAAATGAATCATGAACCAATATTTATAGATGTAAGGTGTCCCCTATTGTAAGCAACGTGCCACATTCCAAGCGAACTATGATGAAGAATTTGTCAGGGGTTACTTCATAATTTATAAGCTACAACCTAACTCGATTATCATGAGAAATTTGTAAGATTGTAGGGTGTCCCTAGTAAGCGAAGTGCCATAACAAAACCGATTAGGGTGATAAACATGCAATGGCTTGATAGGGCTATAGTGTCTCTTTGAAGCAGAGTTGTTTTGCAACGAAGGGTGATGGATTGACGAGAAGATAAGGGTTTAACACTGTATTATAAGAGAAGTATCATGCAACCTATATACTGAATTACATTAATGTATACAATTATCCAAATATCATGGTATAAATCTTTAGACTCAGCATGAAATTATAGGAAAGGGAGATCGAACAAGATTAAGAAAATGGACAACTACAAAAAACCAATCGTTATGCCAGGAAGGTCAATAACAGAGTCTATTTTCTTATTGAGATGATTAATGAAAATATTTAGAAAGCAAAACAAAATTTCACATGGTTCTTATTAACTTAGAAAAGGTTTATGAATAGAGTATCACTAGATGTAACTTGGTGGGTATTAAGGAAAGGAGTGCCTAAAGACAACATTAGAATTATCGAGGACATGTAAAAGAGAGCAATACTAGTGTGAGATGCAGTTGTGGTGAGACATGTGAGTTTCAATTACTTCTAATATTCAGGAGATAGTTGGGGGGGGGGGGGGGGTTCACCAAGGGTCAGCACTGACCCATATCTTTACGTTATCATTGAATTTACCGCTCATAGTATGCGAAAGTATGATATTTTCTTTTATTCGTAGACGATAAAGTTTTCATTGATGAGATGAGGATAGGTTTTAAAGGATATAGTAAGAGAAGGTCCAATCGAATTGATGGCCAGGAAATACCACAATGTGATCCTTTCATGTATCTTGGATCTATTACATTGAAAAATGGAGAGATGGTTGAGATAGAGTTGGGTGAAAGCGAAGAGGGGCTTCGGGGGTGTCATGCAATCGGTGCATCCTCGACGACTGGGGGGTAAATTATACAAGACGACAATGAAGCCCAGGGTGTTGACAGTGTTGTAGGGTTCAAAATGGTATGCCATAAAGAGGATTCAATAACAGCGGATGAGTGTGACAGAGAGGAGACGTTGAGGTGGTTGTGTGGCAAAACTCAAAAGGTAGGGTGATAAACGAGTACATTAAATAAACATAGGAGCTACATTAAATTTCATAATTTCGGTCAAAATTTAAAACCATGGATGCATAGATGTTCAGTCTAGTTCTGTACTCTTGTATATTTTTCTATGATGAGGGTGTAGTTAGCTATCAAAGAGTAAAGGTAAGCATACCTAATAACTACGGCCAGTTGGAAAGTGGAAAGTTTTGCTCTTAGTTACAAACAAAACACTAGATTATAAAAACAAATCAAAAGACAATCAAATGACTTTTTTTTCTGTTAAAAATCACAAGTTAACATAACTGCATCCACCCATTCTACGAACTATTTGCTATAGGAATAAAGTCAGTTCATACCTTTTGTTTATCTATAATTTCTTATATTTTAATTTTAATTTTTTATTTCTTTTGTAATTTTTCAAAAAACAAAATAATAGGCCGATACCGATCAATACGATTTCAACTGGTACCGGCCGATACCGAGTCTTATCGTCGGTACATATTGGTCCGAAGCCGACCAATACCGGTACCGATACCCGTATTTTAGACCTTGCTAGCGGTGTCGTAGGAAACCATCTCTTGCGGAGCTTCCTCCTCCACCTGTGCCTTCAGAGGAGACTGAGCCACCTCCCAAGGAGCTTCCACTACCGCCTTCCATAGAGACTCTTCCTTTCAGTGGGGCACTCGCCAGTCGCCACCAACCATGCTACTACCTGCAGTTGATCATGTCGAGATGGATCTGCCAGACGAGCCGATACCGAATGTTGACTAGCATACTACCCCCGATCGTCAACTTCATCGGGCTAAATCTTCCATCCTCGGCTCAAGTGCTCTTTCAGTTTCAAATACACTTTGGCGCGTTTCTTTCAAGTTACTGCATTAACAAGCCCCGATGATCGTCTTCATCAACATGTGCTAGCACGTCTCTGACACATGGTCCTCGCTCAACGGCAAGTCTGCAACACATATTTCGAGTGGGACCCGAGAGGTAATTACAACCCAGTGTAACACTATCTGTTAGGTTTCCACTACCAGTTGCTCATTCAGAAATACTATGGTGAAGGTGACTTCGGCACTGCATCTGTCTACCTTCTTCGAGTTAAACTCGAGGACGAGTTCTTTGCAGCAGAAGCGATAAATGCGAAGCAGATATCCATGCACAACTTCTGAGGCCCAGGCTCGACCCATATGTGATGACTTATCTCAAACGGGGCCCAATTTTTTATTATTATTTATTTTTCTATTTAAGTTGTCATTTTCGTCACAATTAATTGGGTAAATTATAGACTTTGGTAACAAGTCGTCTTTTAGTGTTTTAATCCCATATTCTTCGTTGATGGTTATGGATAATGAATACATTTATAAAAATTGTGTTTACAACTTGTGTTTATGATTAAGGATGCAATATCGCTTGGTGGAGACTCGCGAAACACCTAGATGGTGAAGCATAGGTTCTTACTACCCCTTCTCTACCTCAGTATCTTTCTTATCTCTCCTCATTCTTTGTCTATGACTCCCACCACCATCAAAACCTTTCCTAAAGCCCTATAAGCAGTCTGTTCAAGTATAGTCCCGAGTCTAACCCTAATTTGAGCCAAAACATGCCCAAAACCCATCAAAATCTAGTTTTTCATTACCGAAACGATCGCAAAGCATTACCCTACCATTCCCCCAACTTTCCCACACAAGATCCGCGATTTCCATCGCCAAAATCCCGCAATGAGCCCAACCCTAAATCTGGAATACATAATTCAGATTTGGTAATCTTTTGATATCTCTACATCCAACAGACGGATCACCCTCAAATTTTTAACATAGCTTCCTCACATCTAGACCTACCTATCTCCAAGTTTCAACCCGTTTTGAAAATTTGAACATACTTAAAAGACAAAAATAACCCTCCTTTGTCCTGAAAATGACCTTAACAGTCCCAAAAATTTAACATAGAGCAAGAACTCTTCCTTTTTAGAGGGACCCCTCACCCATCCTGCATCACTAAGTTTGTGAAGCGTTATCTAATATTGGCATTGAAATGTGTTAAACAAGCATTAGTTAAATAGATCATTGGTTACAAAACATGCTCTGTACAATGCTTGTGTTCGTCATGTGCTACAAATAATTGTATAAAAAACCAGACGAGTTTTAAGTGAAGGCCATATCACTTAAGGTTTTTTTATAAGGATAATACTTAAGGATTTGAAATGCATTGCTAACAGGTTGTGCCAAGTTTCAACAGAAACAGATATATAGACATCATTCATTAGTATGCATTAATCATCACACATACAAAAATATAGAGAAAATCAACTATCGATCTTATAAATTTTGATTATGGTGGTATGGTAATCATGTATGTGAATGCCATTGGAAATAGGATCAGCAAACTTCAGGAATGTTTAAAACCAATCCTCCAGTACATATGACTAAGTCACTTCATTTAATCTGTTACACATTTGGGACGACTCAACTCCTGCTGATCCAATACTTTGTAAGCCTAAGAAGTACCACTTAGTTGACAACAACAAAATGTTATGCCATTATTTGATGTAAAAGAACCAATGAGAAAATTGTTGGGACTCACTGATATTCCAGCACTTCCACTGATAAGGCCCCATTTTATCATGTTGATGGCAATCATTCTAGACAAATAAGCTTATATTAAATATATAACTGTTACAAAAATAAGAACGGTAGTTTCAAGTAGCTACTAAACTACACAAATTCCATATTTGATAGCATTATCCGATATTGACCATTACATATACCAAGATAATAATTGTAGTACTTACACATCTGCCAAAAACTTGGGGTTTTTGAACATCTTTTGATTACCCTCATCTGTAAATTTTGTGGGTGATCCCATTATCCACCTGCAAAGGATCCATGTGTTAGTTCTCAATGGCGGAATGATATTTTTGAACTTCTACAAACCATAGAGCATTATTTAGCAAAAGGAACAGTAACCAACAATATACACCTCATATATATGAGGTAGCTAGCATTATGGTCTTAGTCATTCATTGCTATCAAAGGTTATATCCTCAGTCGACACAAGCTTTGTCATTTCCTTCCTAACAACTTCCATCCTCTTCATTGACTCGTCCACATAATCTGAACCCCACAACATATTGGGGCATTATTTAGTCTTCATCGAACATGGCCATGCATTCTAAATCAGTTCACCAACCTTTATCTTCTACCAGTGTGACAACAAGACTTATCTATTGTAATCCTTTCTAGACATACCCTTATCAGCCTCAGAAATG
Organism: Chamaelirium japonicum; assembly: GCA_947650365.1. Classification (NCBI taxonomy): domain Eukaryota; kingdom Viridiplantae; phylum Streptophyta; class Magnoliopsida; order Liliales; family Melanthiaceae; genus Chamaelirium; species Chamaelirium japonicum. The sequence goes on from OX393556.1 coordinate 23,096,849, forward strand.
TCATCAATGAGCACCTTATATATATATATATATATATATATATATATATATATATATATATATATATATATATATATATAGAGAGAGAGAGAGAGAGAGATATAGTAGTGATACATTGCGGGCTTAACGTGCGGCCACCCCCTTCGGAGGTATTTTTGGTTTTTTTTTTTTTTTTTTGGGAATTGATCACCCACCCTTGGATTGCACACACAAAAAAATTCAGCTCGATCCAAGACCTGTAGGCCGTCCAAATGTGTTGATCTTTTATCGGTCGTTCATTTTCATCGCCATTTTGATCAACACATTTGGACGGCCTACAGGTTTTGGCTCGAGCTGAAATTTTTTGTGTGTGCAATCCAAGGGTGGGTGATCAATCCCCAAAAAAAAATACCAAAAATACCCCCGAAGGGGGTGCCACACGTTATCGGCCGCAATGTATCATTACTCTCTCTCTCTCTCTCTCTCTCTCTCTCTCTCTCTCTCTCTCTCTCTCTCTCTATATATATATATATATATATATATATATATATATATAGAGAGAGAGAGAGAGAGATAGAGAGAGAGAGAAATAAAGAAAGAAATGCTATAATGCGGCATGCGGTAAGTGCAGCACCGCATTGTAGCCGTCTGATGCACCCATCAGACGGCTACAATGCGGTGCCGCGCTTACCGCATGCCGCATTATAGTGTGTATATATATATATATACAAATATATATATATATATATATAGAGAGAGAGAGAGAGAAAAGAGAGATGTATTGTTCTTTAGATGTTCAAAGTAGGGGACCAGCAAGGTTTTAAATGTCATTTTTAGTGTCCATGTCAGTTGGCCAAAAAAAGAAAAATTTTCGTTTTTCGATAATTTGTCGATGGAAAATTTGTAAAATGGAATGACAAATTTCGGTGGAATGACAAATTTCGGTGGACGAATGTAGACCGGATTCAATCCAGACTAAAACCCATGTGAGACGTGTGGCTTGGTGAGGAGGGAAAATGTCAATTCCTTCTCGGGCCTTCTTTGGGCTATCAAGCCTTGTGGCCCTTCAAGATCCCATAGTTTGAGGTTGTGAACCGCATTGAAAATTTTGCATACAAGCATCATCCAATAGAAAATCAAGATCCCTCTAAGGATTCGTTCTTTGGGGCAAGACCGACAGTAGAAACGAATCCACCTACTAAAATTGATTCATTTCTGTTTTTTTTCTTTATCCCCTCGAGTGAGTGGATATGGAACTATGGAAATCAAATGCCTCCTAGGGGTGGATTTGATTTCCTTCAAAAATAGAAAGACCCAACACGAGCATCGATCTACTTATCCCTCTAGTCCATGGAATCAAATGTCAACAAATTTCCTACGAAATCGCCAAAATATCTTTTTTTCAAGGGTCCGACATAGAAATTGACCGAATTTTTAATAGTACCAAATTTCCTTCCGACATAACAAAATGTAGGCCGAAATGACCGGCATTTGACCGAGATCCAACATTATGTCTTTTTTCCAGACAATTTCACTGAAAATTTTTATTTTTTTTAGCAAAACGAAGCTCATTTTTTATCAGTAAGAAATTATATTTTTTCCCAATTTTAATTTTTTTTTCATAATAGACAATATTTTACTGTATCTTTATCTTGAAGTATTGCTGAAATATTCCATCTTTTTCATATCAAACGAACAAAATTGAAATATGACCGAAAAACGATAAATTCCCATCGAAAAAAACTGAAACTTGACCGAAAAACAAAATATTTCCACTGAAATGTCTTTCCATTTTATAATTTTTCCACCGACAAATTATCGAAAAACGAAAATTTTTCTTTTTTGGGCCGACCGACATAGACACCAAAAACGACATTTAAAACCTTGCTCTAGTCATCACAAAACAAAAGCAATGGAACAGAAGAGGCAAGCATTTTCCGGCGAGGAGAAGGTGGTGCTGACAAACCTCCGTTTCTTGTCGAGAAGCTGCTCTTTATGCCAGAGAAGCGACCATAACTTTCTTGCATCTTGGAAAGACAAGTCCATCTTCTGAGCAGGGAAAAACAATTGCAACCAAAATCAAAAGATCAGAACACAAACAAATAACCAAAATATTAATCAAAAGATCAAGCCTTTTAGTGCCAAAGCCTTCAATAGAGAGAGAGAGAGAGAGAGAGAGAGAGAGAGCAATACTGGCGTAACTGCCTCCTCAGGCTCCTTCGTCCCCCTCGGTGTTGCCCCCCTAAAGAAACACGACCTCCGTGCCGCCGGCCTCTACTGGCGCAACCGCGGCCCCCGAGGGTGAGGGACTACTGACAAGAGCTGCTGCTTGCCGCACCTGATGTCGGCCCAGTGCAGGGTGCACACCGCCTCTCACCTCGAACACCAGATCCTCACCAAGATCCGCCGAAGGGTCCGTCTATCCGCATCCTGGATGTGTAAAAAAAATTTCTGTGATCAGAGAGAGAGAGGATGTGATCTAAAAAAAGATTTATGTGATCAGAGAGAGAGAGAGAGAGAGAGAGAGAGAGAGAGAGAGAGAGAGAGAGAGAGAGAGCACCTTGTGGTGGGGCTGCTCGGAGTCGAACCTGGAGAAGGGGGGCACCGCTCGGAATCGTACATGGAGGAGGGGCGCCGCTCGGAATCGTACATGGAGGAGGGGCGCCGCTCGGAATTGCGGGATAAAAAGAAAAGGCCGCTCGGTTTCTGAACAGAAGGGAGTCGGGCACGTATAGGGTTTGGCGGGGCACGATTGAAGGAGGCCTAGCTCGGGTTTCTGAACAGTAGGGGTGTGCATCGGTTCGAAACCGACCTATTTAGGCAAAACCCAAACCGATCCAACCTAGGTCGGTTTTGAGAATTTGCAATCCGATCCAAACCGATTGAGACTAGAATCCAATCCAATCCAATCCAATTAAAGTCGGTTTGGATTGGATTGGATGGTCGGTTTGGGCTTTGGCCCATATGCTTACTAGTTTTTTTTTTTATTATTTGGACATAGTTTCAATTTTAAAATGATTATTTCAAAAATTATAAAATGATACTACATTACTTACCAAAATACCAAGTTATCAACAACAATACCATTATGTCCACAATATTCATATCCATTAAATATTAAAAACTACAAAGTACACTTTTAACAATTAAACAAACGTTCACAGCAGTTACCACTAAATTAGTAAATTATAAACCGGAGTCCGGTTCGGTTCGGTTCGGTTTAGGTCGGTTTTTAATTGATAAATCCGATAACCGATCCGATCATATCGGTTTTGAGAAATCCTGATCCAATCCGATCCGTTGAGTGTGTCGAAACCGATCAAATTCGGTCGGTTTGGTTTGGTTCGGTCGGTTTGGTCGGTTTGGTTTGGATCCTGCACACCCCTACTGAACAGAAGGGAGTCGGGCACGTATAGGGTTTGGCGGGGCACGATTGAAGTAGGCTGAATAATATAATTATCTAATATATTTAGATCTCTTTTAACTTTTCAATCTTTGTATAAGACATTCAAGTATAAACTTTAAAAAAAAAACTAGTGGGACTTAGCGGTACGTCCCTGGTTAAAAGTTAAACTCCCTGGTTAAAAGTTAAAATGGCTTAAAGGATAGCCAAACTTCTGGACAAAATTATCCCTTGTCTTATTTCAAAATTTCATTTGATGTCATTCCAATCAAAACTAAACCTAAACCTACCCATCTACATGCCATGGGATGAACCTGAGACCCGAACCGAACTACTCACCGTCACCGATGAGCCAAAGTTAAACCTAACCCTAAACCCAATATCTATAGGCCATAGGATGAACCCTAGACCTAGGAACTCTAAACCCTAACCAAACCCCTCTGTCCTTCGAATATATAGCAGCGAGCAACGGGGACTCGAGATCATGTCGTTCGTCGCTGCGCCGTTGAGGAGGAAGGAGGAGACGTCGGGGGGGCGAGAGGAGGTGGAGGTCGAAGTGTCGCAGTCGCGGACTGTCTTGGTCGCGCTGTTGAGGAGGAGGTGTGTAACATCCGCCCCAAACACACAAGATTTTGTCCGCTTTGCCCGTGCCCGCACGAGAACTTCCCAGGGGGTCACCCATCCTGGTACTACTCTCGCCCGAGCACGCTTAACTACGGAGTTCTTACGAAATCCGTAGCGGCGCACGGTTTTAAAACGCGCCTTCTATGTTTGGGAGGGGAAATTATATAAGTAGCTCAGGATCTCCTTCTCTCCAGGCGATGTGGGGCTAACTCATGGCCTTGTACACCTCACCTCACCTCATCCATCTTGGCATTCCCGCCTCAGGAGTCTTGGCTCTTGGCTATTGGCCTATTGGATCTTGGTCGTCACAATCCACCCCCCTTAGGGCTACACGTCCTCGTGTAGGGTTAGACCCCCCCATAGCGAGGAGAACCGGCTCTGATACCAAGTTGTCACGCCCCGGTTTTCCATACAAAGGAAAACTATCCAACTCGGGGGTGAGAAGGTAGAAGTTATGAGTTTGAATTTACTTGATAAAATATCACCATTTATTTTTTTAAAAAAAAACTTTTTAATGGTAAAAGCTACGCTACTGAAAAGGTAGCCTTGAGGAGAGGCCTACCATATGTCAACTGGTATCGAGCAACTGATATTACCATAACTAACAAAACTAACCAACAATCCCAACCAGAAAGGAAAATCCAAACATGTCCATACTAATTCCCAATTACACCAAATGTTGAAGAAGATAATCCCACGGGCAGATCCAGTTTTAGGTCAGCAGTAGACGGTGGTTAAAAGCAGGCGTGGTCTTGGAGCAGCAGTGATCAGATTTCTCGTTAGTAGCTAGTAGTCTTTATCTTCTTCAACATTTGGTGTAATTGGGAATTAGTATGGATATGTTTGGATTTTCCTTTCTGGTTGGGATTGTTGGTTAGTTTTGTTAGTTATGGTAATATCAGTTGCTCGATACCAGTTGACATATGGTAGGCCTCTCCTCAAGGCTACCTTTTCAGTAGCGTAGCTTTCACCATTAAAAAGTTTTTTTTAAAAAAAATAAATGGTGATATTTTATCAAGTAAATTCAAACTCATAACTTCTACCTTCTCACCCCCGAGTTGAATAGTTTTCCTTTGTATGGAAAACCGGGGCGTGACAAGGTGTCAGGGGGACGGAAGATAGACTTGGCATTTTAGGATTTGATGAAGGTAATATTAGGTTTTGGCAGTCCTATACACTTTATTGAACAGCTATCCAATGACCTTAGGCAAGAGGCAACTGTTGCCCTTCCTTTACACTCCGTTTGATCTGTTAACGTTCACACATTTACCCAAAAAAACTATGCAACAAAATCACCTAATTAGGGGTGAGCGTCGATTTTGTCGGTCGGTTTCGGTGTCGGTTTTGTCGGTTTTATTTTTTTTCGGTTTTCGAAAAATCAAAACCGAAACCGAAAACGAAATGGTCGATTTTTGTCGGTTCGGTGTGATCAGTTTTCGGTTCGGTTTCGGTTGATATAAGGTATGCTAGAGCCCTTGGCTCTTGAATCTTGATCGTCGATTCGTCACAAATAAGTGGATGATTGTGTCCTTACATAGTGCCAAAATGAAATTTCAAAACAAAATCAACCGACGTTCACTCTTTTGAAGCATTGTAGATGTAACATAATTACTTCATACTTGCACTTACTACAAACAAAAGTATTATGGCTGTTGGGTTTACTATTTAAGAAGTCGGGTCGGTTTTTTCGGTTTCGGTTCGGTGTTCCATACCCGGGAACCGAAACCGAAACCAATTTAATCGGTTTTGTCGGTTCGGTTTGTTTTCGGTTCGGTTTGATGTTCGGTTCGGTTATTTCGGTTAAATTTTGGTCGGTTTCGGTTCGGTTAGACGGTTCGGGTTGGTTTTTGCACAGCCCTACACCTAATTATCAATTTAACATCATACAAAAATGAATATTATAAATAGTCCAATATGATTGATCAAAATATAAAAGATCTATGAACTATAGTTGGAATTCATCAACTCATTAAAAGTATCAAATCTAAATTTTGCATCATCTTGCTGCTATCATTTTTGAATGATTCTTTGTCAGCAAGGTAGTCGATTAAATCACGATTTATTGAGAAGGTCATGATAAAAATCGGCTACTTTGCTAACCTGAATAAGTCGTGGTAAAGTTCGGCAATCTTTCAGCTATGCGACGTTTTCAGTAAGTTGGAGTTTTGTGACTCTGATTATGAGAGAGCAGTGCAATGAAGTTTTAAAGACGGGGTGGGTGTTTCAGGTTTTTGAGAGAGAAGTTGCAGTCATGTTCTAAAGATACAATCCAGTTCTAGAGTGGGAAGTGCATGTAGGTTTTAGAGGAAGAAAGTGCAATTGATTTTAGAGAGAAATTGTCAGAAGTAGAAATATATGAATTGAGCTCATCTAGGGTGCGCCTTTTGGGCGAAAACGAGGGTGGAAATGGATCCACCTATTGGCGTCATATCCATTTTCATTGTTTTTTTCATTTTAAGTCGGTGGAAATGAATCCACTTGCGGACTTTATTTCCTCTCAATCGGCCTATTTCATTTCATCCAAATTTGGATGGAAACCTCATGTCCTTAAGAGAGGTAGTGTCACGCCCCAGAAATCCGAAACCGACTCCTGGGGTGTGAATTGAGAAAAACCAAGGGATTTAGGATTTGGTCAACTGTCTACTCCAATTAGGATTTCTCACAGGGCTTCTACTTTCTCAAGGAGTATTTTAAAACTTACTTTTTACGAAAATATTTTTATTTTTAAAGAAAATATAGAGATACAATTTCATCGACAGGGAGATGATCACGCTCGACCCTCAACCGGGTAATCCTCTCAGCATGTGCGGCCTGCTGGTGTCCCACATGCTGACAGAATTCCCTCTTAAGGGAGCACGAGGCTCAAGCCTCTGACGGCGAGCCGAGTAGCCTCGCCTGCTCTCTAGCACTCGGGCACTGGTTCACATGTCCTATCTAATGGGCTAGTCAATTAGGTCACTTTAAGATTTATATTTTATTGTGAGCTATCCTAGGCTTGGGGCCTTGAGGAGAGGCCTACCCAAAAAGAATACAGCTATATCATTGCCACTAATAATATACACTAAGCCAAATCTAGTACGGTTACACACTTACACTGCCAGAAGGAAAATGACTTTTACAAGACATACTGTAATCTAAGACTCCACCGCTGGCCTCGTACTGCGGCTACCCCTGAGTCTCCGAACCTGCAGAAGAGCCTACTCGTGGGAATGAGTAGCCCCCAAAATGAATTGGGAGATTAGCCAAATAAATGGCTAGTGACAAGCTAACTGCCTAGGTAATTAATGACCCTCGCATTTTATAAACAGTTTACTAATTAGCCTGGTTGTCCAACTACGTTCTCAATCACGCCCTAAGTGTCCATGCATTTTCTACATTTGCATACAATTCCTACTGTCACTAGGTTATCGAGAGTACTATTTTACAAATAATAAAATTAAACACACTCAATGTGAACCCCGGATAATTTGTTCATCCTGCCCCCGGTCGGGCATTACTATATGGCCTTTTATTTCGATGTAGAGGGCCAACTCTCTCGCCGTGCATACTCCGACAGCATGCACAAAGTCACCCATATGATCATAAGGGTTTCCCGTCTTTCACAGTGGAGCTCTACCGCCTAACTTGCTTTTCTTGGGGGCTTCAACTACCCCGGGATAGGATTGCTAGGCCAATCCCTCTTTGAGGGCACCACCTATTGGCTTTACCATAATCCCTATCCGTGACCCTCTAGCCTACTGATCTTCGGCTGTGCGCGCAGGGTGGTTCACGGCCCTTGCGCGCACGGGGTCCAAATCTTTTCACATGATAGAATATCACACAATCATGATAATAAAGCAATTTCGATGTTTTACCCCGGGATTCGCATCGCGCTCACAGCCCATGCATCATAATAACTATAAAGAATTTACTCTCGCCCGTATTCCCGTGTGCCCGGGTCTCCACACTCCATCCAGGAGAGTGAGCCTGATAATTATTATTTAATTATTAATTTCTAACCTTAAGGGAATTCCTACTTACGGTGTCCAAGCAATCAGAAAATTTATTATTTAATTATATTATTAAGCATGTGTCGCTGGACTCGCGACTCTGCATGCAAGGTGGGGTCCACTCGACCACATACAACGATGTCCGGCGGGACCCGCATGCAGCGTTATGGACACCTACCCTTAATTTCTATAACAGCATAATTAATTATCTAAACAGCATGCAGTGTTAGGAAAGTGTGCTCGGGCTGATACTGTTAGGCGCCCTCCGCTCCGTCAACGACTCGGTCCACGTGCCCACTAACTGCCAAACATATCAGCGGCCTATGGTCATTAAGTGCTACTTAAAATATTGCCGGCTTAGGTCTGATTGACCGAGTCGAGAATTTATGCGTCATCGGACGTTGGTCTACTGGCACGTAAATCGATGTGCCAAAGGTAGCATCATCGGACGGCGGTCTACTGGCACGCAAACCGATTTGCCGAAGGCATCGTCCCGGTTAGTCGACGTTGCTGACGCCATGCGTCACACTAAGGTCTAATAGCAATGATTCGGCCAAACGGTCGTGACCGCGTCGGTCGATGGTACAATCGGCAATGCCGGTCACGATCAACTTGCTTTGCCAAAGAACGTGTTTGCACTGGAATCGCACTAGTGATCATCCTAGGTTGCTAAATAGCACCTTGTTGCCGCTAAAAGGGTCGGTCTCGTGCGCAAATGGCTATGCGAGGTAGTTTGGCCCGCATCGGCATCCATAACCTTGCTACGAGCGTGACCCGGGGAGGTCGGGCCCGCTAACCTCTAGTGTGGGCTCTAAGGGCTTGAGCGACCTCGTGGGGGGTCGAGGGTTGGTGTGCCAAGCCGCAACTTGGCGTGAGATCATTGGGGCTACCTGTCGCCGGTCCACCGGTTGTCAAGCAACTGGCAACGATCGTGCAAGGGAAGGGTTGCGGTTTAGCTCGGTCGGCGCGATGGTGGTTGGACGCGAGATGGCATCGAGCCAAGGGTGATCGAGTGCGCTATCCGTTGCCCGGCCGCCAACGACGAGGCCATCGGCAACCTCGGCCACGAAACCAACCGGGGCAGCGCCTAGCTAGTCGGGCCGGTCGGATGGGGGTTTTGGCTTGGCTTGGTCGGCCTTGCCAACTGTACTGCTGCCAGCCACTTGGCCGGCATTCAGGGCTGCAACCATGGCAAATGCCATGGGGGTGGGGTCGATAGGGTCCACACAAAAAAATATCGCCGGTACCGGATCGACTTCGCCGGCTACACAGCCACCGGCCACATAGCCGATGGCCATGGTCGTGCATATCACGATGGGGGAGGGGTCTCGGCAGTTGCACAGTCGCCGGCCACCGGGCCGGCGGCCATGGCCGTGGCATGAGGCGAAATGAGGGGGTGGTTGTGGTCGGTCAACCCACAACACACACACATACAAAAGAAAAAGAAGTGGGGAAGGGCCGACCTAGCGCCGGGGTCGTCGGCTTCGACCGGCTGCGGCTTCTCCTGGCTCCGGTGCGTCCTCCTCCCCGGTGCCGGTAGGCTTCGACGGCGACTCCTCCTCCGGCCGGCAGCGCTCCGGCTGCCGCGCGCCACACACACAGCAAGAGGGAGATGAGAGAAAGGTCGGAGGGAAAGAGGGGCTCAGAGAAGGGGAAGAGGGGGATCGGATAGGGGAGTGAGGGTTCGGACTGTGGAAGGGGGGAGAGGGGCTGAAGGAGGAAAAAGGGGGAGAGGGGCATGGGTTTTAAAGGGGGAAAGGGGCGGCGGGTAGGGGCGGCGGTCGACTGGGTAAGGGGCCTAGGGGCGACGGCCGGCTGGATAGGGGGCCTAGGGGCGGCGGTCGCAGGGGTAGGGGAGCGATTCGAAGCGGTGGTGGTGGCGGCGGCGTCGGGTTTGGGGGGCCTGGGTTGGGGTCTGATCGGGTTTGGGGGAGAGAGGGAGAGAGAATCCGAGAAAGAGGGAAAGAGCTGAGAGAAGTGAGAGAGGTCGGGGAGATGGGGAAGAAGAGAGAGAGAGAGAGAGAGAGAGAGAGAGAGAGAGAGAGAGAGAGAGAAAGAGAGAGAGAGAGGGGGGGGGATGGGGGTCACGGGTTGGGCTGGGGTCGGGTTTGGGTAAAGGGTTTTAGTTTTTTTTTTTTTTTTCTTTCTCTCTTTTTTTTTTTTCTTTTTCATACCGGTAGTTATAGGTAGAAATGAACTGATAGAATAGATTTCCTTCCTCTCTATTACTCACTTAATTTTCTTCTTCCCAAAAGAATATCGAGTGAAAATGAATAAAAAAATAACTTTTTCTTACTTAATTTCTTTTGTCTCAAAAATACAAGGGAGAGGAAATGAAGTCACTGGACATATAAATCAATGAAAATAATTTTCGTTGCCGTAAGTGAATATATTTTAGAAAGAAAATATATTATATACATGTAATATATACTAGAGGATACGGGGTATAGAATGGTGGCCTATTTCAACGAAATGGGCAGTCGCCCATTTGATGCTCCTATGAGTTTTAGAATGTGTTGATTTTTTGTGAGCATAAGCACCTTATCTTAGAACACTCCCATAATGTCAGCACATTCTAAAACTTTTTAGGGAGATCAAATGTTATATTTCAGATTAACGGTTACGACGGACGTTCGATAAAGCTTCTAACATTTGATGCCCCTAGAAGTTTTAGAATGCGCTGATTTTTTGTAGGTGTTCTATCTAAGGTAAGGTGCTTATGCTCACAAAATCACAGCACATTCTAAAACTCCTAAGGGCTTCAGATGGGTGGCTGCCCATTTCGTCAAAATAGGCTGATAAATCATTTTCCGTTTCCTCATATATACAATAGAGAAAATGTTATAGACATTTAACAGATGCTAGTGAGTAAAAATGTTATAGCGGGAGAACATATGTGTCAAAAGAGAGTTTTATAGAAAGAACATATTGTCGAGAGAGAAGGTTATAGAGATAATATATATTTTAAAGACAAAATATTATATAAAAAAATATTATAAAGATAATATTTTAGAGAGAATTTATGTTGTAGAGAAAGAAAGTAATAGTTAGAAAATATTTTAGAGATAAAATATTATCACAAGAGACTGGTCCATACTTATCTTGACAGAAAATATTCCAAGGAGAAGATCCTCCTGAAATCACTTTCAATGCCCGACGCATCATAAAAGCATCTTTGACCAAAGGAAGCTGTCTAATACCCAGACCTCCCTCACTAGCCGCTTGGCAGACCACTTCCCTAGGCAACATATGTAGCCCCCTAGCGGAAGTATAATTAGCCCAAAGGAAACGCCGAAACTCCCTTTCCAACATATGTATCACTCGGGAAGGAACCCAACGGTGGGCTAAAACATATAATGGCATGGAAGTAAGGACAGACTTTATCAGAACCACTCGCCCGAAAAAGGAAAGACACCGGGCCTTCCACCCGGCCAACTTTAGCATTATCTTATTAGCTAGGCACATCAATTCAGCAGCAAGTATGCGTCTCTCCGAAATAGGAACCCCCATGTAGTTAAAACTACCCCGAATAGGATCAATAGCTAGTCTATTATGAAGATATTCCCTCCGAGTTCCATTAACAAGCCACCCGAAGATTAGCGAAGATTTGGAATTCTTTATCGATTGGCCAGAGCAATCACAATACCTCGTTAAGATATTCATAAGGCAGGAGATTTGCCGATCCGAGTCTTGAGCAAAGAACATGCAATCATCAGCATAGTGCAATATGGTTATAGATCCAGCCTGAGCCTTCGGCCGGATCCCAACTAGATGACCCTACATTTAAGCCTAAATGACATTCCGATTGAGGACTGCTGCTTCTATAATAAATAGGTATGAGGATAACGGATCCCCTTGCCGGAGGCCTCGGATGCCCCGAACCAAGAAGAAAGATACCCATTTAGAAGAATTGAGAAAGAGGGGTGTGATATGCACTCCTTAATCCATCAGACCCATCGCGGTCCAAAACCAAATCGTCTCAAAACACGAAGTAGAAAACCCCATTCCTTACAATCATAGGCTTGTTCCATGTCAACTTTAAGAGCCAAAACATGACCATTTATGGATTGGTATTCCATGGAATGCAAAGCCTCCTAGGTCAGCAAGATATTCTCCGATATATTACGACCCTTGACAAAAGCCGATTGAGGCGGCGATATCAACTTCGGAAGAACACTTTGCAGCCGGTTTACCAGAATTTTAGCCATTATCTTGTAAAGGACTGTGCACAGACTAATGGGTGGAAATGATTCGGTTTCACCGTTCGGCTTACATTTGGGTATGAGCACTACAAAAGTTGCCCCCAAGTTTCTTAGAAGAATCGAGGATCTGAAAAACTCCCCGATGCCTCTAGTCACCACTTCTCCTACTACTAACCAGTTTTTCACAAAAAAAATCTAATGTAAATCCATCGGGTCCGGGGACTTTTTTAATGAGTTAAACTTAAAAGGGCACGAGCCCCAAGTTCTTTTATTGCACGTCCGTCATGGAAGTGCTACTACAAGATAGCATAAGGGCAGGGACGTGGTTGTGGCAGCGCTTCTGTACATCGTGTTGTAGCTCGTGTGTCCTTAGAGTGAAATTTCTGTATTAACATTAATAAAGATGACTTTGGTTATTGCTTTAATTAGAATACTACTGTGGTGTATGATAATACTCATATAATAAAAGGACCCTAGGGAACACAGTAGGCCACTGAGGTACATGGAGGATCCATGCTTGGGAGACCCAGTGGACCAGTTCTGTGTAGACCTAGAACTAGTTCACAGCTTAGGTGATGTCGGTCGCTTCACTGAGAACAAGCTGTTGGCAGGTAGAGGATGTGGTGAAGTCTCCACCACGGGAACGTGGGATTCCCATTCACCTGACCAAGCATGATGATCGTGTTGAACATGAACCAAGACAGTGCACAGTTCAGTGATTCAGACACTGGTGCAGAAACCGTCTTACTACTCTATATAATCCGTCCTTAACCCTGAGGGACCATGTATACTGGGCCAACTAGTTATGTGGTGCTTTGATGTGCCAACGTGTGCGGACCTTCCATAGTCCAATACCACGGTACGTTGGGTTACCCGGCTGGCGCTTGAGTGACATGTAATCCCTACAGGTTATCCAACGTCCAGTGTTGGATGGGTGCGGTTTGATGAGTCAATCTGTCCACACAGTTAACCCAGGCCTGGTGATTGTCAGTATGACTGACGATGTTCTGAATGCTAGGCATAGCACCGAAAGGTGTGTGGTGTTATAGATAACAAGTCATCAAACCCTAGTCAGATGATCGATCGGGATCTGACGGTGCTCCCTACCGCCCGAGTCGTATCATGGCACCAGTAATAGGAGGGACTGAGGATTATCGGAGTATAGTAGAGAACAGGGTTACGAGGGAGTAACATAAGTTTAGGATCACTAGAGTTCAACTCACGTCGCACTCTGGGTGGCTACACGGGTTAATCGGATTAGGGCTGATTAACGAAACTTTCGGTGTGTCACCGGAACAGTTAATCAGGGATCCGGTTGCAGCTAGAGATCCCGAACCCTGAAGGTTCCACCATGTCATTACGTATAGGAATTGTTCCCCGACCTAGTTGGATACGTTGGATGCGAATTAGCACGATGGAGCGCAAGCCCGAAGCCTAAGAACCTAATTCATATGTGTTACGGGCCATAGGGGTATTTTGGTAAATACTAAAATATAGCTCAGAACATATTGAATATGGATTTTAGATTGAGCGGAATAATTCCAGGAGCTCATAGGCGCTGACAGAACCGGATTCCGAGTAGCACACCTTACTCATTCTCTCTTTCAGTTTTCCGCTTTTTGTGAAGGGCGTTTTCGTCCAGGCTTCACGATAGACACCCGGAATCCCTAAAAACCGCCCCCCCTTATCCCTATCCACCTAGGGGCCGGCCCAAGCTTCCTTGAGGCTTTGGGAGACCGGCCCTATAAAGGAAATAGGGAGGGGGAGGGCCGGTCATAGTGCTCCCCTCTCCTTTTTAGCCGAACCTCTCATCCCCTCTCTTTGTGGTTTCGACCAAGGAAAAGAGAGGAAGAAGAAGGGAGAAGGAAGAGGAAGGAAGGAGAAGGAAGAAAGGAGAAAGAGGAGGATAAAATCTCGCGGTTAGCCATCGTCTGCAACGGATTTCTTCATCGGCTCATAATCCCTGCACTCAGATACGGGATTTCGAGGATTCTTCAATTCGCAAAGGACAAGGTGCTATCCGACAGTTTCCCTTGCGATTCCAGTGCGGTTCTTCATCATTCTGTTATCTCCGGATCATAGATCCAAAAAGGTATAATGATTCTAAACACCTAACTAGATGCATGCATGTCTTCCGTAGATCATAGTATGCCTCTAGGGTGTCCGCATATATGCTAAGATCATAGATTTGCATGTAGATTGTTTTATAGCGTAATCATAATAAAACATACACCGTATGATCTTCGGATCTTTCTTTTGCTTCCGCTGTGACTCTGATTAGCGGATACAATTTCAACAATTGGTATCAGAGCACGCTTTGGTGTATGTTTCATGCATGAATTCGTGAAAATATCATGTGAATATATGATGACATATGTTTTCGTCGGGGTTCGGCGTAGATCATGCATATGGATTGTGTTATGTATCGTCTTTTTGCAGGTGTCGCGCTGAATAGTAATCTGTGATTGCATGCATCCGGGGGTCGGACCCCGGATTTAATTTTGCATTGATTATTATTGTCTCTGTGGATTTTAAGGCTCTAAATGAGCGAGGGTGGGGGTTGACCATCCTCGATTCCCTGGTCATGTTTTTTTAGGATTGTCTTCTTTTCTTTCTAGCAAAATTGTACGTGAACGAGCACTTGCTCGGAGCGTGTTAGTTTTTCGGTCACAGGAAGAAGGAGATGATGTATCATCCACGGTTCGAGCAAGCGGTACCATGACGTACAAAGACCCGATGAAAGCGTGCACGTTGGCGATGATGGGGATCATCGTCAGAGATCATGCAGAACGGAAGAGCAGGATATCTTGGCTGTGCTATTCAGGTTCAGTGGTCGGACCCTGGACTTGATTCAGTTTGGATGTTTTTCTGTTGATTCTCTTTACTTATTGTTTAGAGAACCCCGATGATAATTTATTATCTTGCTTGTGAGTTTGTCTCTAGATCAGGCTTAGGGTTAGTACTAAGATTATGGATTCATCGGTGTCTCTATATGATTCTAATACGTGCGAATTTGGTGGCTAGCTAAAAGGAAATGTGGTAACCGCCCTCGTGGTAGTTCAGGTAGTCAAGTACTGTGCACCGAGATAGACACAGTGTTAGATTTGTTTAGAGATAATTAACTAATGTCTCCATAAGAAGTATGATAACCCTAGTGGGATGCCCTTTCCCTAAGTGGTCCTAGCGACCAAGTTAGGTTAGGATTTCACTGTGTGATACCCGTTTCTAGATGACGTTTGATGGTAGTATGAACTCATCATGATTTGGTTATGCCACCATTATGTTGAGGTCCGGCGGAGGTTGTCGGATGTCCCTATTTGGCCAGCATCGAAACCTGTAATGAGATGAGGTCTACTATGACATCAGGCATCAAATTGTGAACGAGGCGTCATCGTAGTGGGAGTCCTTTCCACGTTGACCTTAGGCTAGGCTCTAGATCTTAGGATTATGGGCAAACTAGTGAAGTATCGGGATCCTTGGAATCTATGTAATGTGATCCTTGCAAGAAAGACGAAAGCTGAGTATTCAAAGTAGGGACTATGATATTTTCCGAGGAAACTAATGCTTTGCGGGAAGGTTTGTAATCCTAGTGGAAGCACGGTAGACCAGGGTCTAAGTCTAGGAGGTCGTGACCTTTCTAGATATGCATAAAACCTCATAAAGAAGGGATGTATAAGAGGTTCCCTCCAAAGGGGAGCCCCTGGCCTCCACAATCAACCGGCTAAGGGTCTGGGTGGGAGGTACGTAGTTCGATATTCCCACCAGGTGAGAGCTGTGTTTCCTTCCATGGTGGTTCACCTAGTGGTTTTCTTCGGGACATGGAGGATGCCGGTGGCAGTGGGTGACGGTTTTTTCCTGCATCGCGAGAGCCTATGAACCCCCCTGCCGACACCACCTAGATTTGTGGGAAGCATCCGAAAGCTTGTGTGAAGCCGCTGTTACTGCACACGCAGGTAACATAAAGCTGGCCAAAAAGAGACTGAGAGATCTTTTAGTTTACCATGGGTAATTCTGATGAAGACTGGGTCATAAAAACCTCGTTAGCAGAAGCGGTTGCATGCTCTCACCGAGATGCTGTCTCCAATTCAAGGCCGATAGTCTCAGTGCTCGAGCCCAGGAAATTTAGATTCTTGGATGTCTCCACTTGAGGTAGTGAAGACATAGCGGTTGGAGTAAACATTATCTATTTCTAAATTCCATGAAATAGATTGTAGTAGACCCTAACTATTGCTTTAAACCATTGTTTACAGAAATCATGACCAAGCTCGACCCCCTTGCCTCCATACTTAATGATAACAAACTTACGGGACCAAACTACGAGGACTGGAAGCGTAACCTAATGCTCGTCCTAAGGGTTGGCAAACACACAATTGCCCTAAGTAGCCCTCAACCGGCCATGCCGGGACCAAGTGCAACTGAGGCTCAGTTAAAGGAATGGAAAGACTGGCTAGATGCTGATGAGATATTCAAATGCTACATAGTGACATCCTTGCAGATCGTCCTTCAGAAGCAAGTCGAAGACATGGCCTTTGCTTCAGACATGATGCTCTACCTAAAGGAAATGTTCGAGGGTCATAGTAGGGTAACTCGTTACCTGACCATCAAGAAATTGGTGTCCACGAAGATGGCAGAGGGGACTTTAGTTCGGGATCATATGCTGAAATTGTTTGGCTATGTGAACGAGCTTAATTGGTTCCTTCGATGTCATCTTGGATGTAGAGATCCAGACCGATATTTTCCTCGCGTCTTTGTCAGGAGCGTTTGAGGGCTTCGTTACCAACTTCAACCTTAACCGGTTGGAGATGTCTAACGCAGAGCTCCTAGGGTTGCTTTAGGCGGGAGAGGACGGGATGAAGGCAGGAGCCCAATCCCTGAACGTAGAGCGGAATTCTTCTCTGAAAGTCAAAGGCAAGTTTCAGAAAAGAAAGTCTAAGAAACCCGTGAAGATGGGCCAGGTGCAGTTGCAGGTTCCTAAGCAGAATGGTCCGGCGAAGCCCAAAGGAAAATATTTCCGATGCGGCACGAAGGGGCACTGGAAGGGCGACTGGCGCGCGGCTCCCAAGAAGGCTGAGACAGGTATATCTCAAATCCACATAGTGGAATCCCTAGTAGCATCCAGTTGTTCTCCAGTCTCATGGATTGTGGATTCTGGTTCCACTAACCATGCTTGCAATAATTTGCAGGGGTTCAAGGAGACAAGAAAACTGGGTAATGGGGAGATAATCCTAAGCATGGGAACTGAGGCCGTGGCAGAGGCTGAAGCAGTTGGAGATATTGTCTTGCAGTTTCTTGATGGAAGAAGTTTATTACTTAGAGACATAGTTTATGTACCGTCCTTGAGACGAAACTTAATTTTTGTTTCCTTATTAAATAATAAAGATTTGTCAGTTTTATTTGATGCTTCTGGTGTGTCAATTAAATTGAATGGTTCCTTTATTTGTAAGAGAAAGATACAGAATGGTCTCTATGTAATTAACTCCAATCATAAGCAGGATAACATAACTGAAGCTTGTGTGACTAATTCATCTAAAAGAAAAAATCCCTCAGATAATCCAACACTTCTTTGGCATCTAAGGCTTGGACACATAGCCTCAGACAGGATTCACAGGTTGGTTAAGGTAGGACTCTTAAGTCCAGATGTTTCAGAAAGCCTACCGACATGTGAGTCTTGCCTGGAAGGCAAGATGACTAAAAGGTCTTTCCGAGCCAAAGGTAGCAGATCTAAGGAAGTATTAGAGTTGGTACACACTGATGTATGTGGGCCCATAAGTGTCCGTGCCATAGGAGGCTTCGAGTATTTCATCACCTTCACGGATGATCACTCGAGGTTTGGATACATATACCTAATGCGGCGAAAGTTTGAATCATTTGATAAGTTTAAGGAGTTCAGAGCTGAAGCAGAAAAGCAGACGGGTAAAAGTATCAAGTCTCTTCGATCGGATCGAGGAGACGAATACATATCGGATGAATTTATTGGGTACCTGTGTGAGTATGGGATCGTATCCCAGTTGACTGCACCAGGGACACCACAACAAAACGATGTATCTGAGAGGAGAAACCGAACTTTGTTAGACATGGTTCGGACTATGGTTAGTTATGCAATATTGCCACCTAGTTTTTGGGGATATGCCCTAGAGACGGCAGCATACACTTTGAACTTTGTTCCATCAAAGTCAGTACCCCGAACTCCTTGGGAGCTGTGGTTAAAGCGAAAGCCAAGCCTACAGCACTTTAGGATTTGGGGTTGTCCAGCACATGTGCGGAAGGACAAGTGAGATAAGATGGAGTCAAAACTAAGGTATGTCTGTTCGTTGGGTATCCAAAAGGGACAAAGGGTGGTTTATTTTATGATCCTGAGGATAGAAAGGTTGTCGTCTCGACGAACGCCGTATTCCTGGAGCAGGATTATTTAATAAACTATAAGCCCACTAGTAAAGTAGTTCTTTAAGAATTACTTGGTACTGATGGGAGTACGCAGACAAAAAACGTAGTGGGAGCCGATACCACTAAGATAAATGATACTGTAGAATCGACTCCTATGGAACCACCGTAGGCTCGTCGTAGTAGGAGGACCACAAGTGCTCCTGATAGATACATTGGATAAGCCTTTATGGTAGATCCAGAGTTTCAGGAGGATGATCCTCTGAACTATGACGAAGCGATGGTATCCTCTGACCATGTAGCATGGCAGGAAGCCATGCAGGCAGAACTGACATCGATGTCCCAAAATTCAGTCTGGACAATTGTAACACCACCTCACAACATTAAACATGTTGGGTGTAAGTGGGTGTACAAAAGAAAAAGAGGTCCGAATGGTACCGTTGAGACTTACAAAGCTAGACTAGTCGCTAAGGGTTGTACCCAGCGAGAAGGGATCGACTATGACAAAACCTTTTCGCCAGTGGCTATGCTTAAGTCTATCCGAATCCTCTTGTCTATTGCATCCCATTATGATTGGAAGATCTGGCAAATGGACGTCAATACCGCATTCCTCAACGGAGATTTGGAAGAAGACATCTACATGTCTCAGCCTCCAGGCTTTGTCGCAAAAGGTCAGGAAAGTCTGGTGCGCAAGTTGCAAAGGTCTATTTATGGACTGAAGTAAGCATCCAGAAGTTGGAACATGCGTTTTGATCAAGCTATCCAGTCTTATGGATTTGAGCAGAACGTGGATGAACCATGTGTTTATAAAAGGAGAGATAAGACTGTAGTAGTTTTTCTAGTGCTTTACGTAGATGATATCCTGCTCATCGAAAACGATATTGGAACGTTGTCTACAGTGAAGGTGTGGTTATCCTCTTAATTTGACATGAAAGACCTGGGTGAAGCGAGTTATGTTCTGGGGATCAAGGTAACTCGAAATCGCCAGAACAATACTCTCTCGCTGTCACAGTCAGCCTACATAGATACTATCTTGGTCAGATTCAGTATGCACAACTCCAAGAAGGGACTGGTTCCATTCAGACATGGAATGAAATTGTCCAAGGATCAGAGTCCTAAGACTCCTGAGGAGAGGGCAGAGATGCAGAAGATACCTTATGCTTCAGATGTAGGGAGTCTGATGTATGCTATGTAGTGCACGAGACCAGATATATGCTATGCAGTAGGCATGATGGGCAGGTATCAGTCAAATCCGGGTCTAGGGCACTGGACTGCTGTGAAAAGTATACTCAAGTATCTCTGTAGGACGAGAGATTATGAGTTAGTTTACTCTTTACAAGAACTGATGCCGATTGGATATACGGATTCTGACTTTGCGTCAGATCCGGAATCCAGGAGATCGACATCAGGGTTTGTGTTTTCATTAGGAGGAGGAGCTGTCAGTTGGAGGAGCATGAAGCAGGGATGCATCGCGGATTCGACGACAGAGGCTGAGTACGTTGCGGCGTGCGAAGCAGCTAAGGAGGCGGTGTGGCTCAGGAAGTTCCTCACGGACTTAGGATGCGTATCGGGAGCTCAAGATCCTATTGTCCTTTACTGTGACAATAGTGGAGCGGTAGCACAATCCAAGGAGCCAAGATATCACCAGAAGAGCAAGCATATTGAGCGGAAATACTACATTATCCGGGACTTGCAGAAGCGATGGGAGGTTGCAGTGACTCAGGTGGCGTCTGCAGATAACATGGCGGACCCCTTTCACAAAGGCGTTACCGACCAAGACTTTTGAGAAACACGTGGATGCCATGGGAGTTAAGACTGTTGTTCCTCGCTAGGCCAAGTGGGAGATTGTTGTAGCTCGTGTGTCCTTAGCGTGGAATTTCTATTTTAACATTAATAAAGATGACTTTGGTTATTGCTTTAATTATAATACTACTGTGGTGTATGATAATACTCATATAATAAAAGGACCCTAGGGAACACAGTAGGCCACTGAGGCGCATGGAGGATCCATGCTTGGGAGACCCAATGGACCAGTTCTGTGTAGACCTAGAACTAGTTCACAGCTTAGGTGATGTCGGTCGCTTCATCGAGAACAAGCTGTTGGCAGGTAGAGGATGTGGTGAAGTCTTCACCACGGGAACATGGGATTCCCATTCACCTGACCAAGCACGATGATCGTGTTGAACAGGAACCAAGACGGTGCACAGTTCAGTGATTCAGACACTGGTGCAGAAACTGTCTTACTACTCTAGATAATCCGTCCTTAACCCTGAGGGACCATGTACAATGGGTCAACTAGTTGTGTGGTGCTTTGATGTGCCAACGTGTGCGGACCTTCCATAGTCCAATACCATGGTACGTTGGGTTACCCGGCTGGCGCTTGAGTGACATGTAATCCCTACAGGTTATCCAACGTCCAGTGTTGGATGGGTGCGGTTTGATGAGTCAATCTGTCCACACAGTTAACCCAGGCCTGGTGATTGTCAGTATGACTGACGACGTTCCGGATGCTAGGCATAGCACCGGAAGGTGTGTGGTGTTATAGATGATAAGTCATCAAACCCTAGTCAGATGATCGATCGGGATCTGACGGTGCTCCCCACCGCCCGAGTCGTATCATGGCACCAGTAATAGGAGGGACTGAGGATTATCGGAGTATAGTAGAGAACAGGGTTACGAGAGAGTAACATAAGTTTAGGATCACTAGAGTTCAACTCGCGTCGCACTCTGGGTGGCTACGCGGGTTAATCGGATTAGGGCTGATTAACAGAACTTTCGGTGTGTCACTGGAACAGTTAATCAGGGATCCGGTTGCAGTTAGAGATCCCGAACCCTGAAGGTTCCATCATGTCGTTGCGTATAGGAATTGTTCCCTGACCTAGTTGGATACGTTGGATGCGAAGTAGCGCCAGTCCGAAGCCTAAGAACCTAATTCACATGTGTTACGGGTCGTAGGGGTATTTTGGTAAATATAGAAATATAGCTTAGAACACATTGAATATGGATCCTAGATTGAGCGGAATAATTTCAGGAGCTCATAGGCGCTGACGGAACTCGATTCCGAGTAGCGCACCTCACTCAGTCTCTCTTTCAGTTTTCCGCTTTTCGTGAAGGGCGTTTTTATCCAGGCTTCACGATAGACACCCGGAATCCCTAAAAACCGCCCCCCCTTATCCCTATCCACCTAGGGGCCGGCCCAAGATTCCTTGAGGCTTTGGGAGACCGGCCCTATAAAGGAAATAGGGAGGGGGAGGACCGGTCATAGTGCTCCCCTCTCCTTTTTGGTCGAACCTCTCATCCCCTCTCCCTCTTTGTGGTTTCGGCCAAGGAAAAGAGAGGAAGAAGAAGGGAGAAGGAAGAGGAAGGAAGGAGAAGGAAGAAAGGAGAAAGAGGAGGAGAAAATCTCACGGCTAGCCATCGTCTTCGCAACGGATTCCTCCGTCGGCTCGTAATCCCTGCACTCAGAGACGGGATTTCGAGGATTCTTCAATTAACAAAGGACAAGGTGCTATACGACAGTTTCCCTTGCGATTCCAGTGCGGTTCTTCATCGTTCCATCGTCTCCGGATCATAGATCCAAAAAGGTATGATGATTCTAAACACCTAACTAGATGCATGCATGTCTTCCGTAGATCGTAGTATGCCTCTAGGGTGTCCGCACATATGCTAAGATCATAGATTTGCATATAGATTGTTTTGTAGAATTAATTGTAATGAAACATACACCGTATGATCTTCGGATCTTTCTTTTGCTTCCACTGCAACTCCGATATGCGGATCCAATTCCAACACATCGGTACATGGCTGGTCGTTCCACTTTGCAACTAGCCTACAATCGAAGCCTACCCCACGATCTTTGGGGTTTACCGGTTATGGCGTGATGACCTAGTATGCCACTTCTTTATGTGGGCTCTTAGCAAATGGGTTTGAGATTGTCTACATGTCGACCATGTGGGATCGCAACGGAATGCTTGACTCGAACCTCGCCTGGAGGTTGTACAGCTTCCAAGTCATCTTTCTGCCTTGGACCAAAGTCGGTGGACGGATGACCCTGACCTTCCATGGAGGTCGATTGTAGACTTGATAGCACATGGAGATCGGTTGAAGCCCCGACCATACACAGAGATCGACCATGCCCCTTTGAACCCCTAGTCATTCCAAGTCTGATTAAGGAGGTGGTAACGTAACGTATGGCCATCCATCTTGTCACGCCCCAGAAATCTGAAACCGATTCCTGAGATGTGAGATGAGAAAAACCAAGGGGTTTAGGGTATGGTCGTCTATCTATTACCAATTAGGGTTTCTCACTGGGCTGTGACTCTCTCAAAATTTAAGAAGAAGAAGGGAGAAACAAGGAATATTTTAAAACTTAATTTTTCATAAAAAAAATATTCTTATTTTAAAAGAAAGCTGAGAGATAAATTTTTTTTTTTTTCGACAGAGAGATGATCAGCTCGACCTTCAACCGGGTTATCCTCTCAGCATGTGTGGCATGTCAGCGCCATCACATGCTGACAGGAATCCCTCTAAGGGAGCACGAGGCTCAAGCCTCCAACGGCGAGCTAGGAATCTCACCCTCTTCCTGACACTCAACACACTGGTCTAGGGGTCCTATCTATAGGGCTAGTCAATTAGGCCATTTAGATGTTTATATTTTCATGGTGAGTTATCCTAGGCTTGTGGCCTTGAGGAGAGGCATACCCAAAAGAATCCAGCTGTATCATTGCTACTAACAATTAACAAAGACACTAAACTTAACCCAAATAATTCTTATACAAAATCCACCAATTACAATGCCACGAAACCACATACCAAAATAAAATATTACTGAAACCCTAAAACTGCCTCCGGCCTCCCACTGCTACTTCCGAACCTCTGGGCCTGCAGGAGAGTCTACTCGTGGGAAAGAGTAGCCCCCAATGGGAATTGGGAGATTAGCCAAATTAATGGCTAGTGACATCCTATAGTCTTTAATAATATGAGACGACATATTTAATTGAATTAAATTACATAAGCAGTTCAAAGTTTACAGAAGGTTAACCTAAGCCTATCAATAATCTATGTTCACATGCAATTCCTACTGTCACTAGGTTATCTACCATACAGTCCGTTAGACATACTACAGTGCTTAATTATGAATTACAATATAAATCATATCTCCTAAAGTGAATACCGGATAATTTGTCCATCCTGCTCTCGGTCGGGCATTACTACCGGGCCTTCTATATCGATGTAGAGGGTCAATTCTCTCACCGGGCATCCACCATACACACATCACCCAAATGATTATAAGATATTTTTCATCTTTCACGATGGAGCTCTACCACCTCACTTGCGTTACTTTGGGGACTTCAACTACCCCGGGACAGAGTTGCTAGGCCAATCCCTACTAAAGGCTAATCCTATTGGCTTTACCACAACCCTTGCCCGTGACCCCCTAGCCTACTGGCCTTCGGCTGTGCGTACAGGGTGGTTCACGTCCCTTGCGCGCACGGGTCCAATCTTTCTACATGATAGATTATTATAATAATAAAATAGCTTCGACATTTTTCCCCGGGATTCGCACCGCACTCACAACCCTTGCATCACAGTTACTCTTGCCCGTATTCCCGTGTGCCCGGGTCTCCACACTCCCCAAAGGAGGGTGGGACCCGATAATTATTATTTAATTATTAATTTCCAAAACTTAAGGGAATTCCTACTTACGGTGTCCAAGCAATCAGCAGAAAGATTATCATTTAATTATTAATATTTTTAAGCATGCGTCGCCGGATTCGCGACTCCGCATGCAAGGCGGGGTCCACTGGACCACATGCGGCGATGTCCGGCGGGACCCGCATGCAGTGTTATGGTTACCTACCTTTAGTCATTCTCATTTCCCACTATTAAAGACCATGCAAAGAAAGTAGATGTCACCTGGTTGTAGATCACGCACAAACTCCGGTCGACTGCCTTCCGCTCCGCCTGCGGCTGGATCGTCCAGGTACAACTAGTAATTTCAAACACACGAGCATATATTAAAATCTAAGTCGGTGGGTCCCTACAAGGGTGAGAAAGCCAAGTCGGGGCTCGGTTCGTCTTTCGCCCGAGGCGTCCTCGGGCTAGGGTTTTGGGTTCAGAAAAATAATTTACAAACGGACTCATGGGCCTTACCGAGTCTAAACTCGGATCGGATTGTAAACAACCAGTCTCGATGGGTCGAATATGGGATTGACCGGATGGGTACGAGGGTTGTTCGGGTGTGGCCTGATTTGGCTTGGCGAAACCGCCATCGGGCCAACTACTAATAACAATACCACAAAAATAAAATAAAAGAGTACAACAATACTACCCAAAGTTTTCGGCTTCGGGCACTCGACCAATGCCGGTAGGTCAAGGGTTATACTAAGCCAAAGGTCTGCTGGGTTTGTTCGGTCAGTGGGCACAAGGCATTCAAACGCTGCATCGAATGGAGGGACGATGTCAATAGTGGCTGGTGGTCGGATCAATGGCCGATTAGAATGGTCGGATGCCATCGCCTAATTGCCGGCCACACGTATGGCGGCCATGGCTGCAGTAGGAGAAGGAAAAAAAAACACACACATGGGTAGGGATCTCGGCGGGTCGGGCAGACTCATCAGCACCAAAGAAAAAAGAAAAACAGGGGAAACAGGGGAGGCGGCTGACCTGATGCAGGGGAGATCAGCTCCAGCTGCTCTTCTTTGATTCCGGCTGCTCTCCGGCGCCAAGCACGCAAAGCCCCACCGTAGGAGAGAGAAAACGAGAGAGATAGGGGAGATGACGAGGGAGATCGGAGAGGGATGAGGGGGGTTCGGCTGGTTTAGGGCTTAGTTTTTATAGGGGAGAGGGGGCTGCGGGATAGAGAGGGGGAAGAGGGCTGGACGGGATAGAGATGAGGGGGGAGATCGTGGGGATTTCGGGAGGGGATCGGGATTGTTGGGGCTGCGGGATTGAGAGGGATCGGTTGAGAGATAAGGTCGGGAGGGGATCAGGGATTGAGAGATAGAGGGAAGGGAGAGATCGGTTGGGGATGGAGAGTGGGATTTGAGGAGAGAGAGATAGAGAGGTAGAGAGAACGGTTTTGAGAGGGAGAGAGATCTGGGTGGGTTGAGATGGGTTGGTTGAAAGGGTTGGTTAGGTGGCGTTTCGGATGGGTTGGGTTGGGTTGAGATGGGTTGGGTTTAGGATTTGAGAGAGATAGGGATAGAGAGAGAAACGGTTTAGAGAGGGAGAGAGATAGTATCAGGTTTGAGTGGAGTTCGGATAAGGGAGTATGGCTAAAAAGGGTGGTTAAAAGGTGTTTGGTTGAATAGGGTTGGTTGGATTAGGATAGGTTGGCTGAATAGTTGGGTAGTGGGTGATGGGTTTAGATTTAGGTTTTAATTTAATTTAAATTTAATTCTCTTTTTTTTTTTTTTTAAGCATAGCTCGCAGTTGAACATGGCTCGCACTCGAGCTTGCATCGCATCGAGACGGGTCGATGCGCAACCCTCACGAGTCCGACAGACTCGCCTAAAAACCTTTATTCTAGTTAATTTAAATTATCAAGACAACCATGCCATGCCTCCAGCGTCGCCTAGCGACCCGGACCCGGGGCCCACTGCCCGGTCCAACTCGTGTTCAAACACACACCATCGACAGCCATAAATGCGAAACAAAACAATCAATTTAGCAACAAATAATAATATAACTGGGCTGCCCTGAAATCAACGCACCGGGTATTACATCCTACCCACCTTATTAAAATTTTCGTCCCGAAAATTCAACTACTAAGACCAAGGGTAGCACTCTACCAACATCTACTGGTAAAACGAAGAAAAACTAGAACAATGGAAGATTACTGAGTACGAAGTTCCTTACCACCATTGTCAACCAATAAGCCAAGTCACTGCGACCAATCTTACCCAAAGAAAACTCTGACTCTATACTACTCAGAATTTTACTACGCTCAAATAACCTGACATCATACGAATCGAGCCTCATAATCTTTAGGATAGAGATGAACCTCCAAATCCTCGCATCGCGAATACGAGTTTTGGGTTTTCATTTTCCATTCTAATCATTAAGGACTAATATAGATTTTCATGAGTCCAGATCGTCTCCTTTTCCCAGATAAGGAGCGTCCTCCTTATCCATAAGTAAGGTAACAACCTGTTCCATGAAACAAGATCACGAAATATTCCCATCTAACGATACTAATGCATAAATATACACATAAACCTATGACCATACATGATACATCTATAGAATCGAGATGAAGACAACTTGATAACTCAAACTAGTACGCCTAGGCTTAAATCCTATGAGATTCCTCTCCGGAGCAAATACCTCTATTACCTACACCACCACTGCTACCCTAAAAATTTACAAGGAAAGCACCTCTATAGTACAAATTGGGCACCCCAAATACATACTAACTAACCTAGAAAACGTTGAGTCCAAGATAACACAACTATATCACAAACGAATGAGAATAAGGAGGGAACAATGATGAATCGTAAAACACCTATACTCAATGAAGGTCCTAATACTAACACTCCCAACTATACGATTGCGGCATGACTCGGAAACCTTCTAAATGGTACACTATGATGTATGAATCAGGGAAGGAAGGAAACCCACTACCTGAGTAGAGAACAATGAAATAAGAGGATAACTAACATAGTGTCAGAAAGAAGCCGAAAGCTAGGGTACGACATAACACACACTGTACGGCTGGGTGACTAGTCCTAAACTAAAGCAACTCTGATTAAATTGAAGAAATCGCATACTAGAAGCCTAATGGCCAACCATCGCAAAGTATTAAATCCTTACCCTAAATGAAACGAGTTAGTTAGACAGAGACCTGAGAAATATGAAAAGAGTGAGAATAAGAGGACCGAGATCGTTGGAAACAACTTGAAGCAAATACAGACAAAACTAGCTAGACCCAAGTAAGACGACTTAGCGTGACAAGGACCACGGAGAAACTAACATAATTCCAAACCACTAAGTACCAATGAAAATTTGGTCAGGAGAACTACGACGATGAAAGTTATTAGATCCGGTAAGCAACTAAACAAACCAGGGTGAAACAAAAAAAAAATATTCTTCCTAATCGATAAAGTGTTTCCAAAATCCATATATATAGAAAAAGTCCTTGACATAGGCTCTAATCATTTATCCAGTAGTCAACTATCTCAGTTCCAACTTGACATCACTGCCATCTGGCCAGTGCACGCTTTACCGCGAGTTCCAACAGGAACTGCGTAACTAGCTGCCAAAGTTCTGATTGGGAACAGTGCAAGCTCTGCCACAAGTTCCAACGGGAACTGCGTAACCAGCTGCCAAAGTTCCGATTGGGAACAGTGCAAGCTCTGCCAGCTGCCAAAGTTTCCGAAGAAACAGTGCACGCTCTGCCGCAAGTTCCAACAGGAACTGCGTAACCAGCTGCCAAAGTTCCGATTGGGAACAGTGCAAGCTCTGCCAGCTGCCAAAGTTTCCGAAGAAACAGTGCACGCTCTGCCGCAAGTTCCAACAGGAACTGCGTAACCAGCTGCCAAAGTTCCGATTGGGAACAATGCAAGCTCTGCCAGCTGCCAAAGTTTCCGAAGAAACAGTGCACGCTCTGCCGCAAGTTCCAACAGGAGCTGCGTAACCAGCTGCCAAAGTTCCGATTGGGAACAGTGCAAGCTCTGCCAGCTGCCAAAGTTTCCGAAGAAACAGTGCACGCTCTGTCGCAAGTTCCAACAGGAACTGCGTAACCAGCTGCCAAAGTTCCGATTGGGAACAGTGCAAGCTCTGCCAGCTGCCAAAGTTTCCGAAGAAACAGTGCACGCTCTGCCGCAAGTTCCAACAGGAACTGCGTAACCAACCGCCAAAGCCTCCGAAGAGTCAGTGCGTATGTATTCGCCAAATCTTCCGAAGAGAAAGTGCGTAGCCTCACAATGTCCTCTACCGGGCAGTCATAATCCACCGCCAAAGTTCCCGAGGAACAGTGCGTACCCTGCCTCGAGGGTCTTCATCAAGATATTCCAAAATTTAGGAACCATGTGAACTCAACTACTACCTGAGATTTTCATCTCCTGGTACACTCTTTGAAACCACTACCCCTAGGGTCATCATCACTACTCATAGGATTTATTTTAAAATGACATATAAGCTTTATACCAGCCCATGACACACCAGAGAAAATTATCAAGAAGATTATACCTAGAACTAAATAATGGACGATCCTAAAAATACCGACTAGGCCTCTAATACTAATGGTCAATGTAGAATCAAGGAATCCTAAGATACCGGCTAGGTCTCTAGTGCTAAGGGTCAGCGAATATTAAGGAGTCCTATAATACCGTATATGTTTTTAATGCTAAAGATCAACAAAAAAACAACAATAACTAACAAAAGGAGGACCTCATCCCACTGTGCACTCTAAAATTTTTACTACATTTATATGTTATATTCCATAAAGATTCCAACACGAAACAGATCAAAACACATCACACATTATTCCTATATTTTAAACCCTTACATCATGCCTGTGAATCGGGACAGTCCTTCTTCATATGACCTCCTAACCCACAATTGAAGCATATTTTTCCCAAGGGACAAGTGCTGCGAATGTGTCCTTCCCGCTTGCAGCGATAGCAAAGTCGTAGCCCTCCATTCTTCTTCCCTTGTCCATCCTCTGGTGGTTCGGATGAAATCTTAAACCTTTTACTAGGGTGGTCTACCTGATGCTGCTTCTGAATCTTACGAGATTCTTCCAACTCTTGTTCAATGGCCAACGCTCGAGTAACTACCTCCTCATAGGATTGACCTAAGAAGGCTGTAACCCTACCCCTGATTTCTGACTTTAGTCCATGCTCAAAACACTTTGCCCTCCGGGCATCAGTCACCACCTGGTGCGGTGCGTACCTCGCAAGCTCTGAGAATTTGGCCTCATACTGTGCCACAGTAAGAGACCCTTGGGAAAGGGCCAAAAACTCCATCTCCATCCGATTTTGCACAGTCACAGGGAAGAACTTCCTCCGAAAAAGTTCCTCGAACTCTGACCAGGAGATAGCTCCTCGATCAGCTGTTCTTGAACGCAAGACCGACTGCCACCAGAAGTCAGCCTCTGCCTCAAATTGGTAAGATGCAAGAGCGACTCGTCGGTCTCCAACGACTTCCAAAACGTCAAGGACCTTCTTTATCTGTTGAAACCATCGATCTGCCTGCAAGGGGTCCGGCTCTCCCTTGAAAGTTGGAGGTCCCATCACCTTGAAGTCCTTCAAAAGTCTCCCTTGACGCTCGCCCTCTGCTAGCTGACGAGCCTGTGCCTGGGCAAGGGCAGTCAGAGCTAAAGCAGTCTGCTGCTGGGCCGCTGTCTGCTGCTGTTGAACCATGGTGGCCATTCCTTGGAGCATCTCCATCATCCTCGTTGTACCGTCAGGTTCAGAAGACGAACTCGCTCCGTTACTTCTTCTAGTACCCGCCATCTACAATTGAAAAGATAGTCCTAACGTCAACTATCTATTAACCAACTATTTAGACTCTAGACTTAGACTCCTAATCCTAGAAACTAACCCCTAGGAACATAACCTGGCTCTGATACCAGCTGTCACGCCCCAGAAATCTGAAACCGATTCCTGAGGTGTGAGATGAGAAAAACCAAGGGGTTTAGGGTATGGTCGTCTATCTATTACCAATTAGGGTTTCTCACTGGGCTGTGACTCTCTCAAAATTTAAGAAGAAGAAGGGAGAAACAAGGAATATTTTAAAACTTAATTTTTCATAAAAAAAATATTCTTATTTTAAAAGAAAGCTGAGAGATAAATTTTTTTTTTTTTCGACAGAGAGATGATCAGCTCGACCTTCAACCGGGTTATCCTCTCAGCATGTGTGGCATGTCAGCGCCATCACATGCTGACAGGAATCCCTCTAAGGGAGCACGAGGCTCAAGCCTCCAACGGCGAGCTAGGAATCTCACCCTCTTCCTGACACTCAACACACTGGTCTAGGGGTCCTATCTATAGGGCTAGTCAATTAGGCCATTTAGATGTTTATATTTTCATGGTGAGTTATCCTAGGCTTGTGGCCTTGAGGAGAGGCATACCCAAAAGAATCCAGCTGTATCATTGCTACTAACAATTAACAAAGACACTAAACTTAACCCAAATAATTCTTATACAAAATCCACCAATTACAATGCCACGAAACCACATACCAAAATAAAATATTACTGAAACCCTAAAACTGCCTCCGGCCTCCCACTGCTACTTCCGAACCTCTGGGCCTGCAGGAGAGTCTACTCGTGGGAAAGAGTAGCCCCCAATGGGAATTGGGAGATTAGCCAAATTAATGGCTAGTGACATCCTATAGTCTTTAATAATATGAGACGACATATTTAATTGAATTAAATTACATAAGCAGTTCAAAGTTTACAGAAGGTTAACCTAAGCCTATCAATAATCTATGTTCACATGCAATTCCTACTGTCACTAGGTTATCTACCATACAGTCCGTTAGACATACTACAGTGCTTAATTATGAATTACAATATAAATCATATCTCCTAAAGTGAATACCGGATAATTTGTCCATCCTGCTCTCGGTCGGGCATTACTACCGGGCCTTCTATATCGATGTAGAGGGTCAATTCTCTCACCGGGCATCCACCATACACACATCACCCAAATGATTATAAGATATTTTTCATCTTTCACGATGGAGCTCTACCACCTCACTTGCGTTACTTTGGGGACTTCAACTACCCCGGGACAGAGTTGCTAGGCCAATCCCTACTAAAGGCTAATCCTATTGGCTTTACCACAACCCTTGCCCGTGACCCCCTAGCCTACTGGCCTTCGGCTGTGCGTACAGGGTGGTTCACGTCCCTTGCGCGCACGGGTCCAATCTTTCTACATGATAGATTATTATAATAATAAAATAGCTTCGACATTTTTCCCCGGGATTCGCACCGCACTCACAACCCTTGCATCACAGTTACTCTTGCCCGTATTCCCGTGTGCCCGGGTCTCCACACTCCCCAAAGGAGGGTGGGACCCGATAATTATTATTTAATTATTAATTTCCAAAACTTAAGGGAATTCCTACTTACGGTGTCCAAGCAATCAGCAGAAAGATTATCATTTAATTATTAATATTTTTAAGCATGCGTCGCCGGATTCGCGACTCCGCATGCAAGGCGGGGTCCACTGGACCACATGCGGCGATGTCCGGCGGGACCCGCATGCAGTGTTATGGTTACCTACCTTTAGTCATTCTCATTTCCCACTATTAAAGACCATGCAAAGAAAGTAGATGTCACCTGGTTGTAGATCACGCACAAACTCCGGTCGACTGCCTTCCGCTCCGCCTGCGGCTGGATCGTCCAGGTACAACTAGTAATTTCAAACACACGAGCATATATTAAAATCTAAGTCGGTGGGTCCCTACAAGGGTGAGAAAGCCAAGTCGGGGCTCGGTTCGTCTTTCGCCCGAGGCGTCCTCGGGCTAGGGTTTTGGGTTCAGAAAAATAATTTACAAACGGACTCATGGGCCTTACCGAGTCTAAACTCGGATCGGATTGTAAACAACCAGTCTCGATGGGTCGAATATGGGATTGACCGGATGGGTACGAGGGTTGTTCGGGTGTGGCCTGGTTTGGCTTGGCGAAACCGCCATCGGGCCAACTACTAATAACAATACCACAAAAATAAAATAAAAGAGTACAACAATACTACCCAAAGTTTTCGGCTTCGGGCACTCGACCAATGCCGGTAGGTCAAGGGTTATACTAAGCCAAAGGTCTGCTGGGTTTGTTCGGTCAGTGGGCACAAGGCATTCAAACGCTGCATCGAATGGAGGGACGATGTCAATAGTGGCTGGTGGTCGGATCAATGGCCGATTAGAATGGTCGGATGCCATCGCCTAATTGCCGGCCACACGTATGGCGGCCATGGCTGCAGTAGGAGAAGGAAAAAAAAACACACACATGGGTAGGGATCTCGGCGGGTCGGGCAGACTCATCAGCACCAAAGAAAAAAGAAAAACAGGGGAAACAGGGGAGGCGGCTGACCTGATGCAGGGGAGATCAGCTCCAGCTGCTCTTCTTTGATTCCGGCTGCTCTCCGGCGCCAAGCACGCAAAGCCCCACCGTAGGAGAGAGAAAACGAGAGAGATAGGGGAGATGACGAGGGAGATCGGAGAGGGATGAGGGGGGTTCGGCTGGTTTAGGGCTTAGTTTTTATAGGGGAGAGGGGGCTGCGGGATAGAGAGGGGGAAGAGGGCTGGACGGGATAGAGATGAGGGGGGAGATCGTGGGGATTTCGGGAGGGGATCGGGATTGTTGGGGCTGCGGGATTGAGAGGGATCGGTTGAGAGATAAGGTCGGGAGGGGATCAGGGATTGAGAGATAGAGGGAAGGGAGAGATCGGTTGGGGATGGAGAGTGGGATTTGAGGAGAGAGAGATAGAGAGGTAGAGAGAACGGTTTTGAGAGGGAGAGAGATCTGGGTGGGTTGAGATGGGTTGGTTGAAAGGGTTGGTTAGGTGGCGTTTCGGATGGGTTGGGTTGGGTTGAGATGGGTTGGGTTTAGGATTTGAGAGAGATAGGGATAGAGAGAGAAACGGTTTAGAGAGGGAGAGAGATAGTATCAGGTTTGAGTGGAG